>CM021101.1:229246048-229309049 GCA_007115665.2 Sequoiadendron giganteum | reverse complement strand
ATAGGTAAAGATGGATAGTTGAGATAGATAGAAGGAGAGAGAGGGAAAAGAGAGATAGAAAGAGGGGGAGGGAGAGAGGAGAGATAGAAAGAGGGGGAGGGAGGGAGAGATAGAGAGAGTAGAGAAGGAGGAGAGAGATAGAGAGAGGTGATAGAGAGAGAATTAGAGATGGAAAGAAGGTGGAGATATTGAGAGAGAGGAGGCAAGGAGGGAGAGAGAAATAGGTATAGAGGGACAAATAGGTAGAGAGAAGTAGATATGAAAGGAGAGATATAGGGAGAGGTAGGGATGGAGAGTGAGGTGAGACAAAAATAAAGAGAGGTCTAGGTAGATAGAGGGAGGAGGAGATAAAGAGAAGTATATAGGGAAGGAGAGAGGGAGGAAGAGGTAGGTATGGAGAGAGAGAGGTGAGAGAGATAAGAGAGAGGAGGGAGGGATAGGTAGAGAGAGAGGGGTGAGATAGAGAGAAAGAGAGTAGAGAGGGAAGGGGAAAGAGAGAAGTGAGATAGGTGATAGAGATGTGTGATGGAGCTTAAAAGTAGAGAGATAAGGAGGAAGGTGGAGAGATTGAGAGGGAAGGAGGGGGAGAGAGAAATATGTATAGAGGGATAGGTTAGATAGTGAGAAGTAGAGATAAAAGGTGGGTGAAAGGAAGAGAGAGGGAGAGAGAGAGGGGGAGAAAGAGAGGTGAGATAGAGAGAAGTAGAAAGGGAAGGAGAGAGAGGGAGATAGAGAAAATCAGAGAGGGAGGGAGGGAAGGAGAGAGAAGTGAGATAGAGAGAACTAGAGAGGGAAGGAGAGAGAGAATGACAAGATAGAGAGTAGAGAGGGGAGGAGAGAGTGAGGGAAGCAAAGAGAGAGAAAGAGAGGAGAGGGAGGGAGGGAGGGAGGGATAGGTAGGTATAGAGAGTAGAGAGATATATATAGAGATAAAAGGAGAGGGATGAGAGATAGAAAAATGTAGAGAGGGAAAGAGTGAGGGAGATAGATAATGGAGAGGGAAGGAGATAAAGATGGACATGTAATGACATAGTTCTTGAGCTGAAGGAAGATATTGTTAGATAAAGGGATGGAGATAGTGAGAGAGAGAGAGAGGTCTAGAGAATAAGAGATGAAAATGAGTGAGATAGAGAGAGAAAGATGAAATTTGACCTCCCGAGTACTAAAATTTGACATGCTGATTACTGAAATATGACTAAGTCTGAAATTTTTAAGATCTTCCAAAAACTAGAAGTTGCATTATAACTCTTAGAGATCTGAAACCACTCTCAAACATCCTACCTATATATACATGAAAAATAAATTAAAGTATAAGAAATTAAATGTCCATATGTAAATGTCAACTTATACTTGAATGTTTATTTCATGTATATAGTTTCCTTGACAGAGAAAGCGAAAATCTAGTTCTGTGTAAAGCAGGCCATTTGGCGCTCGCCAAATGACTCATCACATTTGGCGCACGCCAAATGGCCTGCTTTGGATGTGTTAATTGATAGGATTTGCCAAATTTTTTCATATTTTCGTCTGTGCTCCCCATCTCATTTGCGCATATTTCAATGCAAGTTTATAAAAAAATCGTGATAGTGTTAACCTCTCTCTTAGCTATCTAAATATATAATTCTTTTTTCATTTTGATTTAGTTAAGGTTTTGATCCATGGCTTCTATTGTAAATGCCTTCCTTTTTGGTCAAAAACCAACATGTGCTAGGTTTAGTATAGATTTTTACACGTTCATCATAACATGAAACAAATTACGTTTTTTGAAACTAGACTCCATTCTACACATGATGAAAAAAAAAAAAATCAATTTTCGATTAGTTTACAAAAATTTTTGGTGGAGCATGCTCAAATTTCAGCTTTTCAAGATGTGTCCACTTTGAAAATTCATAAAATATTATATATTCATTAAAAAAATTATCCGAAAGAAGGAGGATAAACTACGTGGTGCTAGCTAATTTCTCACCATTGGGATTTTTAAAATTCTAAAAAAAAGTTAACCAAAAAGGGGGGAGCCCTCAAGCGCTATGCTATTTTTTTTTATAAAAATAGGACCTATTTTGGCCCACCCCACTTTTTGAGACCCTTAATCTTCATTAATTTAAAAAACAATAGTATCTTAGAAACTAGACTCGGAGCACTTCAAATTTTGCTCTTTCCGCATCTCAAAATTTTGAGCGTAACTATCTTCATTTTCTCGTACAAATCAGATTTTGCTGATTTCAGAAAAAAAGTGGCATCTTAAGAGCCAAAATTGTGTCACAGATTGGTGCACTTACCCATAAATGCAAGGTGAGTTGTTGGAGATGTTGTGAAGCAAGTGTGAGATGTGAATGTGATCAAGTGTTGTGATTCGAGTGTGAGCTTAAATTCCTATGACTCTAGATGTAGTGAGTAGAAGGTGTCTACATTTTTTAGTGTGCTTGAATTTGCTAGAGGCAGTGAGCCAAAGGTTGCAAATGGCATAAAGCTGTAGTGGTTGATTTTTCTTGTTTCTCCAATATAGTGAATCTTGGGAAGTGAGCCACCCGATAGTGAGCCTTTCTTCCTTTTGGGTAGTGAGCCCTTGTCCTTTAGCCTAATTGTATTCGGTGTTGCTATTCATATATATGTGAGATAATCATCACCGTGTTTTTTCTCTACTTATGGTTTTCCACATAAATCTAGTGTTCTCTTATGTATGGTTGTGTTTGTATTGTTGTTTCTTATGCTTACATTCTGCTAATGCTTAATGAGGATAAGGGTTTGAAAGTTAATGATGGATCGAATGTTTTAATGTACAAGTGATTCACCCCCCTCTTAGTTGTCCTATGCATCTAGCACATGCTTGAATAATCACACATGTGTGAGCAGGTGAGTGGGTTGAGGTGGCATGCTCACCCATGTGGGAGCATTAAAGGGGGTAGGGACACTTGTTATATGATGGTGAGTTTAAATTTTGATCCATGTAAATGAATTTAATTTCTAGGATTAAATGGAAAAAGATTAAGGATGTTGTGAATTTAAATATTAGAGGAAATGGTAATGGGAATTAATTATTCTTAATTAATTAACTACTCAAATATTAATTAATTAATTAGGTTGGAAGAATTAGGGACTAAGCTGATCGATTTAATTTAATTAATTTTCTTTAAGGAATAATTAATTAATGATGAATGGTGAAGGGAATTAATTAAATAATTACTTATTTAATAAATTTATGGGAAAGTTACTATGGAAAATTGGTGGTAAATTTGGAGTGTCTAAATTTTACCCCTCTTTGATATGGTGTTGTGACTAGAGGAAGGGGAATCATATCAAAGAAGACTAAAACATAGTGGCTAAAGATGGATGAGGACTAGTGGAAAGATGCCCCAATCATTGGAAAGATGAAGAAGGATGATGAGAAAGGAATTTAGTATGCCCCCTTGAGAGGAAAATCAGGTTTGAAGAACATGGGTGTGCTCTCAAAATTATTAGAGGGTTTGGTGCAGTCATAGTAGGAGGTTCTAGGAGGAACAATCTGAACCATGCAGCAATGAGTCAACATAGCGGAAAAAACACCGAAAACTGATATTCAAACATGAATCTTCATTAATATGGAATGCTTACATGCAACATTAGCCACAAGGGAAAATTAAAAGGTCTCATAGGCCTTTCCACAAAGGCTTCATCAATACAACTGGTCAACATGCCTTATTACATGCCCCCGAAGGGTTTATGCGAAAATGTAATGAATCAAGACCTTATCCTAAAACTACTAAAATGAATGATCTAACCGATCTCAAAATAACTCCCCTATCTAAAAATGATTAAAATGCTTATAAATATGCTCCTCATGCTCCAAAATAGGTGTATGTTGGCCTCAAGGGTTAATAACCCGATGGATGGTCCAATATGAATGTCGACCTTAAGATATAAATAATTATCTCCTCGTTAAATGAATCTTAAAGATAGGTCCTAATGAACTCAAGATGTTTGTATGATGTCAAATTAAGATTTGCATGATCTAGAATAGGTCTACACTAATAAATCTAGACCAGGTCAACCCCAAAAGCCTTGATTGGTAACATAGTGAAATTTTGAGAGCGATAACTTTCAACAGACAACTGCAAATGGTGTGAATTTTGGATATGTGAAATATGTCGATGTGTAGATGCTATATCCCATTCCATGATCTAGGAAACAATTATGTGGTAAAATGAAGAATGAAATACTAAAATTGCTACTACATGCAATGCAAGAAAATAACTATTTTTTTGGTTGATATAGTGGAGGTATACACAACTGATTTCCTTTGAATAACATACCTTCTTGAATAAAATAATCTAACCATTTACTCTGGTCTATCACTACTATTTCCTTACATGCTCTCCATGCTTCACCAAAATATGCATCATCCTCATATATATGCTTCAATTCCTCAAATCCGAATACCTGCACTCTCATCTATGTCAACAAATTCCTTCTCCTTCTCAATGCATCTACAACTTTGTTTGACTTGCCACTCCTATGCTTCAACACAAATATGTAACTCTATAAGAACTCCACCCATCCCATATGTCTCTGATTCAACTTCCCTTGACTATTCAAATACTACAAAGCTTGATGATTTGTATACAACACAAATTCCTTAGGAAACAAGTAATGTCTCCACTTCTTCAAGGCTTGAATTATGACATAGAATTATTGATCATGAACTAAGTATCTTCTTCTAGCATCATTCAAATTCTCATTGAAATAAGCTACAGGTCTTCCTTCTTGACTCAATAGTACTCCAATTGCATTTCCACTTGCATCAAAATCCACTTGAAGTACTTTGTCAAAATCCAGTAATGTTAATATTGGTTGTTCTATCACCTTTTGTTTCAACAATTCAAAACTCTTTTGTGCTCCAGACGTCCACTTAAAATGCTTCTCGTCTCCTCTCATTATCTCTGTCATGGGGTTACAAACACTATTGAAACTCTTGATAAACTTCCAATAGAAACTGGCTAATCCATGGAATGATCTAACTTCTCCAATGTTTACCAATGTAGGCCAATCTAAAATTTCTTTCACTTTCTCCGGATCCATCTTCAATCCTTCAGAAAAAATAACAAATACCAAATATACCAACTTTGTCTTCATGAAACTACATTTATTGATACTAATAAACAACTTCTCTTCTCTCAACCTCTACAATACTTTCCGAATGTGCCACATATGCTCTTCTCTAGTCTTACTGAAAAATTAGAATATCATCCAAGTAAACAATAAAAAACTTACCCAATAATTTCTTTAATACCTCACTCATAAATCTCATGAAAGTACTTGGTGTATTGGTCAATCCAATAGGCATTACTAACCACTCATACAATCCCTCATTAGTCTTAAATGCAATCTTCCATTCATCTCCTCTGATCTTGATATGATGATATTCACTTTTGAGATCAATCTTTGTAAAATACTTTCCTCCACTCAAACAATCCATAATGTCATCCATCCTTGGCAATGGAAATCTATACTTGATAGTGATCTTGTTGATTGCTCTTGAATCTGTACACATTCTCCATTCCCCATCTTTCTTTGGTGCAAGTGCAGCAGGTACTGCACATGGGCTCAAACTCTCTTTTATCAATCCTTTCCTTAACAACTCTTGAATCTATTGATTCAAATCTTCATTATTTTTCGGTGTCATTCTATGTGTTGCTCTATTTGGAAAACTTGCTCCCAGTATAATATCTATATGATGAATGATACTACAGATTGGTGGCAATCCATTTGGTACATTCTCCTACATGATATCTTCATATTTCATCAGTAATTCTGCAACTTCTCTTTGCAGTAGATCCTCATTCTTCGCTATCTCCAAGCTACTTCCTTTCTTTTAAATCAATGAAAAACACATGCTCTCATGCCTCAATCCATCTAGAAATTTCCTTCCATCTACCAAACATTGTCTGGTAGTGCCACAAAATTTAGTCTCCTCCTCTTCTTCCAAAGGTATCAACTTGATTCTCTTTCCATTTGATGTCACAGTATAAGTATTTTTTCTTTCATCATGAATTGATTTCCTATCATATTGCCATGGTATTCGTAATAGTAAATGACATGCATCCATAGGTATAATATCACACAATACATCATCCATATATGATCCAATATGAAATTTCACCAAATATTGTTCATTCACCAATATCTTATGATCATTATGAATCCATGCTATTCTATAAGGGTCTAGATGGTTCAATATCTTCAAGTTCAGCTTGGTTACCATCTCTTTTGAAACTATATTATCAGTACTACCATTATCAATGATAACTTTACATACCTTTCCTTCAGACTTACATCTGGTTCTGAATATACTTTTCCTTTGTGGTGGTTCTTCAGTCACTTCCTCATGCATCAAAGCTCTTCTCATCACCAATGATTCACCTTTCTTTGGTTTTCCACATGAATTAGGGGACCCAATATTTTCTTCATCCATAAATGTTGTTCTTCTGGTATGCTCAAGTTTCTTTCTGGTACTTCCTTGATGACACTCAAATGCTCTATGTCCACCTCCACACTTGAAACAGATTCCTCTGAATGGTCTTCTCTTAGATCTTCCTTCATCTCTCTAGTTTCCACCATTGCGGTAAAAATTATGACTTGCTTTGTTACTATGGTAGAAATTTTGATCTTCTCTTCCTCTAGAGTATGATTTAGCATCCTTTTCTTCACTCTAGTATGATTTCACAACTCTGTTCTACTCCACATATGGCATTCTTTCTCCAAACTGGGGTCCATTATTTTGAAATCTTCCTCTCGCACTTCTTTGTCTTTGTTCAAATTTATTGTTCAACTTCTCTTCAACCTTCAATATAAATTGATAGGCTTCTTCAATAGATGTCATCTTTATCAAGATTAACTCTTCTTGAATGTTTGATATCAGTCTATTGATATATCTGGCAACCTTCTCTTTGCTTGCTTCACTATGATTGGTTCTAATTATCATCTTGTAGAATTATTCAGCTTCACAGATTTTTCCTTTTGTCTTAGGTCCTGCAATCTTTTCAATCGTTTAAGTTCATACTTTGCTAGTATGAATTGATTCTTAAACTTTGTCACCATTCTATCCCATTTGATGATTCTTTCTTTACCTCTTCTATTTTGGTCTAATTGAACTTCTTTCCACCATAATGCAACATGACCTTTCAACTTTTTTTTTTGTAAATCCGACTCTCTCTAGATCTTAAATTTCTTCATATTCGAAGTATTCTTCTATTTCATTGATCCAATCAATCAAATTATTCAGGATTCATATTTACTATGTAGTTTTGAAATTCAACTCTAGGCCACTTGCCAATCTTTGAGAATGCTTTCAACATCTTTACTTGATTTGTTTCTTCTTCTTCATCATCCAGGGTTTCTGTAATTTGATTCGCATGTTCTGCTTCATCATCACTTTTATCATTCTACCTAGGATTTAGGCCTCACCTTCGATCTTCCTCAACAACATCTAACCTAACTCGAAATCTCACACATCATTTCCAAAATTTCATTCATTCTTCTAGCAACATTTTCCATAGCAAGCACTCTCCTTGGCGACATATCTCCCCTTGAATCAGTAGAATTGCCTCAATTCAGTGATCTAGCTACAAGAGTTTCAACTAACTCACAATCAATAATTGGTTAAAAATGAATGCAGTCTGCCTTAGTTCAGAAATATGATCACCTCAAATAATACCTTTAGGAATCAAAAACTCGCTCTGATACCACTTGGTGCAGTCATGGTAGGAGGGTTCTAGAAGGAACAGTTTGAACTGTGTAGTAATGAGTAAACACAGTGAAAACAACATCAAAAACTGATATGCAAACATGAATCTTCATTAATATGGAATGCTTACATGCAACATTGGCCACAAGGGAAAATTACAAGGGCTCACAAGCCTGTCCACAAAGGCTTCATCAATACAACTGCCTAACAAGCCTTATTACATGCCCTTGAAGGGTTTATGTGAAAGTGTAATGAATCAAGACCTTATCATAAAACTACTGAACTGAATGATGTAACTGAGCTAAGAAAAACTCCCCCTATCTACAAATGATTACGATGCTTATAAATATTCTCCTCAAGCTCCAAAATATATCTACATTAGCCTCAAGGGTTAATAACTTGATGGATGGTCCAATATGAATGTTGGCCTTAAGATATGAAGAATTAGCTCCTCATGAAATTAATCTTCAAGATAGGTCCTAATGAACCCAAGATGTTTGTATGATGCCTAATTAAGCTCTAAACGATTTGGAATAGGTCTGGACTAAGAAATTTGGACCAGATCAGCTCCAAATGCTTTGGCTGGTAACATAGTTAAATTTTGAGAGTGATAACTTTCAAGAAACAACTAAAAATGATGTGAATTTAGGATATGTCAAAGATGTCGATGTGTAAATGTTATCCTATTCCAAAATATGGAAAACAACGATTTGGTAAAATTCAAAATGAACTACTGAAGATGCTATTGCATGTAATGCAAGAAAATAACTATTTGTTTTGGTTGATAAAGGATTCCTTTACAACTAGGGATGCTCTTGCATCAGTGTTAGAGGATGAAGGATAAAAGGGTAGAGGAGAAGATGGATGGAGAAAAAGGATAGATCATGATATAGTCATGTTGTAGTGATGTTTAAGCAACCTAGATTTGATATTTTACCTGATATTATGCACCAAGGTATAAGTGACCAAGGTGACAATATGTCAAGTACATGATGAAAAGTTCAAATGAAAACATTTGTCTTATGCCACAATGATATGGAAGACCATGATGCTCTTGTGGAAATATGGTGTCAAGACCATGATAGATACAAGAAACAAGAAATCACGTGCAACAAGTATAAAATAAATTGAGGTTATTCCCTAGTAAACTTGACAATCAATTGATTGATAGATGAATTGACGATGATGAGGATAACCAGGTTAATGATAAAAATAATACATATCCCAAGATTGTGTTGTTAATGGTAAGAAAAAAATGAGGATTGTGAATGATTATCCCTATGATGATAATTGATTAAAGTGTATTAATTGGTTATCAACTAATTTAGGATTAAAATTGATGGATGTTTTTGGATGATGGGATAATTGCATAATTGGATTGTTTTGGGATATTTGGATTGGGGTATGGAGGGAGGATAAATGTATTAGATGAGATGGGATTGGATGGAAGGTTATGGAGAAGGAAATACAATAGATACAATATTAATATTATAGTGGAATGGATGAGGACCAACGATAATAGAGATCATACATGGATGAAAGGATAAATGGATTGGTTAGATAGGAGATAGGGGGATTGAGTGGATGGATCGAGATAGTAGATATAAAGACACAATTTGTGGTGGAGGACAAGAATATGAAGGAATATTGGAGGGCAGATGGGAGGATGGAGAATGAGAGGATGTAGCTCCAAGGATTATGTTGCAAATGAATAAGATTCCCCACACTAGAGGTAGTGCAATTGAAAATTGATGGTGGTAAAGGATGTGTGAGATGGGAGAATGTTGTGTAAGGGACATGGATGGTAGATGAAATAAGGTTTTTATTATCCAAAGAATATACACATTTTGTCCCTAGCCTTATGAACATCAAAGGTGGGAAGAAAGGATGAATTTGAATAGGATGGGAGGAAGTAGATAGGATGAGGGATATGTGATGAAGAAGATTAGAGGATGTGGATAAGATGTGGTAAGTAGGAGAGAGTGGATGAAGCTTGCCTCAAGTGTAGAGTGCAAGATGATGGGTGATTAAAAATTATTCTTGCTTGCTAGGTTTTTATCATGGTATTTTCCCAAGGCACCACAAGTAGATGTTTTCAACATTGGGTATATTATTTCTCTTTGTTTTTCTTAATTTTATTTTTATTTTTTTGGATCTTTGGAATATTATGGATGGAGGAATGGGGAAAAGGATGTGAGATAGAGGATAGGTGAGTGGAGAAGATAGTGGATGGCTAATGGGGAGATGGTGGATGGAATCAAGAATCAAGTTCCATGGATGGTATTCATTGAAGAAGTGCTACAATGGACCATGTCAATTAGAAGTATGCTCATAGAGGTTGGTAGAATAATGACAAAGGAGATCAAATGGATGGGAAGATGGAAATGTATAAGGATCTATACAAATGATTGTATGAAAAGGATGGGATGATGAATGAAGGTTGGATGGTGGATGGGGTGTTGGGAGACTTCTAGATAAGTGGATGAAAGTGTTTAGGAATAACATTGGCACACACCATGAGAGGTGGTGGATTTGTGGAGTAGAAGCATATTTTTAATATGGAGGAGTGGAGGAGTGGAGGTGGATTCTAGGGCATAGGGGCCCAAAATTTATTGAGTAAATGGTGGAGCACTGGGGATAGTGGATTTTGGGGCATAGGGGCCCAAAATAGATTTGGAGGATGAGATATTCTTAGAGGGAGGGTTGGAGGACCTGGGAGTGGAATATTTTGAAGAAAATTTAAATACCAATTTGGATTGTGCTTGGATATGCATTGCTTCTTTTATTTTCTTGAGAATCCACATGGTTTTATTTTCAATTTTTATTTCATTGGTCTTTGTGGCCTTTTGGATTTAGCTTATATTTTGGATCTTACTTTTTTTCTTTAACACAATCTTTTTATAGGACATGGTGATCCTTGGATTTATGTGGATTTTTGGCTTTTTAAAATTTGGAATCCAAATTTCTTCCAATAGAAATGGTATGGGTGCATGAAGTGAATTATTTGGAGATATTATGGATGGCGTTGTGTAGGGAGGGTGTTGGAAGGAATTCAAGGATGTGTGCCTTTGTTGATGTTGATTGAGGATTTGAGGTGGTGGACTATTGGACTTAGGATTTATTGAGATACAAGTGATGGAGGTAAAGGATTGAGGGATGTAAGGATCGAAGATGGATGGGGACGATGGATTATTTGGTTTTGGGACGTAAGGTCCCAAAATGAACTTGGAAGAGGAAATAATGGGCTTTAATACATAAGGGACCAAAATAGATTTATAAGATGGGGTAAGTGCACAAAGATGGGGGGGAAAAAGGGGTCTTAAGTGGCCACTTTTTTTCTTAAATCAAGAAAGATTGATCTTGGTTGAGAAATTAAAGATAGTTACACTCAAAATTTTAAGATGCAACAAAAAAAGAGTCGTAGTGCTTTGAATCTACTTGCTAAACTACTAATTTTTAATGATATCATATAGCAATATATGTCTTTATATTTCTATATGTCTTCATATAGAAATATATGTCTTTATATTGCTATATGTCTTCATATAGAAATATATGTCTTTATATTGCTATATGTCTTCATATAGCAATATATGTATTTATATTTTATATTATTATGTCTTCATAAACTTCTTTCATTTTCTTAATTAATTGTCTCTTCCTCTATCTTTTTTTTTTTTTTAATTCATTTTCTTTTACTTTTTATTAGTTTAGCATTTTATTCTCTAATTGTTTGTTATTGTCATTCTTTTAGCCTAGTCTTTCTCCCTTCCATATTTTATTTGTCCTTGAACCCCATGCCCCCTTTCCTCCTCTTCCCATATCTTCCATTTTAAATTAGATCTAGTATGCAAATAATCATTTCTACTCCTCTAGCTCTCTTTTATCCCAATGATGGATCACAAAGTGTGATCTGAAATGTTGATGCAAAAATATCATATACAATCAAATCAAGAAACGATAATTTGAATTACTATTTTTTTTTAAAAATGGTAGAGATTAAGGGGTTCAAAAAGGGGGGCCACAAAAATTTGTCCTATATTTTTCAAAAAAACATAACATAGCATCTAGTGTAGCCCCCTAAATGGTTGACGGTTTTTTAGTATTTTAAAAATCACTTCAATGAGAAATTAGCCAACACCATGTAGTTTATCCCCAATTTTTTTGCTAATTTTTTAATGAATATTTTTGTAAGTATGGAGTTGTTCTCATTGACGTCAACATGAAGTCTACTCCCTGGTGTTGTCACTGACATCAAATATGGGATGAAGATGTCGAGGATATTGAGAAAATCGTGAAATAGAGGAAAACAAGTTGTGCATGTGTAGTTGAGATCTTGAGGAAGTGTTGTGAGCATATGAAGCTATATTTTTGGTTACAAAGTCTAAAGATGAGTTGGAATGAATTAATGAGATGAGATGGTGTCTTTGGCACTTGGTTTCCAAGCGCTTTTGAAAAAATTGACAAACAAAGTGAGTTGTGTTGTGTAAGTGTTCATAGTGTGCTCTGGTATTGTGCTCCACATTTCTTCTATGTTGATGCTATTCCTGTATGGATCTTACAGGTTATTCAAGGTTGTTAGAGGTTATATTTAGAATTTGGGTTTCTAGACCATTGTACAATGCGAGATATTTTCACCAGTGTGTGAGCAATTTATTCAATCATGTTTTCTGTGCCTTGGGAGAAATGTATTTTCTCTACGTTTCTTTGCTATTTTTCTTTAGGTTGTGTGGATTTGGGAAGTTGCTTATAATGCTTTTATCTTTATGTATTCAAGTTTTTACTTCATTTGGTGTAGTATAGAGTGAGTTTCATTTATCAATATGCAAATAAGGGTTACCAGTTGTTCTGAGTTGAAGTGTTTGTATGATGTGATCTTGGATGAAGAGTTTGATGAATCTTAAGTAGTTCATGGATTATTCTAGATTGTGTTCAAGTGAATTATATCGTATAAAAGTTGTAGATTGATTTAAGGAAGTTTGTACTTAATGTTTATGGCATTTTACATGGCTGTTGGCTGAAATTGTGTTTAACACTACATGTGAAGCTTGTAGAAGCATGTTGAAGTGTGTTGGAATCTATTTAGGTCCTAATTAAGGATTTATGTAGGTCACCTTTTGTTCCTATCCACCGTAGGAATGTTTAGGTTATGACCTATTTTGAAGTTGTATGTATAATGGCTAGTGGCCAACATTACAGAAGGTTTTTAAGGTAGAGCTTGATATAAATATGTATGGTATTGTTGTGAGTTGATGCAAGAGAGAGAAGAAACAAGTAAGAAGAAAGATAGATGCGAGATTGAGGTAAGTGATGAGTGTTATGTGAAATTGAGTAGAGTAGTGTGAATTTCATGTTAGGGTTCCTGAAGTCAGTGAGTTGAAGGCATCTAAAATATTTTATGTGAGACTATGAAAGTGTGTGAGTAATTGTGTTGGATTCCTTGTTGCATTGAGAAGTGTTCTTTGTGTAACATTATTATTCTATCTTCTTGTATTCTTTTTGTGGCAGTGAGTGCTGGTTGTGAGCCTTTTTGGACAATGTGTCCTATTTTGGAAGTGAGCCCTATTGTATCAATTTTTCTATTACTTATATTATGAGCTAATATTCACCATGTTTTTTACCTCATTGGGTTTTCCACATAAATCTGGTGTTCTCTTGTGTATGGTGTTGTGATTTCAGTTTCTGTTATCTAAATTTAATGTTTAATCATTTTATCAGAATAAGGGTTTAATGAATGCTTATGGATTTGATTGCTGTTGATGGTTTTGAAGTTTTAATTTGCTACAAATGATTCACCCTCCTCTCAGTTGTTTTGTTAATTTCAACAATTGGTATCAAAGAAAGGTTCCTTGGAGAAGAGCTTAATCACTTATGGTAGATCTGGGATGGTGAACAAGATTTCTTTAGAATATCCTAGATTCAATGGCTCGGATTATGCATTCTAGAAGACAAAGATGGAAGGATATCTATCAGCTCAGGGTTATGAGATTGAGAAGGCTTATCATAATACATATACCCCACCTCTAAATGGTCGAAGTACAAGTGTATAAATCAAGGCACATGAGATCAATGCTAAGGAAAGATTTATTATTGTGAATAGTCTTTCAAATATTGAATTAGTGAAAGTTATGAGTTTGAAGACTACTAAAGAAGTTTGGGATAAGATAGAAAGAATTTATGAAGGAGATTTGAAGGTCAAACAAGCAAAGTTGCAGAACTTGAAGGCACAATTTGAAATGATGCAAATTTTTGAAGAATAAACAAGTAAAGGCTACATATAGAGAGTTAATGAGTTGGTGAGTGCTATGAGAGGCCTTGGTGCAATAGTTAAAGAATCTAAAGTAGTGAAGAAATTTATCAGATCTCTTCTAGATTTTTATAGTGAAAAGGTGTTTTCTATTGAGGAAAATGTTGATTTTGACAATTATTCCAGAGATTAGTTGATTGGTAATCTATCTGCATTTGAAATGAGAAAAATGAGGAAAGGTACAAAAGTTGAGACTACTTTCAAGGCTAGTAAATCAAAGAAGGTTGAAGATGCAGAATATCTTGTTGATTTGGAAGCTAACTTTGTGAAGAAGATGAAAAAGGGCACCGATAAGTATAAAGGTAAATTACCCTTCAAATATTTTAGCTATGGATGCTTCTAGATGTCCAAAAAGAGCTGTAAACAATAAGAATAAGGAAAATAAAGGAAAAGTGATTAAGAAAGCTTACTATGTGAGAGAAGATGCTGGAATTTTTGATGATGAATCTGATTATGGAGATTTTGATGATAATGAATGTTTGTTTTTGGCTATAAAAGAAGAATCTAGTTTTGCTAACCCTGAAATTTGTGTGAAGGAAAGTATTATGCTACTACATGTCGACATGGATTGCACAAACAAACATTAATTCATTTCAACTTCAACCACTTATTAGGTTAGCCAGAGATAGACCTAAAGAATGGTGGAAGCTTGTCGATGGGGTAATTAAATACCCTAATGGTTGTTGGTTGAATTGGTAAGAGAGATGATGTTGATAAAGATGTGAAATTTGATTAAGCATAGTGTGTTTGTTCAAGTGGTATGCGAAGAGTGTTGTAACCATGAACACTGAGACACATAGAACTAAGAAGATGTGAATCTAAGAGGCCGTGACGCTGTGCTAGCTGAAAGGCTGGTTGTACGTGTGGGTTGGTGAGATAAAATGAATCTTCACTGTATGTCATGTGAGGACATTGTAACAGTGCAAGCTTTCAGATCTATGTTGTTCCTTGTATTCTCCAGATGAACAAGATGTAACTCCTATAAAGGCCATGAGCCTGAGATTGTATTGTAACTCTATTTGTTGTTGAATAATATAATGGCTTGATCTTTTAGAGGGTACGATTTTTACCCAAAAGGATTTTCCCCACGTAAATTTGTGCATTCATACATTTTTCTTTCATGCTTATTGATTCTATAGTTTTGAATTTGTACATGGTGTTGAATATGGGTTAGTTTGCATGTACTTTTCTCAGAAGGGTAAATGTGGGAAATCAGTATGCATGTTTCCACTTTATGGCATAGTATTTTGTGTCCTTGAGGTGATTTGAAGAAAATAAATTCATTAAGGTACTACTGTTCTTAGATGTTTCATTCTAAGATGACCCCTATTTCATCCCCAACAAGTCGTATCAGAGCCTTCTTCCGGGATCCGCTTATGCTTGTATGTGTAGGTTTGTGAGTTGCATGTACTTGCATGGTTGTTGTGTGTACTTGCATGGACTTGCATGTGATTGCATGTTGTTGCATGTAAGAGTTGGTGTTTCAGTTCTGTGGATTCCTTCTATAAAGATCTCTTAGCCTGGAAAGCTTGAGGATATTTGAAGGAGTCGACTGATGATTTATCCTTTGGTGATTAAAAGGCCTTGCTCTTTTTGAGACAACATGCAACATGAAAGAAATTGAAGATGGAGAAATTGGAGTTGATCATATCGTAATGATGTGGTCCGAGGCTCCTGGTTGGCAATGAATGATCCTGATGCAAGGGGTGTGAGTTTATGCTTATGGTTGTGTTGCAATAGAGCGTGGTTCATACTGGGTGTTTGTGTGAGGGGCTCTCTGATGGTATGGAGATGCTTGGTTGTTATTCAGCCATTGGAGTATTGTTCTTGTGTTGGGTGTTTTGACTTAGCATTGAAGGCATTGTTCTTTGTTACCCTGATTGCATGAAGGCTATGAAGTTGATCTCTGGGTGGTCTGAAAACTTTTGAATAGCCTGGCTCTCTCGAATGCATGTGCATGCTTGTGGTTTTGGAATTGGTCTAGAATGGGCTTGGATTTCTTGCACTACTTGTTCCTTTTATGGATACTTTGTACTTGCATGGCTCAGATTCATGTTCTCTGGTTGTGAAGGTTTTATATATTTTTTCCTAAAACGTCTATGATGCATATTCATGTTAGTTCATTGTTCTGGTTAACCATGATGGTTGTGTGTAGAATCTTGAGTCATCCATATGTGCAGTGGATATGGATGTGCATGGGTGTTTTGGAAACACAGTGGTTTTGTATGGTCAAAAATAAAACTTGTGGTTTTGTGGAGCTGTTGTTAAAATATATTCTAGATCCTAGTTTTTTGGGGTGTTGCTGAATGAGATAGTTGTAGTTTTGCATGTAAGTGTTGCTTGTTGGTTTCATAGAATATGGTGCTTGAGTTGTGGACATGATTGGTGAATCAGATCTGAGCTTGATCTAGTGTTTGAGTCATGTTGTCTACATGGGTTTTCTCTTTGAGATCTCAGTTTTGCAGTTTCCAGTGCGATGATAGATTTGCAGGCTTCATTGATTGGATCTACGGGTTGAGCATGTTGTGGGTTGTCTTTACCTACATGTTTTCTATGGGACAACTTAGAAGTGTACTTTCAATCTCCATGAGGTTCTTCTAGTGTTGATGCAAATCTGTTAGCTGGCCTTGTCTGTGGTCACTTGTGCATTGGCGTGGTTTCTTTGAGATGAGAGGAAGGATAGCATTGAGTACTTGAACAGTCGATTATGGGAACCTATAGAATGTGTATCATGATGTTATGGAAGTCTTGGGTACACTAGTTAGTGTAAGATTTTGATAGTGATGGTGTGGTCTATGTGGTTTGGAGATCTTGGTGCTGTTTGGCATTGTTGTCAGATGGACATGTTATCGATTGTACCTAGAGGCTTTTTAGATCAACAGATGTTTGGTTATGATGCTTGGAAATCTCAGTGTCATGGTTCAGTGGGAGCTTTAGAAATGATTGTGGATTCATCACTTGGTGGTGAATGATCTTCTTTAGTATTACAGATGTTACTAGGAGGGACTCTTATATCCTGTTGCTGCAGAAGGGTTCTTTCACATTTGCATGGACACTATTTGAGGATGTGCAACATCTTGGAACCATGGAGGACATTTGGAGTCTTTGGATGAGATTTTGGTGGTGCTTGATAGGTGATGTTGGGTTAGAGTTTTTTTGCTGATGTCATGTATACTCGTGCTTGAGCATTAGAGTTTTGGCATGTTGCATTGCTCTTGAACCCATAATTTTTTCACTTGAAGCATGGTATCTCCTAAGGGGGATGATTAGATCATGATGTCATGGTAAGTTCCTATTTCAGATGTTTGGAGCTTTGATAGTGGTCTGGCAATTGTCTGTGTTTTGAGTACATTGGTCATATGCTTGAGAAGTTCATGTTAAATGCAATAATGTAGGATTGGAGTTTAGCATGAGATGATCAGTTGTAGGTGTTCGTGGATACATGGAGAATAAGGTGAGGATGAAATTCCTTTGAGAAAGGTGTTGATCATAGTTGAAAGTTCGAGTAGCCTACACTTTGGTTGGACGTGAGTTCAATATAGATCAATGAGGAGATTGCTCTTGGATGAGCCATGGTGGCTTGTATATCTTGGAGGAGCATTTTATTTTTCCACTCTTGGTCTACTCGACAGTGAAGTCTATTTGAGAGGTATTTTCCCATTATATCTTTTAGAGATGTTTTATGCTTTCTTTCATGATATGGATCTTGAATTGCTATTTAATGGTTTTGGAGGATTCATAGTGGAAGGTGGACAACATGGTTTATCTCCTTGAGCTTTTATGTGATATCATTTATTGATGAGAACTGGTAGGAGATAGGTGTATGGGCTGATTTCTTGAGAAGGGAAATTGAGGAGTTTGATCTTCTTTCAGAGGCTTACATCCATGATTGATTACATGTAACATATGTTAAGTTTGATCTTGGTGATTGAATGGTTGGGTGTTGTTATGGATTTTCCTTTGGGATGTGAAGGAGATCATATTTGACATAGCTTTTAGAGGTGTATGTAGGAGGATGTTCTATAGGTATATGTTCTACAGAGTTTCTCTCTTTGGTCTTGGTTGTCTTCCTAGAAGTTTGACTTCTTTTTTATATTGGTTTGATATTTGTTGAAGCTTTTGTTTTCATTCAAGTTTTTGAGTGGTAACTTGGAGGTTCTTTATCTCTTTCCTATGTTGGGTGTTGAAGAACTTGGAAGAGCTTTGGAAGACCTTTGAGAGAAATTTTTCTTATAGTAATAGGTTGCAGGTTGTGCATATCATTGTGGATATTTCCTTGGTACTACATGGTTACATTTTCTATGTGATGTTATCGGTAGACTTGTTATGCCTTTGATCTTTCAGATTTGGCATTACCCATGTAGTGGGAGTACTTGGATGTTTTTGATCTTTTTCGATTTGTTTGTGCATGGTGCTTGTATCTGCAGTTGATGGGTTGGCTATGCTACTGGCATTAGTTTACTAATATGGATACCTTGAAGGTATGTGAGATTGGATGGAATAGCACAAGCTATGGGTGCTATTTTCAGTCACCTGGGTTGATCAGTTGGATGGTTGTAGTTAGTGTTCTGGTTATTTTTCTAACTGGTGTTCTATCTTGTTTCTAGAGAAATTTTTTCACAGAGGTGATCTGGTTTGGCCCTTTGAAGTTGATGTTGTTTGTGCTTCTATATGGTTTGCTGTTGGTGCATTGGAATGGTTAGTAAGATCTTCGTCAAGTTGGAGATTGTTGGAAATATGTGCCTCAATCTCGTTGACCCATTCATTGGTGTAACATGAGTAGTCGGCAAAATTCTCCTAACTCTCAGTGAAGATAAAAGTCGAGCTGAAGCGCTTGGTCGGTGTAACTTGTTCCGTCGGGATGAGTGCTCAGTGTTGGTATTTTGTTTCCATTGGTGTGACTTGGGGTCATCAGTGGAACTCTTCACCAGGTTATGCCAATGGACTGATGCTTGTTAAAGGTGATCTTGATCTACGGTTGCGATGAGATTAATCCAACGGTGATCTTGATCTACTCACCGATAGAATCTTGTGAAGCGAGCAAAATTTCCTGAGTGGTTGACACTTGGTGGCTTGATCGACGGTGTTCGCTAGTCCCGTGCATCATGTGGTGGGTCCCGAGTGACTCATGCGGGGTGTGTCAGCTTTGAACATGTGTCACTATTTTGGGGAAAATTATTGGGAATATTGTGGATTCTTTTTTGATTCCCCAAAATTGCACTAGCGGTGTACGCGTGTCCTGGCCACAACAAACGGTATATAAAGGGAAAATGCTCAGAGGTCATTTGGTCGCTTGGGCAATTTTTCGATGGTTGGTCTATTGTGGAAGTTGAACCAAACTGACTATTTGGCACATCATTCAAAGTGATGGATGAATAACGTTACAACATGTGGCACAATATTATTCGTTGATTTTACATCATTGTTGTAAATCAACACTAATTGGTCGAAAGCGTTATTCTTTGGTAGCGATTAATTGCGGGGTTGACAGAGTGTAGTTTTGGTATGTCTTTGTAATCCAATTCAATGTTGGGTAGCTCAATGCGTGCTACAGGGCGGTGTTGCCAGAGAATGGTGGAATCTTGTCAGTGGGGTAATTAAATACCCTAATGGTTCTTGGTTCGATTGGTAAGAGAGATGAGGCTGATAAAGATGTGAAATCTGATCGAGTAGAGTGTGTGTGTTTGAGCGGTATGCGAAGAGAATTGTAACCATGAACACTAAGACACATAAAACTAAGAAGATGTGAACCTAAGAGGTCGTGAGGCTGTGCCGGCCGAAAGGTTGGTTGTGCATGTGGGCTGGTGAGATGTAATGAATCTTCATTGTATGTCATGTGAGGACATTGTAATAGTGCAAGGTTTGAGATCTATGTTGTTGCCTATATTCTCTAGATGAACAAGATGTAACTCCTCTAAAGGCCATGAGCCTGAGATTGTATTGTAACTTTGTTTGTTGCTGAATAATACAATGGCTCGATCTTTTGGAGGGTGGGTATTTTTACCCGAAAGGCTTTTCCCCACGTAAATCTATGCGTTCATATGTTTGTCTTTCATGCTTATTAATTCTATATTTTTGAATTTGTACATGGTGTTGAATCTAGCTTAGTCTGCATGTACTTTTCTCAGAAGGGTAAATTTTGGAAATCACTGTGCCTTTTTCTGCTTTATGTCATAGTAGTTTGTGTCCTTGAGGTGATTTGAAGAAAATAGTCACTAAGGCACTATTTTTCTTAGATGTTTCATTCTAAGATGACCCCCATTTTTCCAAACAGTAAGTAGAGGACTCATGTACCGATGTGATTCATATTTTTTTGTAATTTTTTATTCAAATAAATAATTAATTATGACTTTTCTATTACAACTTTTTAAAAATATAGAAACTTGTGTGTCTGACCACCTTAACTTGGTCAAAACTTCATGAAATTCATTTTTTTTAATCCTATAGTATGCAAAGCATAGAATGTGACACATGTTTCAGATTCAAAAATGTGATACCGTTTGAAAGCTATAGATGTTTTTTAATCAACCTATCAATCAAGACTTTAGTTGTAATTCAAATAGAAAATGAATAATGATTATTTATTAAATTCAAAGTAAAGCATAATTTATATTGGTGGAAAGTTGAGAATCTCCTTTAAAAACCCTTTTCGTTTCATCAATTTTGGGTAAAAAAAATTCGTTAGCCACATTGGCCATCATATCACTTACATATCACCACTTTTTGGCCCATTATGATCAAGGACAAAGGGCGACCAAAAAATATGAATATAAATATGTACACATGGTCTGAAATAATGTACATGAAAAAGAATCAAAATACTGAATTCCCCCTTAGGAGTTTGACCCAAGCAATGTGTAAGCCCAAAAAAAACTTTACTCAGAGGAGGGAGCACTTTGAAGTTCCTGGAGAATGCCTTGCCAAGCAGTTTTACCACTCTCCCAACTCTGTTTAGCAGATATGAACATTTTATTCAAAGACTCCAATGCAATTAAACTTTCTTTAGCCTTATCTAGAGTATCTAGGGTTATATTGATCATATCCAATTTCTCAGCATTAGCCAAAGCATTGGCTACTGAAGTGTTCTCCATCCTTACATTGTCACCAAGCAAACCAATTTTTTTGATTATTCCTTCCTTCTGCTTCTGTAATATGAAAATTTTCCCTATGTGTAGAGATGGAATTCCAAGTTGACCTATCTCTATCCATGGCTACATTGTATGTGCTAGAAACAACTATCAAATGGGACTCAATGGAGTCCATAAGATATTTTATCCTTTGTGTGGCATTAGGCCACCTTATGCAATAAGGAAACACATAATTTGCTTCAGATTCACAAGCCTTTACAGATTTAAGGCTCTTTTCTACGTTAGTGTGTGCCAAAGCACACTTGTCATGAAGGACCAATAGCTTTTTCTTAGCCAGTTTCTCTTCAACTTCCTATTTTTTTCTCACCAAGTCCAGTGGCATACTCCTTGAAGGAGTCCAATAGAATTTTTAGGTTTTCTATCAGAGTGAGTGATGTTTCCACTAACGTATCAGGTGTGACTTCCTGTAAAGAATTAATTATGTCTTCGATAAGCTCAGTTCCCTTCTGATGCATTTCCAATATTTGTCTTCTAATAGATGCATGAAATACATCACCTAATACCATTTTATGTATAGGATAAATCTTATCCAGATCCACATAGCCTTGATTCATGGGAAGTTGTAGGAGCTCCAGAGGAATTACCGGCTAGAATCTGATATGCTTAGATAGCAGGCCCTTCAAAACATAATCACCAGAGGAATATTCTCCAAAAGACTTATGATTCCACTACCTGTTTAGTTCTTTATTCATTCTTTCTAGCAGTTTAACCCGATTCCTCAATTCTTTCTTATTCCTCAACTTTCTCTTTCTCTGCCTTCTTTTCTATCTTTTCTTCTTCTTTTTCTTCTTCTTCTCTCCTCTCTTATTCTTCATATTTATCTCTTTCCTTTGCAGTATGTACCAGAGGAGTAGCATCATGTATTTCTTCAAAATTTTCTATAATCTATTTTTTTGTCTCTAGAGGCTCATCAACAATATTAATTTCTGGAAGAACATCTGTACCACCTATTTCTAGAGGGATATCTGAGTCATTCTTTTCCAATGGTACGTTTGCATCACCAATGCTAGAAGGATGGTCTTCCTTAACTTTTGTAGAAGCTTCTTTTCCTGATTCAGGTGCTGAACCAGATGCACCAAGCATACCATACTTCTCAACCATACTTTTGATTGTATTTACAATTTCTTTCTTTATCTTCTTTATCTTTGTTTTTTCTCTGGTCATTAAAATATTAACTCTCTTCTTCATCTGGAACAAGGTAGAAAAAAACTTCTTCAAGGTTTCCAGAACACCCGAAGTCAGAGAGGATTCAATTTCCTTATATGCCTTAGCTCTTATTTTATCTTCCTTTTCAATTGCCTCTGATCTTCTCTTCATCATGGCTTCCCATAATTTTTTAGGTACATCATCCCACTTAACTTCCAAAATAATGACATGTTTAATGATAGCCATCATTAATGTTTCCCTATCCCCTTCACCTACTTGATTATAGATTTTTGTTGTAGGTTTCAACATATTTTCATAATGCAATAAACTATTTACCAATGCTTCTAGTCTAAGAGGGGCACTAGGTCTTATCAGAGAAGAATTATGCTCTCCCTAGTCTAGAGAAGCCTCTTATGCAACTTTTTCCTTCTTTTATTTTGTTTCATGATCACTAATGTCCTGTTCTTCAACATCCTCTAAGGATGATATATAGTGAAATCTCTTTGATCCAACACTAGTTTCTTGAGAAGCACCTTCATTGGAGGAAATGCTTACCCTTTTCCTTCTTATCAACTTAGAAGATGGATCTTCTTCCTCTTCCTCCTAGTCTTTAGTAACACTAAGATTATTCTCCCTTATGGATTTTTCTTTTCTTCCTTTCTTAGTTGGCACTACCAAAGGAACACCTTTTCTCTTGCCTGATCTAGTAGTAGGCCTAGAAGGGGTCGGGCTTTTTCCTTTGTCAGAAACACTGGGTTCAACCTTTACTACAGTCGGGTGAGAATCTGGTATACAAGGAGAAATCCTATCAGATCTCCTTACACTTGATGATCCTTGAGACTTCTATCCACCTTGATCTCTTCCTTGTGCTAACAATTCAACAGTAAAAATAGATTCTCTAAGTGCCTCATCTACCCTTTTTCTCCTTGTAGGTTTGTTGTGCTCCAAATGAACTTCCAGGGATTTTTTTGCATATGTACCAATCCTAGGTTCGTTGGCATCTTTTGGGATTTTCAATAACAGTTGCACATAACCTTTAGCTTCCTCTTCTATGATTTCATATCCCAAGGGTTGAATCTAGATAGTCTCGCTTGAACCATACACTCATTAGAAGAAATATGGAATATGATGTCATCCTTGTACTTTTCAACAATTTTCCTTAGAATTCTATCTCTCATTCATATTTTTCTTAAATACAACAAAGAATGCTATCAAGGCATTATTTGTGTTCTTCAAATCACCCAACTTATGCATATGATCAAAGATTTGATGAGAAATCGGTCGAGATGGGTCCCAAAACACTGTTTCATCTTTTCTCGAAGGCCTTCTAAGGAAATAGAACAACAAAAAAACAATTAATGAACCAAACTTGAAAGGATATTTCTTCTCCTTTGACATCCTCAAATTCCCAAACAATTGTTGTTTGAGAAGCTCACATAGATCATAATCTACACCATTTGTAGCCATGTCAAAGCCAATATAGATTGTTGTAGCAGACATGAAGTTCTCTTTGTTAGTGAAGTATATTTTACGTCTGATCATTATTGATGCATACTTCAAAGCTAGATTAATGATAGGCTTTATTGTAAGAGCCCTTTTATAATATGTGGCACCGGTGAGTTCCATCACCACTTCATTTTTCACTGCTTTCAATATTGGTACCGGTCTGGTATCACAGAGTCCTGTGACAGCCTTGATCACATCCTTAGTTATAAAGTGGGGTTTGTCAATCCACAAGAATTGATCATGCATTTTTCTAAGGACTGGTTTAAGATACTGATCATCCATAGTGGAACATGAATTAGGGAAGTTGTTCCAACAATCTAGTTTCTTCGCCACAATATTCAAATACTCAAGTTTCACCATGAAGTTATCTCCAGTGAATTCATTCAGCCATATGTCTATCAATTTTTTGTGATTAAAGTCCTCCGTCTTAACCCTAATGTACATTCTGGTATCCTCTATAGGCATGAAACCATGAGGAATCGAAGAGAAGGCCCTCATAGGGTCATCTTCAAAAACCTTCATTGAATATTTCCTATAGGAGGGTCTAGGTCTTTCTGAAGCTTTCACGACTACAAGACTTGCCATTTTTTTACACATTGAGCTCTAATAGATTTAGAAAGAAAATTTGCACAAGCTCACAAAAACACAGAATTATAAAATACCTTTTTATTTAGCAAAGAACCAAAGCTAGGGTTTGCACAACTTGTACTTCAAATTGCCTTAAGAACGTTCCAAATCGCTCTCCACTTCCTTCGAATGCACAAGTGATTAAAATGCCTTTACAATTTCTCTTTATAGATCAATGTGATTCCCTAATTCACATTAAATGCAATGAAATTCAAAAAGCTGCCAAAAACCCTTCATTTGCACTGAAAAACCCTAATATGCTCCGCAAGCGAGCATACATGCACTTTTTCTTCTGGTTTCTTTTGCAAAACCTCTGCCTATTTATTCGTTACAACATCTCCTTATGCCAAAGAATGACATGCCCAAAATCAAGGGGGTTCAAATGATTTTCTGCTAAAGCTCCCCCTAAGACTATGCTAGGTCTAATTCTTGGAGGAATTGTTTGCATTGGATGAGGGCACAGATGCATCTAGAGATTCTATCTCTTCTTTATTTTTCCATATCTTGCTCATTTATTGTTTGACCTCTTCTTTTTCAATCTTCTTCACATGTTCATTCTTCTTTACCAAAGCAAACTGCTTTCCCTTTTTACTTCTGCATACCCTTGAAATATGTCCTAGTTTGTTGCAATTATAATAGACAACATTTCTTTGGTTTGTTTGACTTCCATTTATCCTCGATCTGCACTAATTTTCTTTATGCCCAAACTTATTTCAAGTATATCAGTAACCAATAAAGGATTGATTCATTCTACCTCCATGAAACCAGTTCATCATCTGGGTTCTGCATTCACTAGCTCTATGTCCAATATTATTACAAGTATAGCACTATCAAGAGAAGGAACCAGAAAACTGATTATCCTACTTCTGCATTCAATTGCCTTATGTCCAAATTTATTGCATGAGAAATAAATGCCATTGAAAGATGGATGCCTTTGAGCATTTGGCAATCTGATAGGTGGTTTTCTTTTTGGATTTCTTGTTTGCTTTCCTTTACCTTGAGTCTTTTGATTGTTCACAACTTTTTAGCTTTCACCTGCTTCGAATCGCAATCCAACTTTATCTTTAGATGCCTTTTTTCATGCAATCAATTCATCAAGCCTAGTAGAGCTTATCTTGAAACTATCTTCATAGACTTTTTCATTTTCCACTTTTTCTCACAGGTTCACCACTTCTTGTTCAAGCTTGGAACAATCATCAGACTTGCTTTGCACTACTACATTCAAACACTCTTTAATTCTCTTCTTTTCCTCCACTTGCACCTTTAGTTCGATAACATATTCATTTTCTTATTTCAATTGCTCACTAACTTCTCTATGTCTCTCTTTGAACTTCTTTAATAGCTCTTTCAACTGTTGGACAGATTAATTTGCTTCATCAAGATTTTCTTATAGATATTTGTTTTCATTTTCAGATTTATCAAGGTCACCAAGGGTAGTCTAGATCTCTGCATTATCATCCATTTGTTTAATCTTCAAAATCTCCCTCAAGTTGTTAGGCTTCTCTAGAGGAACCAAGCTCTGATACCAATTGTTGAATATCCAAGATAATGAGAGGGGGGGTGAATCAATATCTTCTTAAACTTATTGAAAAAATACCATCTAATTAATTTAATGCATATGAAAGTTAAGATAAGAAAAATAATTAATAGAACATGGAAACACACAACACACGAACACCAAGATTTTTATGTGGAAAAACCAGAATGGGAAAAACCATGGTGAGGGTTAACCCATAATATAGTATAACTGGTTATAAGATATTACAAAGGATGGCTCATTGCCATGACTCACTGTCCAAAAGAGAGGCTCATTGCCTACAAAATATATAGTAAAAAAATGGCTAACAACTAGAGAATGAAGTGATGAAGATACACCTCAAAGTGCAGATTTAGTTCCTTTGAAGCTCAAGAAATTCGCATGCTAGTAGATCAATATTCACTCTTTTTTCATCCACACTCAATCCACCAACACTCGCATACAAAACATCCATCCATTAATCTCCAAACCATCCTATATATATATCTAATTTTTCCACAAGTATCAATCATGTGGGCTCCAAGAAAATACAAAACTTCTCAAAAAAATTCAAGCGTGTAGCATGCTACTACATGCATGGATCACACAAACAAAATTTAATTCATTTCAATTTCAACCACTTATTAGGTTGGCCAGAGATAGACCTAATAACAAAAATATAAACAACAAAATGATCTGAACTTCACATACGAGCACCTATACACACAAGATTATGTCCATGCATGCTTTCATCGACCAAAAACCATTTCCCAAAACTTGTGAGCAACGATAATCATTAGAGGGGAAATGCAACCAAAATACCGAAGAACGTTCATGCATTACCGATTCAAAATACTAAATCAACATGAATTTGAACTTGCAGTTGCAACTCATATATCATGGTGAAATCAATGATAAAAAAAAGTTATATCAAGAGATATGTTCTTCATTTTTACAACAATAGGTTTGAGGGTTGAGGGATAGTGTTCAAGGTTTAGGGTATAGGGTTAAGTGTATAGGATATAGGGTTTAGGATTAGAATATTTGGTATAAGGTTGAGGGTATAGGGTATAGGGATGAGGGTTGAGTGTGTAGGGTTTAAGGTTCAAGGTATAGGGTTGAGGGTTGAGGGATAGTGCTCAAGGTTGACGGTATAGGGTATAGGGATTAGGGTTTAGAATATTTGGTATAGGGTTGAGGGAATTGGGTTTGGGGTTTAAGGTTTAAGGTAAAAGGTTAAATGTAGGGTTTAGGTTGAGGGTTGAGAGTTGAGGGTTGAGGGTTGAGGGTTGAGGGTTGAGGGTTGAGGGTTGAGGGTTGAGGGTTGAGGGTTGAGGGATAATGTTTAGGGTTTAGGGTATTGTATGGAAATTTTAGTCATCTTAGAAAAGCATCCAAGATCTGTAGTGCTTTCAGTAACTTTAATTTCAATTAGATTTCCTCAAAAAACATGTACAACTATGTCACAAAGCAGAATCAAACACAGTTCATTTCCCACATTAAACCTAATGAGAGAAGTTCATGCAAATTCAGTTTCAACAACTTGCATAAATAGATTCACCAAAGAGAACCAATAAACATGAAAGATGGAACAAAATAATGAACACATAGATTTACATGGGGAAACCCCTTTCAAGTAAAAAACACCACACTCCAAAGAACTTACCATTATATTATTTAACAATAGATCATAGTTACAAATACAATTCAAGCTTACAACCTTTACAAGAGTTACATCTTGTTTCACCCTGAAGACAAATTGGCAACAACCCTATGACAAGAGTTTTCCTCTCTCCTTTTTTACATTTCTCTGATCAACCTCTTAGTCCATTACAACCTTTGCACTATTACAATACTCTCACACAGTATACAGTGCAGATTAACAATGCAAAATCGATCTAGACAATCTGTCAGGAGATATTTTTGTAGCATATACTTTCTTAGTCTTCCCCTGTCTTCTATTGCAGAATATTCAATGTTTATACCATTCATTCTCAACTCATAGGAGATAGTTAAAATTCCTCTGTAGATCAGTTCTTTTTCCTTCACAGACTTCACAACCATTATCATTCCAACTCCCAACCAAACTGAACGGTTACGAGAAAAAAATATAGTTACCAAAATATCGAACAAACAACTACTCCATTCGCTTTACAACAACGATGTGAAGCAAGAAACATACCACCATAAAATCCACCACTCCATCATACAACTTAGCAGTCCAGCCAAGTCAACACCCATTCAACCATGGTCCACCTTCAAGTCCATCAGCATGACCAACACAATTGACGAATGACTGGGATGTGACAATGATAGCCCAAGTCTCCCCGATGTCCCAACAGTTCAACGTGCTGAAGTTTTGACCAGGCCTATTGACAAGAAAATGTCCACCAACAAGAGTTCATAATGTCACATCGAGGCCTCAAGTCACTTTGATGTCATTAACCTTACACACCTTTTGAGCCATCTTGTTGACTTGAGTCACACCGATGAACAACATGAATAGGTATATTGACATGAACAACACTATCTATGAACATCTAAGATGTCACCTCGATAGTCGAGGTCTCTTTGATGTCCTAGATGAACATCAAGAGCACGCATCACCAAGAGTCACACCAAAGTTCAATAGAAAAAATCCATCGGCTAGAACAACACCATCGGATAAGGATCAGAAAGTCTCATCGAAGTCTAATGTCACCCCGATGACCTTAATCCCAACTCTAGTTTGGAACACCTCATCGGAAAGAGTCACACTGAACATAGCCCGTCGACTAGACCAACACTATCAGTTCAACAACCACAAGTCCCACCAAAGACCAGAGTCACCCCGATACAGATCATCGACCAGAGTCACCTAGACACGTACTACCATCGATTAGATTCCTATTGTCAGTTCAACACTCTCAGGTCTAACCAAAGACCATTCTTACCCCGAAGATCTGTTCAGGAAAGAGTTTCCATGCATTACACCGATCTTAGCCAAATACACTCTACCATTAAGACTCTTTCCAAACCTCCATGTCAGCCCGATAAAGTCCCATCGGTCAAACTTACACCGATATAAATTTCGGCCGGACTTTGATCATCAACGAGAGTTAAAAAAATTGCACTGATAGTTCAGGTCATGCTAACAACCTTCATCGCTAGGACACACCAAAGGTCTCACCAATATGTTAAAAAATGAACTTCACAAGGAGAACTCAGATCGGGCTGAGTCACACCGATCTCACAAACAGTTCAGGATCACTATGCAGATCCACCAGACATCTTAGCAGTCACATCAAAATTTCTCTCTCAGAGGTTTAGTCCAATGGGGTCGAGGAACACAATTCCAACAATCTCCCACTTGAAAAATATCACACTGGAACCTCCAGAGCACTCAAGAACTACACACTAGCACCACTAGTTCAAACCCTTCTTTGTTCAAGTCTCTGTTCAGCAACATTCAGGACACCCAATCAACAAGTTTCTAGATATAATAGTCTACCAGACAATCTACAAAAAAATCAAGTATCCAGCTGCAACTAACTGTCCAACGTTGCAAACAATCACAACCTTTGATGAAACCACATAGATCTCAAACATGATCTCTTGCTTTATCAAGACTTTTACAACATCTAAGATGTCCATCATTCAGGAAACAATCCTGGTCATCCTCCAACATGCCACCTATGGAAGAAAGGTACAAGCCAAGGTGAATATGCAATAGTCTAATGAACACAAGAAAAATATCCCAGTGATATCAATAACAAGATACTACCATCACTCCACAAAACCAGATAAAAACATTAGCTAGAACAACAATTAGACTAACTACTTCTATCCAACTAATAAACCCATGTGACTAAAAATAGCACCCACAACAAGTGCTATATCATCCAATCATCCATACCTTAAAGGTATTGAACATTAGTAAACTTATGCCACCAACATAATCAAACCATGTACATGCAACTGCAATCTCCACATGTAAGCAAGTCGATGAATAACAAACATTTTCAGGAACTCACACTACATGAGTCATGCCAAAAAAAACTGAAACAATTTCAAAGGGTACAAAAAGTCTACCAATTTGCAACACATAGAAAGTGTAACCATGTAGTACCAAGGACCCAACTCTACATTGATATGCAAAACATGCAAACAAGTTGCTGCAAGAAAAACATCTCTTCTAACCAATCTGCACAACTCTTCCATGTACTCCACATTCAACAAATAATTTTTTTTTATGTGAAACCACACATTCAGGAGGATCAATAAGACCAAAAAGAATCCACAAATCATAACACGTAGCACATCCTTCTACAAAACACCTCCAAGTGTCAACTGTGCCAAGTACTATCTTCTTTACATCCCCAACATAAAAGCCTTAACAACATCCAACTGATTAAACCACTTGAATGTAAGCTTCTCAAAGAGGATCAAACTACTCTATTTCCTATTTAAGGAAATCAGCCCACTACCATCCCCTATGACATCATAAATGAAAAATTTATACCAGGGAGATAACCAAGTTGTCCATCTCTCATAGCGAATCATCCAGAATGATATGACCATAGCTTAAGATCGACCAATGAAAGAAATACATAACACACCTGAGAGAAAAAAATGGGCACTACCTCTCAAGTTATAAACTACCGAGAAGACCAAGAGCGGGAATGAAATAGTTCCTTTAGGATATCCAAGTCACTATGAATCACCCGAAAACTATCTACTCATAGGTCTCTATTGAAATCACATTCAATCAAGGTGTAGGATCCTCATACTTTATTATTCTCCATATATCCATGAGCACTTGCAAACAATCACCTCGTGCCAAACTCCAAATGCAACACAACAATATCATGAAGTATTAGGAAAATGATCAAAGCACCCAATACACAAAGAATTTACCAAGATCAATGTCAAAGCTCCAACTATAGAATCAAGAACTTAACATGACATCATGATCTTTCTATCCCCTCTTAGTAGATACTAGGCTCCAAGTGAAGAAACCAATGTCTCAAGAGAAATGCATAATCTAAAAACTCCAATACATAAGCAAGAGTATACCATGACATAAAACAAACAAGCTTTGAACCTACATCACCTCAACCCAAAGAACACACAAGTCCTCGATGGTTTCAAAATGTTAACCATCTTCACATAGTGGCCCCGCAAATGCGGAAGAACCCTTCTGCAACTACAGGATCAAATAACTCATCCTAGAAACATTAGCAAACTAAAGAAGGAAAATTATTAACAACCAATGCTAAGCTCCCATTGAACAGTGATATCGAGATTTCCAAGCATCATGACCAACCATCTCCAAAACTAAAAAGAAAATCTTCCAAGCCCACAAACATATAACAATAGTGCTAATTATCCCAAGTGAAACCAAGATCTCATAAGTAAGGAGATTCACCATGCTATAGGACTCCATAATAAAATTTTCAAAAACTCACTAATTATCTGTCCTCTTACCTCAAAACAACCACACCAATGCACAAGTGACCATAGACAAGGCTAGCTTACAAGTCTTCATAAACAATGAATCAAATCATGAGGATATAGACAGTCCACTTCCAAGTTGTCCCATTGCAAAAATATGGGTAAAGACAACCCACAACATTGGACAACCCAAAGATCTAATTAATGAAACGTGAAGACTCACAATCATATCAATGTCATGCAAATAGGAGGTCACACAAGAGAATAAATGTGTAGACACCCTGACTCAAACACCAAATCAAGTACAAATCTGATTTTCCAATTATGTCCACACCAAGTACCTTAGTCTAGGAATCCATCAAGCATTACCATAGAAACAATGAGTGACTAATCACATACCAAAAATTTATATGCAGAGAAATAATCAACACCTTCTCTCGCCATGCACATGCATCTGATAGAGATAGGCTATTTTAGAAGTTTTAAAAACATCTAAAGATTAACTTCATAGCCTTTATGTATTTGAGGTTAATAAGAAATAATACCTTCCAACACCAGGAAATGCCACCCAACATAAGCACTCTCTTCCATGAATGAAAAACAACAAATACTTTTCCATATCATTAGGGAGCCTCTTACACAGATAACCAATATGAGAGAATTATTGCTACACAACCATAAAGCAGAAAATTCCACCTCATACATCAAGGTTATATCGTTGCCAACTAGGAGATAGATCATAGCAATTAAATGTGACCAACTCCTTTTTCTCCATCATCACCACCCTTCATGTTGTGTGTTGTCTCTAAATACTACAAGACTTCCACTCGCCAAAGGATCAATATACCAAACGATTCCTCCAGATTTCTTCTTCATAGGAGAAATACCCAGAACCAACAACCAAAAGAAGGCTTTGATACCACTTGTAGGGAAATTTTAGTCATCTCAAAAAAGCATCCAAGATATGTAGTGCCTTCAATAACTTTAATTTCAATTAGATTGCCTCAAAAAATATGTACAACTATGCCACAAAGTGGAATCAGACATAGTTCATTTCCCACATTAAACCTTATGAGAGAAGCTCATGCAAATTCAGTTTCAACAACTTGCATAAATAGATTCAACAAACAAAAGCAATAAACATGAAAGATGGAACAAAAAAATGAAGACACAAATTTACTTGGGGAAAATCCTTTCAGGTAAAAAACCCCACACTCCAAAGAACTGGCCATTGTATTATTCAGCAATAGATCATAGTTACAAATACAATTCAGGCTTACGGCCTCTACAAGAGTTATATCTTATTTCATCCTTGAGACAAACTAGTAGCAACCCTGTGACAAGAGTTTTCGTCTCTCCTTTTTTACATTTCTTTGATCAACCTCTCAGTCCATTACAACCTTCGCACTTTTACAATACTCTCACATAGTATACAGTGTAGATTAACAACAAAAGATCGATCCAGACATTCTGTGAGGAGAGATTTCAGAAGCATAACGTTGCTTTGATCTTCCCCTGTCTCCTATTATAGAATACTCAATGTTAATACCATTAGTTCTCAACTCATAGGAGAAAGTTCAACTTCCTTTGTAGATTAGTTTAATTTCCTTCACAGACTTCCCAATTGTTGTCATTCCAACCTCCAACCAAACTGAACGATTACAAGAAAACTATACAATTACTAGAATATCAAAGAGACAACTACCCCATTCGCTTCACAACAATGATGTGAAGCAAGCAACATACCACCACACAAGTCATCGCTTCATCATACAAATCAATAGTCCAACCAAGTTAGCACCCGTTCAACCATGGTTCACCTTCAAGTCCATCTGCATGACCAACACAATCGACGAACAACTCGAATGTGACAACAATAGCCTAAGTCTCCCCGATGTCCCAATAGTTCAATGTGCTGAAGTCTCGACCAGGCCTATCAGAAAGACAATGTCCACCAACAAGAGTTCATAATGTCACATCAAAGCCTCAAGTCACTTCGATGTCATTAAGCTCAAACACTTTTTGAACCATCTTGTTGGCCTGAGTCACACTAATGAACAATATGAATAGGTCTATCGACATGACCAATACTATCGGTGAACATCTAAGATGTCACCTCGATAGACGAGGTCTCTTTGATGTTCCATATGAACATCAAGACCATGTGTCACCAGGAGTCACACCAAAGTTCAATAGAACAGATCCATCGGCTAGAACAACACCATCAGACAAGGATCAGAAAGTCTCATCGAAGTCTAATGTTAGCCTGATGACCTTAATCCCAACTGTAGTTCAAAACACCTTATTGGAAAGAGTCACATCGAACATATCTCATCGTCTAGACCAACACTATCAGTTCAACAACCACAAGTCCCACCGAAGACCAGAGTCACCTCGATACAGATCATCGACCAGAGTTACCTCGATGATACTACCATCAGTTAGATTCCTATTGTCAGTTCAACATTCTTTGGTCTAACTGAAGACCAATGTTACCTCGATGATCTGTTCATCGACAAGCATTTCCATGCATTACACTGATCTCTTCCAAATACACTCTGCCGTTAAGACTATTTCTGAACCTCCATGTTACCCCGACAAAGTCCCATCGACCAGACTTACACTGATATAACTTTTTGGCCAGAGTTCTATCATCGACGAGAGTTAGAAAAATCATGTCGATAGTTCAGGTCACGTTGACAACCTTCATCGCCAGGACACATGAAAGGTCTCACCGATATGTTAAAAAATGAATTCATAAGGAGAACTCAGATTGGGATGAGTCACACTAATCTCATAGACAGTTCAAGATCACCATGCAGATCGGCCAAACATCTCAATGGTCACACTAAAATTGCTCTCTCAAAGGTTTAGGCTAGTGACATTGAGGCACACAATTCCAATAGGTATAAGGTTGATGGTATAGCGTATAGGGATGAGGGTTGAGGGTGTAGGGTTTAGGGTTGAGGGTTGAGGGATAGTGTTCAAGGTTGAGGATATAGGGTTAAATGTATAGGGTATAGTGATTAGGGTTTTGGATATTGGGTATAGGGTTTAGGGTATTGGGCTTAGGGTTGAGATTTTAGGGTTTAAGGTTTAGGGTATAAGGGTTCATTATGAGGGTTTTTAGGGAAAACATTTCAGATGACCCCTTGGGACAAAATATACCTCACCATTGGATCTAGGGGCTAAAGATATGAATATTGATATATGATTCGACCTATTTTGGTTACTAGAAAAATGCATTTTTTCCCCTCCTACCCTGTTAGAAACAAGCTACACTGAGAGGGAGGGGGTGAATCAGTGTTGTGCAAAAAATTACTTTATTTACCTTTATCTTCAAAGAACTTGTAACATTCAACCAAAATGCATGAACAAGAAGAAAACAATCACAACACCATAACACAAGAATTTTTAAGTGGAAACCCTATTAGGGAAAAACCACGGTGGATGGCCAATCCATAATATGATCTGAGTATACTCAAATAAAGTTTACAATATGGGGAATACACTTGCATTCAGGCGCACTGCCTAGAGTTCACTTCTCAAATAGGAAGGCTCACTTCCTTACAAAGAGAATCAAAACAAAACCATCTAAGAGTTTGAACTAAGAAAAATAGCATCTACATATGCTTGATTACAGTTTTGGTTAGGCTCAATATTCAATATCCTGTCCTATAGACCGATTTTGCACTTCTGCACTATTCTTCTCACACTTGCAACAAATATCCTTCATGTACAAGTGAAACTGTGCATTATCACTCTTCTTCTCTGCTCTTATTCACAATTTGCATCAACACACCTCATACTCTTCTCAAAATGATGTGAATGATCTCATATACATATCCAAAACTTAGAATTTAATCATAAGATGTCAAATTAAATAGAACAAAAGAATATTTACAATTGATGGTGCAAATCATGAACCCAAACAAAGATGCACAAATGCAAAAATACTTAAATGATTTCTTCCTAAACATCCACGATATGATACATTTATAAATTTGGCTCCAGTACTGATAAAATAGAGAATTAGCCAATCAGATATTCTAACTTGCACACCGATCAATACTAGGCACTAATATTTACAAATAACACTAAGCATACATCGATCAAACTTCACTGAGATACACAACACAAAATATTAACTAAAAATTTGTACATGAATCAATGAACCCAAAACTATCGGATGCTTTGTTCTTTATTAACTATTTATAATCTGATTGTCGGTAGGATCAAATGATGATGTGCAGATCCAATCACGGACTAGGGTTTCCATCAATAACAACACCAAATGATATTCCTAGTGTCTCTTTCCAACAATATCCCCCTTTGGCATTGATGGCAACACTTAGTGAAAAATTACTAAGTGTCGGATCAGTACCAACATCAATTACACTGCCAAAATTTCAAAAACCAAACTCTTCTCCAAAATACAATTCTCCCCCTGAGATGATTATGCATTTTCACTCTTCTCTCTCCCCCTTTGATATCAATGGTAAAGGCATGAATCCTCATATCAAAAATCAAACAAAACTATTATGAACAAGTTTCTTATGTACAAACAAACTTACAAAAAATTGAAAATGTCAAAAAATTCTTTCTTCAGTAGAGCCAAATTCATGTCCAAAAATATTTTGAGACTCTCCAGGATTGTTATGTGTCCACAAACCAAATAGGATTATATCTATGGAGACTCTAGGTTTGTTCGATCACCCATTGCTTTAGCATCTTCTGCTTCTTTCAATGCACTTGACATAATTTCTATCTTTGGGCCAATTAGACTTCTAAGTTCATATGCTCTTGCAACAATGTTGTCATTTTAATGCTTTAAGCTCTTTATTTTGTCAAAAATATATATCACTTCTCCTTCTAACTTTCCAACACTACCAATTAATAGATCAAAGGCATCAAAAATAGTAGCTAATTGTTTTTCCAGATCTTTAACCTTTTTCTCATTGTCATCAGTAAATTTTGTCAAAGAAAAACAATACTTTTAAATCTTCCCACCTTCATATAGAGCATTTTGGATATTTTCCACACAGGTGGCTAGAAAAGTTTTATCCTTAGCAATCATTTCCTTCAGCCCATTTAATCTTTTAACATCAAATTCCTTTTGAACTTTAATCATAGCTGATTTCTCAAGTGACTCAAATTGAATACTTACTAAGTTGATGAGCCTCTTTAGATCACCAGAGGAGGAATTGATCGTATCTTTCACATGAGTGGGCATCATCTTTTCTAGGACTCTAGATGCAAGATTTAGAAGTTCACTGTCCTCAATGTGGGACTTTAACAATTCTTCTCTAGCTTTTTCTTGGGAAAATGATGCTACTTTCATTTTCTGAATTGGACTTAGAGTAGATAGGTCAATTAGACCTTCAATCAGTTCAGGATCAAACTCTTCTTTCTATTCTACCAAAATTTTCTTCACTGCCTTTGCAGTGTCTCTTGCTTCTACTGGAACTTCCTTAACATCAACTTTCTTCTCTTCAACCATTGCTTCCTCAGTTGTAGGTTCTGAATTATCTTCAGGGATCTCCAATTTCTCAACTGATACACTTTCTAGAACTTCAGTTTCCATAGGCATTTTGGTATTGTCCACTTCAGGAGGGATCTGAATATCCTCAGCTGCACCTTGTTTCTCTTCTTCATCTCCCAGACTAGATGAAACATCATGAGTTCTTTTAGGGACAACATCAATTATGTTGTTTAACAAAACTTTTCTCAAAATATGTGTAGTCTCTTCAGCTACTTCCTTGGTTTGACCAATCATCAACTTATTTGGTCTTTTTTTCTTTTGAATTCTTCTTTTGCTTTATTTAGAATTGACTCTATTTCTTCCATAGATGCTATTTGACACAATTCAACAAGAATTCTTTCTCTTATGTGATCTTCTTCTAATTTGGTATTAACTCTCCTCATCACCAAAATGTCATATAAGCTTTTGGGTAAATTAGGCATTATTTTTGTAGACATCCAAATTTGACCACTTCCATATGGCCAAATTTATCTCCTTATGCCTCTTTGACATCAATATTAATTAATGTATTTATTTAATTAATACCCCTCCTCTTCCTTCATTAAAAGGATATAGACTTCATGCATTTTAGTAGCCAACTTATGATTCTAAGCCATTCAAGCAGCCATTAAGCATTTTTTTTGCATTCAAGAGCTCATATCCATTTGGTATTACTCATCACCTATCTCTCATCTTGCATTAACATCATTTTCCATCCATTTTCCATCACCTTTCCATCAAGGAGCACATATTTCCATCTAAATCAAGCCCCAACCAAGGGGATCAACATAAAAGGTATAATCGTTTCATTGCTTTTCATCTTTCTCTTTTGTGCTTTACTTAGGCTAATCATTGAGGTGATCTTGTGTTCTTTTCTTTGCATTTTCAGTTAGTTTTGCATATTTAGGAGTAAGAAATGCATGCACACATTTCTGGCATGCCTGGTGGGACCCACAAATGGGTTATTTTCTATTAAAGTTTGTTGTTGTTTGCATTTTTGTAGGTTCAAGTGATGTAGAAAGCCGGCCATGCCCCAACAGAGCTGACCATGCCTTAGCAGGGGTAGTCACACCCAGGCATAGATGCCCCTTAGCAGAAACATCTATTTTTTTTTCTTTCTGACTATCATTTTCGCCCACTGTCTGACCCGAGGGGTGATCAGGTCCTGTAGAGACGCCTGTCTGCGGAAAACCAACACCAAAAGCTCTTTGTTTTCATTAGAGAGTCGACCATGCCCTTCTAGAACCAACCACACCCCAATAGAGCTATCCATGCCCTAGCAAGGGTGGCCATGCTCGGGCATAGACGCCTCTCTATAGTAGAAACAATGTTTCAACTCTTTGTTTTCACCAACAAATGTGGCCAGGTTCGAACGGAAGGTAAAAAATAGTGTTTTTTGTGCATTTTCAGACTCTACTTTTTATGGATTTATTAATACTAACCCCGTAACCTATCTTGTTGGTGATTGTGAAGGGTTTTATACTAACATTTATGAAGGAAATCTATGATTGACAAAGAACGGTGGAAAAACTACTAATATGTTTCTTGCAGGATGAAAGGACCTTTAGTTAGCTATTTATTTTCATTCATTTTACACTAATTAGGCACATAGACTAAGTAGGAACGGTCAAAGAATTTTTTTTCTTTGTCTAAAAAGTAAGCTACCGACGTATCCAATCCCCTTGCACCATTTGGAAATCCTAGGTGAAGAGAAATCATAGCTTACTTTGTTCTTTGTGTTACCCAAGGGGGTGGAAACCATTCAAGCTTTCCCCTTGCACTTCATGTGAGCCTGGGGAGTAGCTGAAAATGATTAACACTTTCTTTTTAGTGGGACCTTCTTGGGGATTTCATCACCCCAAGGGACAATCCTGACCACATGTACCAATGGGGTATAAAAAGGGGGGAGAACGAAAGTTTTACCCCAATCTAGTTGCATCGTAATTGGTAGAGTGTTGAAGCTAGGGTGATACCTAGATAGATGTGAAGAGTTGGTTAGAGCCTTTTAGTATCTTGCTGGGGTTCCCAACTCATGCTTGTGATGGACTGGTGCTCATGGTTTGGGCCTCACGTATCGTGCATATATCAAGGACTCCCTAGATTGCCTTGTTTATCCTAGTTAGAGAACCATGTTGGGCATACCCTTCTTACTAATCTTAGGATTATACTATTTGAACTATCTTTTCTGTGTAAAACCAATGCATATCTTACAAGTCTAGTCAGTCTTGCCACTTTACTTGTTGATTTTAAGTGTTTTCAATCCTTTTCAATAGCCATTTTTCACCTAAGTCAAGTCGGTAGGGGTGATCAAGCCCTTGCAGAGCCAACCATGCCCTAGTAGAACCAGCCATGCCTGGGCATAGATGCCCCTCTACACCAAAATAACCATTTTTGACCCCTTTTTTCACCCGAAGGGTGACCACGGACTAGCATGGGTGGCCACGCCCAAAAACAGTCATTTTTCAACATCCCCCCATCATTCTGTCATACCATTCCCCTATTTCAAACATCCATTCCACCATTTCATTAACCCATTCATCCATTAAGAGGATTCATTCTCCTATTTCGTCGACCCGTTCATCCACTTAGAAAGATCATTTGACTATTTGGGGAATCTATTTTTCTATTCAGGGATCCATTCCATCATTTAGCAGGTCCATTTCACTATCCAATAGGCTTGCTCTTGATTTTGGATAAGTTCAAAAACATTGCAGAGTCGGCCACACCCTAACGGAACCAGCCATGCCTAGGCATAGATGCCCCTCTACAAAAAAAAATACATTTTTGGCTCTTTGTTTGTTACAACCAGCCTTGCCAAAGCTCAAACCATTGGGGACCTAAAACCTTATCATTTTTTGTGCTCTAAACACATTCATCCTCATCTGTTCATTTGTAATTCATCCTTTAGTTCACTTGGATTTTCCAAAGGTCATTCAATCATAACCCACATCATATAGGCACTCTTAGAGAATCTTGTTGATTGTGTTTTTTATGCAATTCTCAACACAGGTAATGCGTAGGTGCATTACCTCTCTTGAAAGACAATCTTCCACAATCAGTTTGTAGAACACTATCCCAAGGTCTCTCGAATGTCTGGTCTTGACGATGCTTGGAATATATCAATTGTTTAATGTGATTTGCTGGAATCACAAGGTGGACTTACGGATGAGTTACAAACCAGGAAAGTTGGATTTGCAAATGGAGTTCTTAAAATGAGAAGTTGCTGAGTGTTTGTTGCAGGTTCAAATAGCAGTCTGGAACTCCATTTCAACATCAAATTTAGCTTTACAATGTGTAATGAACCTTGCCTAAGGTTACTTTAAAAAAAAAAAGGAAAAACGGCATGGAAAAGAGAAGGTTCCTGGATCTGAAACTATGAATGAACAATGATCATGGAGGCTACTGCAGTAGACAAACTCCCTAAACTGGGTTTTGCTTGGCCAAGAGAAACCTACAGTTACACAAATCCAGTGCAATCTTCTAAGGACTACAGATTTTTAGTTTGCATACACACATCATGAACATGCAAGTGAACTAGGTTGCAACAATCAAATAAAAAAGCCCAGGCTAACTTTGCACATCAGCTTGTCATCAACAAGTGCCAAAAGTATGGGCTGAAAACTCATCAAATACTATAACACCAAACACCATCATCACTTCCATTCAAGAAACTACAATTAAAAATAACTTGGAAGGTAGAACTATGCACACATAATGAGAAAATTCAAAAGTAACACCTATAGACCATGCAATGCTGCTTTTTATTGCTATAGAATATTTTTACAACAGCTCTCCAACCCCTTACAAATGAGGGGGAGACCCCTATTTATAGTTTTCCAAAGCCCAAATGAATGGCTATGATTGAGTTACATTGTATGGCTCAGATTCAATTACATTAGGGCTTCACCTACCCCACAATATTCAGAAAATTAAAATACATCTATTGTCTTTTCCCTATTCTATCTTGTAGTGGCCAGTCACTGTAGCAGTTTTGTCTTTTAGGTAATTTCCCTTTTACTGTAGCTGAAACTGCCTGAAAGCTGCCTTCTTCCTGATGGAATTTCAGCATTCCTCATTGGATCAAATGGTTCTGTCGATGGACCCATGGTAGGCTTCTTGAAACCGGAAATGGGAGGCCGAAATGTTGTTTTAGGAATGCTATTTTGAAAATGGCAAACGAGGCATGGTGACTCGGATGGTACCACCCGGCTGCAAATTTGGAATTTGAAAGGTCCATGGAGGATAAGATCCAATTTTACCATCTGGTTCGAAGTCCATTTTCAAATTGGAGGAGCGCTTGGACGTTTCAGAGACATGAGCCCAGAGTGCTATTTTGGAAATATTGTTTTGAAAATGGTTGACGAAGCATGGAACTCTAGATGGTATCTCTCGGCTGCAAATTTGAAATTTGAAAGGTTAGGGGAGGATAAGATCCAATTTTACCATCTGGGTCGAAGTTCATTTTTAAATCGGAGGAGCGCTTGGACGTTCGGGAGACATGACCCCAAAATACTGTTTTGGAAATGCTGTTTTGAAAATGACTGATGGAGCATGGAACTCCAGATGGTATCTCCCAGCTGAAAATTTGAAATTTGAAAGGTTGGGGGAGGATAAGATCCAATTTTACAATCTGGGTCGAAGTCCGTTTTCAAATCGAAAGAGCGATTGGACGTTCCGGAGACATGAGCCCACAATGCTACTGCAGGAATGCTATTTTGAAACTTTTGCAACTTCTTGAAACTTAATGAAACCTTATCAGTTCACTTAGGCACCACAAAAACATCCAAAATCTAGAGGAAACCCATCCCCAAAGTCCAAAAATGAAGGAAAAAGCGAATTTAGCGAGCGAGGGGGCGAAGCCCGAAAAACCCAAGACTTAGCCATTTTTTTTATTTTAGGAGAAAAATATGGTCAACCAAAAATGAGACTTTGAAGGGCACATTGACCAACTAGGACAGCAAAATGAGGGGTACACAAAATGAGATGGGAGCAAAGTAGCTTGTTGGGAGCGAAAAAAGAGGGTCCCTGCCTATGGCGGGGCATGTGTGCAAAATATGCACAACAAATGGCGACTCGCTGGGGGAGATGCTCTAGAGCATTTCAATGACAAACTAGAATCACGAAGCCAGAATCTCATGTTCTGACTTTCATGCTAGGGAAAATAAGCTAGACGCTCAACCAAAGGATCAAAACCACTAGTTAACCCAACTTTCAGTATGCTGGAAATCCAAGTGTGTGTAATTGCGTTAATTCCCATCCTTCAGTTGCTGCAAGAACCCAAGCTCCATCAAGTTAAGCTACGTAGTTTATTCTAACTCCAAAAGCATCTAGGACATTGCCTCGCTGCCAGTCAAGCATCCATAGCCCCGATGAGGTTTTTACTGTGATTCTCCCGAACATTGCTCTACTACCGGCCGGGCATCCATAGCCCTGGTAGAGTTGCTCGTATACCTCTAAAAAGTTGAATTTATCTTCTTTTGATTTTCAATATTTTGCTTTCTTTCTTTTCCTTCTTTTCTCTTTTCAATTCTTTTATTCAACTCGTAAGCAATGAAGCTCACGCTCAGGGCTGAGAATCATAGTGGCGTTGGAGCAGAATTTTAGATTTTTCACTTAACTAGACTTCACAAAGGACCTACAGTGACCGTCAGATCCTTAAAATTTGTGAGAGATATAAGATTCTAGAATACTTCAAAATCAGACCGACCAATGACTTATCCACTTTAAATCAAACATCTAGATCGCTTGATACTAACAAAAGATCCTCACCATCCACTTTGAAAAATTGATTAGAGTTTGACAAAGAAATACATAGAACAACCCTAGGTGATAAGAATGATTATTGTGTGCACAGATGTGCCCAGCCAAAAGTAGAGGGACGCTGAGCAAAGCAATAGCAAAGCAAGAGAAAACAAAAGCAAACAAAAGAAAATGAAAAGAAAACACCAAAACTAACCAAAGCGGGACAATGAGAGAAAACAACGAAGATACTACTCTAAAGCAAACAACCTACAACAAACAAACTAACCTGAGGAAAGCAGGAAAGTGGAGTACTTACAAGAAACCTACACTACTCAAAATGAGTTATGTAGAAAGATATTTACAAAGAACTATGTTCAAGCAAGGCCAATCGATACTCATGCCCATTGGATTTTGAAATGTGTGCACAAGCAGACGAGCAATCGTTATAGTTCTCAACCATGCAAATTTATCCTTATATTCAGAGGGAATAAATTCAATATGGCAGTATTCAAATTCTACCCCAACATCACGAAGAATCAACAATTGAGAAGGCTCATTAAACTCGTGATTGATCCATAAACATGTCCATTTTTCCTCATTCCCATAATCAAAATGATAAGTGCAAATATGACAATTAATTGGAGCAAGGAAGGATAAAACCTGGATTTCGTCACATGGAGGCGGTAACATTTGACAATCAAGAGCAAGCACTACATTATCTGTCTTTGCATCAGCAACCTCGGGCGGGCATGGTGGAGGGTGCAACACTTCAAGAATCAAGCCTGCATAAGGCAGGGAGAATGGGGCAGCAAACACTTCTTCCACGTCTTGCGTGGGATCAACAATCCCCCTTGGCAGTTCTTCAAAAAGAAGTACTTCATTGCGTTGATCTTCTGCAAACCGAGCGTCCACATGATTGCTATCCTCGAAAGGAAATGCATTGTCCCATCTCCTTTCTCAAGTGTCGACCTTATCTTCATGATGCTCAATATCATGGGCTGATGACATGTATGAATCTGTCCTATTGTAGCCATCTAAATATGAAGGAGGATCAACAACGATCATGGTGGAAGGACTTCGAGTTGTATCTTATAGTCGAACGGGTGCTTCATCTCTATTGGCAGCTATCTCAGCACCCCCACCTTTGTCTTCTTCTCTTTCTTGTTCACGCATCTCATCATGATGTTCACTCATTTCCCCTTGTTCACTATTGCTATAAATGGAGAAGGAACCCCTCTCCCAATCTGGAAACTCTAGTGCATCACCATTCAGAGGTTCAAGGAGTATGTCTCCATCGCTACCGTCTTCTAGGATGTGTTCTTCCTCGACATGAGCATACCTCCGCAGTACAACTCCGAATGGAAAGAAGTCATCAATTGATGGTACCTCATCAAGGGTGCCAAAATTTACTATGTGATTTTCCTCCAAAGACTCACCATAAATCATATCGTCCATGGTACTCAAATTCTCTTGAAGAGGGAGAAATTCTTGATGACTGGTGGACAACATTCCTATTTGATCTACTACATTGCTTGAAAGCTCGAGGCTATATTGTTATCCTTCTTCTATTGTTGTCCCAACATCCTCTTGAGGACTACCCCTAGCTGAGACGTTACTTGGCTTGGGCTCTTGGTCCTCACATTCCATTCGTGAAGCAACTGCAGGAAGTGGTGTGCTTGGATGCTTTGCTTGTTCTCTAACTTGTTGGATAGCTTCTTGGTGTAGCTCGCATGTGAACTCCGAGTGCGATGAATCATGGAGCTTGCACCAATTTGGTAGCAGCAATACCTCCAAATCCACCTGACATTTTAGCTCAGAATAATCCTTTGCTAGCCTTGACACTAGCTCATTATATCTATCCATGATTGGGTTCTCATCATCGTTTGAAATGAAAATCTTGTAGTGAACAACCGCACCTTTTAGTTGTTCCCACTCCTCCAAGTTTGCATTTTCAGGTTCTTGGTCACTATCATTGACGAAGGAGAGGTCTTCCATTCTATGCTTTCATCATCATTTTCTGCTATCCCAAGGCTGTCAACCTCTTCCTCTTGCTGATATTCAACATCTTCATTTGCTGCCCCAGAATACACTGCTGTAAATTTGATTGACTCATCCTCAAATACCAATGGCTCCTCTTCCTGAGTGGAGGACTGTCCCTTACTAGTGAAGGAGAGGCTTTCCGACTCTATTCTTAGTGAACCTTCACCAAAGCTTTTTTCTGTCCCAAGGAAATCAACTTCTTCCTCTTGATTTTTAGCTTTAGTGTTTGCTGTCTCAACACTAGTTTGTGGCAGATTTCTTGGTTTATCTTGAATGTTTTGTCCTCCAGATGTTGATAGATTTTCTACCTCATGGGATGACTCATTCTCCTTGACATTTGGCTGATCCAACTTTTTCAAATTGCCTTTGACTTGGGTGATGATGCTTGCACACAACAAACAAGTAAATTCGAAATGTGGTGCATTGTGAAATCTATACCAGCTTGACATTAGTGCTTCCTCCAATTTTGGTCCGTCTTTGTTGCCCAAACATTCTCAGATCAGCTCTTCAAATACCTTGGCTGCCATGGTTGTCAATTCCTCCTTCGGATCTGCAAGGGCCAAAGGTTGATAGATTTCCCAAAAGGTAATCTCTCCTTGCAAGACTCTTTCAATTTTGCTCAAGAAGGTTAGACACTCTAATTCATTGTGCTTGCAAGTGCAATGGATCCTACACTTATCTACCAATGCAAATTGCTGCAATGGCCTTCTCAATCTCCTCTTTAAATCTAAATGTAGCTGAGTGATGCTGATTTGTGTGTGCTGCTCCATTTAGACTCAACTTCTTTTTGCCTTCAAAGTTTTTTGATTTTATGTTTCAGCATTAGAAGAGATCTGTCTATCTTAGATTTCTTCTTTGAAAGTGCTCTTATCAATTTCCAACTTTCATCTTTGTAGCCTCACATGTCGCCCCTCCCTCTAATGCCAGTTCTGTTGATTGTGTTTTTATGCACTTCTCAACATAGGTAATCCATAGGTGCATTACCTCTTTTGAAAGACAATCTTCCACAATCAAATTGCAGAACACTATCCCAAGGTCTCTTGGATGTCAGGTCTTGATGATGCTTGGAATATATCAGTTGTTTGATGTGATTTGCTGGAATCACAAGGTGGACTTACGAATGAGTTACAAAGCAGGGAAGTTGGATCTGCAAATGGAGTTCTTAAGATGGGAAGTTGCTGAGTGTTTGTTGCAGGTTCAAATAGCAGTCTGGAACTCTATTTCAACATAAAATTTAGCTTTACAATGTGTAATGAACCTTGCCTAAGGTTACTTATTAAAAAAAAAGGAAAAAGGGCAAGGAAGAGAGAAGGTTCCTGGATTTGAAACTATGAATGAACAGTGATCATGGAGGCTGCTGCAGTAGACAAACTCCCTAAACTCGGTTTTGCTTGGCCAAGAGAAACCTACAGTTACATAAAACTAGTGCAATCTCCTAAGGACTGCAGATTTTCAGTTTGCATATGCACATCATGAACACATAAGTGAATGAAGTTGCAGCAATCAAATAAAGAAGCCTAGGCTAACTTTGCACAACAGCTTGTCATCAACAAGTGCCAAAACTATGGGCTAAAAACTCATCAAATACTGTAACACCAAACACCATCATCACTTCCATTCAAGAAACTAGAACTAAAAATAACTTGGAAGGTACAACCATGCACACATAATGAGCAAACTCAAAAGTAACACCCATAGATCATGCAATGTTGCTTTCTGTTGCTGCAAAATATTTTTACAACAGCTCTCCAACCCCCTACAAATGAGAGGGAGACCCCTATTTATAGTTTTCCAAAGCCCAAATGAATGGTTATGATTGAGTTACATTGTATGGCTCAGATTCAATTACATTAGGGCTTCACCTACCCCACAATATTCAAAAAATTAAAATACATCTGTTGTATTTTCCCTATTCTGTCTTGTAGTGGCCAGTCATTGTAGCAGTTTTGTCTATTAGGTAATTTACGTTTTACTATAGCTGAAACTGCCTGAAAGCTGCCTTCTTCCTGATGGAATTTCATCATTCCTCATTAGATCAAATGGTTCTATTGATGGACTCATGGTAGGCTTCTTGAAACCAGAAATGAGAGGTCGAAATGTTGTTTTAGGAATGCTATTTTGAAAACGGCGAATGGGGCATGGCGACCAGGATGGTACCATTCGACAACAAATTTGGAATTTGAAAGGTCCATGGAGGATAAGATCCAATTTTACCATCTGGGTCGAAGTCCGTTTTCAAATCGGAGGAGTGCTTGGATGTTCCAGAGACATGAGCCCAGAATGCTGTTTTGGAAATGTTGTTTTGAAAATGGTTGACGAAGCATGGAACTCCGGATGGTATCTCCTGGTTGCAAGTTTGAAATTTGAAAGGTCAAGGGAGGATAATATCCAATTTTACCATCTAGGTCAAAGTCCATTTTCAAATCGGAGGAGCGCTTGGACGTTTTGGAGACATGAGCCCAAAATGCTATTTTGGAAATGTTGTTTTGAAAATGATTGACAGAGCATGGAACTCTGGATGGTATCTCTCGGCTGAAAATTTGAAATTTGAAAGGTCAAGGGAGGATAAGATCCAATTTTACCATCTGGGTCTAAGTCCGTTTTCAAATTGGAGGAGCGCTTGGACGTTCCGGAGACGTGAGCCCGGAATGCTATTGCAGGAATAGTGTTTTGAAACTTTTGCAACTTCCTGAAACTTCCTGAAACCTTGTTAGTTCACTTGGGCATCACAAAAACATCCAAAATCCAGAGGAAACTCATCCCCAAACTCAAAAAATGAAGGAAAAAGTGAATCGAGCGAGCGGGGGGTGAAGCCCGAAAAACCCAAGACTTAGCCATTTTTTATTTTAGGGGCAAAATATGGTCAGCCAAAAATGAGACTTTGAAGGGCACGTTGACCAACTAGGACAACAAAATGAGGGACACACAAAATGAGATGGGAGCAAAGCAATTCGGTGGGAGTGAAAAAAGAGGGTCCCTGCCTACGATAGGGTGTGTGTGCAAAATATGCACAACAAATGGCGACTCACTGAGGGAAATGCTCTAGAGCATTTCAATGAAAAACAGGAATCACAAACCCAGAATCTCTAGTTCCGACCTTCATGCTAGGGAAAAAAAGCTAGATGCTCAACCAAAGGATCAAAACCACTAGTTAACCCAACCTTTAGTATGCTAAAAATCCAAGTGTGTGTAATTGCGTTAATTCTCATCCTTCAGTTGCTGCAAGAACCCAAGCTCCATCAAGTTAAGCTACGTAGTTTATTCTAACTCCAAAAGAATTTGAGACATTGACTCCCTGCCAATCAAGCGTCCATAGCCTCGATGAGGTTGTTGCTATGATTCTCCCGAACATTGCTCTACTGCTGGTCGGGCGTCCATAGCCTCGGTAGAGTTGCTCATATACCCCTGAAAAGTTGAATTTCTCTTCTTTTGATTTTTAATATTTTTCTTTCTTTCTTTTCTTTCTTTTCTCTTTTTAGTTCTTTTATTCAACCTGTAAGCAATGAAGATCGCACTCAGGGCTGAGAATCATAGTGGCGCTGGAGCAGAATTTTAGATTTTTCACTTAACTAAACTTCACAAAGGACCTACAGTGACCGTCAGATCCTTAAAATTTGTGAGAGATATAAGATTCTAGAATACTTTAGAATCAGATCGACCAATGATTTATCCACTTTGAATCAAACATATAGATCGCTTGATACTAATAGAAGATCCTCACCATCCACTCTAAAAACTTGATTAGAGTTTGACAAAGAAATACATAGAACAACCCCAAGTGATAAGAATGATTGTTGTGCGCATAGATGTGCCCAGCCAAAAGCAGAGGGACCTCGAGCAAAGTAGCAACAAAGTAAGAGAAAACAAAAGAAAATGAAAAGCAAACACCAAAACTAACCAAAACAGGACAATGAGAGCAAACAACGAAGATACTACTCTAAAGCAAGCAACCTATAACAAACAAACTAACCTAAGGAAAGTAGGAAAGTGGAGTATTTACAGGAAACCTACACTACTCAAAATGAGTTATGTAGAAAAATATTTACAAAGAACTATGTTCAAGCAAGGCCAAACGATACTCATGCCCATTGGATTTTGCAATGCATGCATAAGCAGACGAGCAATCGTTATAGTTCTCAACCATGCAAATTTATCCTTATATTCAGAGGGAATAAATTCAATATGACAGCATTCAAATTCTACCCCAACATCACAAAGAATCAACAATTGAGAAGGCTCATTAAACCCATGATCAATCCATAAACATGTCCATTTTTCCTCATTCCCATAATCAAAATGATAAGTGCAGCTATGAGAATTAACAGGAGCAAGAAAGCATAAACCTTGGATTTTGTCACATGGAGGCAGCATCATTTGACAATCAAGAGCAAGCACTACATCATCAGTCTTTGCATCAAAAACCTCGGGCGGGCATGATGGAGGGTGCAACACTCCAGGAATCAAGCCTGCATAAGGCAGGGAGAACAGGGCAACAAACACTTCTTCCACGTCTTGCGTGGGATCAACAATCCCCCTTGGCAGTTCTTCAAAAAAAAGTACTTCATCTTGTTGATCTTCTACAAACCGAGCATCCACATGATTGCTATCCTTGAAATGAAACACATTGTCTCATCTCCTTTCCCAAGTGTCGACCTTATCTTCATGATGCTCAATATCATGGGATGATGACATGTATGAATCTGTCCTATTGCAACCATCTAAATATGAAGGAGGATCAACAACGATCATGGTGGAAGGACTCTGAGTTGCATCTTGTAGTCAACCGGGTGCTTCATCTCTATTGGTAGTTATCTCAACACCCTCACCTTTGTCTTCTACTCTTTCATGTTCATGCATCTCATCATGATCACTCATTTCCCCTTGTTCACTATCGCTATAAATGGAGAAGGAACCCCTCTCCCAATTCGAAAACTCTAGTGCATCACAATTCGGAGGTTCAAGGAGTATGTCTCCATCGCTACTGTCTTCTGGGATGTTCTCATCCTTGGCATGAGCATACCTCCACAGTACAACTTTCAATAGAAAGAAGTCATCAATTGATGGTACCTAATCAAGGGTGCCGAAATTTACTATGTGATTTTCCTCCAAAGACTCACCATAACCTATTGTCCATGGTACTCAAATTCTGTTGAAGAGGGAGAAATTCTTGATGACTGGTGGACAACATTCTGGTTTGATCTACTACATCGCTTGAAAGCTCAAGGCTGTATTGCTGTCCTTCTTCTATTACTATCCCAACATCCTCTTGAGGACTACCCCTAGTTGAGTCATTACTTGGCTCGGGCTCTTGGTCCTCACATTCCGTTCTGAAGCAATTGCAAGAAGTGGTGTGCTTGGCTACCTTGCTTGTTCTTATACACATCTAAAAATGGTCACGGTTGATTGAACCTATTAATTAATTAAATATGAATTATTTAATTAATGTTCTTAAGTTATCTACATATAAATAAATTTAATTATTTATTTATATTGTTCATTTTCTAATTCTTCTAATTTAATTAAATAAATTTATTTATTTAATTAATGCTACCTTCTTCTTAATTAATGCTACCTTCTTCAGAATTCCACCTCATTTTCGAATTCTCGATCTCTTATCGTTCATTCCAACAGGTTTGTACTTGACTATTGATCTTGGCCAATCGAATTCCTATCTTCAAAAATCTATAAATACAGCCTTTTCATGAGTTGAAAAGGGATCTCGAATCTCATACTTTCATGCGTAGTTATTATAGTCGCAATCTTAGCAATTCATAGAATTTTAATTCAATAGTTCAATCTTGTAGATGCATATGCATTCATAGTAATCTCATTCTCTCAAGTGCCATTCTATAAGCTGTGTTTGCACAACTGAGAGCAAACATATTGAAGCAAATCCTAGGAGATAGAGGACAATGGAATGAATTTGAAGAAACTCCTGTCAAGAGTTTGCATTTGTTTTATTTTATTTAGTTTTCTTCAATCTAATGTTTCATTGGTGTACTAGTTTATATTCAATTTAATTGACACATTTATAACGTACACATTTCTGGCGCCCATCATGGGGCGAAGCCCCGCATTTTAACTTCTATTTTTGCAGATTTTTCTGGGAGGTGATGGACATAAATCATGGTTTAGCACATACGACTCTCGGTTTAGCGCATACGATGACTGTTATGGCGCATACGTGACCTATTCCAGCGCATCCGTGACCTCTTTCAGCGCATAGACACTCTGTTTCGGCGCATCCCTGAAAACCCTTTCGGCGCATTTATAACCTATTTTAGCGCATCCAGCGACTGTTTCGATGCATCCATGATAACCCTTTCGGCACATACGTAACCTGTTCTAGCGCATACATAACTTGTTCTAGCGCATACATAACCTGTTTCAGTGCATACATCTTCTATTTTAGCACATACATCTGTAAAAATTTAAGTTTTGATTCTGATGCAATCCACAGACATAATTTTTCTGATGCTATTTTTAACAGAATGAACCAATCCTAAGGTAGAAACTTAATTTTGAATTAACCAATCCTAGGATAGTCACCAAACATATTTTATTTTGATTAAAATAAACCCCATGCTTTTAGTGAAGCAACATCTTCACTTAGAATAGAAATTTTTTCAATTTGGGATTTAAAATTAAACCATTATTTGCATGCTGTGATTGTGGGTAATAGGTCTATGCTCTCCCCTTAACTGGGTGATCAAAATACTAGACTTACCTTTTTTTTTATGCATTTAATGCTTTATTACATCCTTTAGAAGGTTTGTCGTAATGGGAAAAAGTACTCACCCTACGGGAACGACCTAAGTGGGAACACCTAAAGCCAAGGTTTCCAACCCACTTTAATCAAAAGCAAGTTGTTGATGAAAATCCAACTTGACAGTAGTTGACAGGATAACCATCCCCAAAGCCTTTGATTTAAAGGTTGGGAGGTCTCTCGAGGGAGTATATCCATTGTCACACTGAACAAAAAGACTTACTAAGAACCTAGTGTAGTAGCCAGCCGTGTCAGTATCCAAACATCATTTTAATCACGGTGCAAGGGGAGGGAAGAATCTGCCCCCAAGACACTCACCATATAGTCACCATGGATTGTTTGCTCAAGGGATTTGGTATCCACTTCCGTCACTTTGAGTACGCACCTAGAAAAGACAAAAACACGGGCGCCCTCTAGGGGGTGACAAGGCTGTGTGAGTTGATGCGATTTTAAGATGCGGGTTGTGATTACTTTGATGACCTATTTGACAAATTAAGAGTGAGTCTGACTGAAGTGCTTATATTGTTCAAAAACCTATGGAAATCTCAAAGAACATACACTCTTTGTTTAGATTTTAGGATTAACAAAAGAATTGTCTGCTTCTATGCTATGTTTTTCACATTTAAATCAGATTAAGATCATCCAAAACAAGAAAATTTTATCAAACTGTCAAACCATGTCGGTCTCAGAGCTGTTTTAGCACATCTGGTCTCTGTTTTAGCGCATTCAGTCTCTATTTTCCAAAGCATAGGTGATTTTTTGGATTTTCAGAAATCAGAGTTTAGTCATCCTTCTTATTTTCGCCAACTTGCAATCGCATATACTACTCATCCAAATTAAATTCTGCAATAGAGAACTCAATCACATTTTAGGCATCCATTGAAATTCATCTTTCTACAAAGGTAAGATCAAACTTCATAAAGTGCAAAATCACCCTTGTTTTTTAATCTTTGGTTTAATTCCCGCAAATAGGATTTTCATCCTTTCACTTAGGGAATCATGAACTAAAGATTAAAAATCTTTTAAGTCATACAATCTTCATTCTATCCTGACTTTCATCACCATTGCACTGTTTCATTCCTTTGATCAAAGTTAGTAGGATTTGAGTAAAGCTTATGCCTGTTACCACGAGATCTCAAAAGGACAAAGAAAAAGAGGAAAGTATAGTAAGCAAAATGGGCGATAATAATGAGAGGGAGGAAAACCTCTTTAACATTCCGAATACTAAAGAAGTAACAGAAGAAAAGCTTGAAGAAGCAGAACAGGATCCTCAATTCCATACTCTTATGGAAAATATTTTAGAAAGAAACAAGGAAAGGTACTTTCTTTCTTTAGCTATTCAAGGAGCCAAGTTACTTGCCGATTTTGACACGGAAGGGATTAAAGAGAATCCTAAAACTCCTCTTAACGATTTTGGTGCGCTTACTCAACAAATCAAAGAACTACAAGGAAAAATAAAATAAATGCAAGGAGGAACACCAAAGAAGTATGTTTTGGAGGAAATATGGCCCTACCCATTCGATAGAAATCTTCGAATGATACCTTTTCCAAAACATTGCGAAATCCCTAAGTTTGATAGATATAATGGGAAATCTGACCCCATTGAGCATGTAAGGGATTTCTAAAATATGAGCTTAGAATTTGTGCATGAAGACACCCACTTAATGCAATTATTTCCACGAAGTCTGGGTGGACAATCCATGGAGTGGGTTTCAAAGATCACTCCCCCCATCAAAACCTTTGAAGAGTTGATAAATAAATTCATATCACAATACTCTTACAACATCCAACATCAGATAACCATGCTTGATCTTTGTAAGATAAAACAAAAAGTAGGGGAATCTTTCACTACATTTTTGCAAAGATGGAGAAGAACGTTTGCTAGATACTCTCGCCCTGTTCCTGAAAAGGAAAAGATGGAGATCTTCATCGATAGTCTTAATCAAGAAATGAGTTATAGACCAAACCTTCATTGTCCTCCATCATTTGAAAAATTGATTGAAAACGCAATCACTATTGAAGGTGCATTGATCAAGCGTGGAATTCTAAAAATTGATAAAGAAGGTTCAAATTCATACAACAAAAACAACAACAACAAAAATCATAATAACAACAATGACAAGTCATGATTTTGGACTCGAAATAAAAATGTTGGAAATGATGGGGTAGTAGGTGCTAACAACGTGAATTCGAACCCTTCGTTCTTAATGTGTCAGGTGCTCAACGTAACAATAATGCTGGGCATTCTAGCACCCAAGGCAATGTTTCTAATCAAGGAAACACAACTAATACTCGTGGAAATAATTTTGGCAATAATCAAAATTCAAGTACGCCCAGACCATCATATTTTTCAAATCAACGGAGTTTCACTCCCTTGGGCCAATCTTTGGAATCCATTCTCAAAGAATTGTTGAATCAAAACACTATTACATTGCCACCACAAAGAGATTATGAGCCTCAAGTTAAACCAACATCGTGGAATGACTCACACTTTTGTGATTATCATAGATGCAAAGGTCATAAGACAAATAGTTGCCAAGGGTTAAAGAATATCATTCAAGATTTGATTGATAACCGTACCATCACAGTTGAGGGACACAATGTCAATAATGATCATCAAGCATTCAAAAACCCACTCCCTAATTATCACAAAGGGGAATCCTCGAATGATAAGGGCAATAATATTAATAACATCCAAGACATTATTATCAATCATATCTATACTGATGACCCTCAAATCAATGCTATCCGAATCAAAGGTAAGCCAGAATATCGAGAGGTCAATGTTACCACAAGGGGACAAGCCAAGATCATTGTCAAAGGCGGCTCATCTAAAGCAACAATTCCCCCTCCAAGTAAATACAATTTGGTTGAACAATTACAAAAAACGTTAGCCCAAATCTCTATCTTGGAGCTTTTAAAGTTATCACCTGCACATAAGGACATTCTGGAAAAGGCTCTCGTCGATACAACTGTATCTCTTGATCTAGATACCGATAATTTCAAGCCATGGTGGGGCATTTGTCCTCCAACACATGTTTATCTTTTTCTGAAAGAGATGATTCATCCATAACCCATCCGCATAATTCATCATTATATTTAGAAGTCATGGTTCACAAAGCCCGCATTAGATGTGTCCTTATAGATGGGGGAGCTAGATTAAATATTTGTACTTTAAAATTGGTCCTAGCTTTGGGATATTCAGCAGACTCTATAGACCCACGGAGGAAAATTACAATCAAGGCCTATGACGATGAGGAAATAACTTCAAAAGGTCTTATCATGTTACCAATCAGAGTGAGACTTGTTGTGAAGAATACCTTTTGTTAGGTCCTCGATTGGGATTTAACCTATAACATACTATTGGGTCATCCATGGATCCATGACATGCAAGCAGTTCCATCTACTTATCACCAATGTTTGAAGTTTCCATATGATGGACAGGAAATAACCATACCCGCTGATCACAATAGCAATCAAACTTGTTCTAACCTAAGAGTGACTTAGGACACATTTGTCCCACATAATAGAGAGGCTTTGGCCGTCTCTACCTCCAAAAACAAAGAACAAATGCAAGAAATGATTAAGAATTTTGGCAGAAAGTTAAAATTGAAAGATAATGGGGTAGGAGAATATTCTTTATCTCTCTCTAACCTACCCTTATCACGAAGATCTCATGGTCAGCCGTCAACATCTACATCGCAAGCTGCAACAGTTTTAGCCTCAACTTCAACCCCCATCACCAAGTTTAATGGGATGTTTATCAAAGAAACTGAAGGGGAAGATCTATAAAGATGAAGAAGAATCTATACAACATATCAAATTGCCCACACAACAATATGGAAAAGGTTATGCTATCATGCAACAAATGGGTTATGAAGGAAATGGCCCTTTAGGTAAAAGAAAAGAAGGTATTGTTGAACCTGTCCAACTAAAAAAAATGCACCCAAAAGATAAGACGGGGATAGGATATGGTGAGGATACTAAGGAAAAAGTAACACAGAGGCCATCTACTAAAGAAATAGCTGAGTCAATTCTGTGAATTCAAGAAAACAATTCTGACATTGACTCCAATGAATATGAATGGGACAACATCTTTGATGATAAATTCTGGAGGGACAAAAAGGTAGATGTAATACACAAATTCTCACCTGCATTCTTACAAGGAGAAAGCACAATCTAATATATGGAAAGAAGATTATGGATCTCCCATTTCTACCATGTGTAATATGATATATGGAAAGAAGATTATTCGTCAAATGAGGAACACACAAAACATCTTGAAAAGTGTTGTCCCCAAAACTAATAGATCCCTTCCCTATTACACTCATGTATGTATTGTTTCCCATCAAGATAGGAGACATAGAACAAGGCTGAAATGAAGAGAAGATAGATTATGAATATGCCATATGATGTGATGCTCCTGAATCTAGAAGCCATCTACCTGATCCTGGACTTGAATAAGCACAAAGAGCTTGACCTTTATATCCTAATGTAGATGCTTGACCTTTGTCCTTAAACTGTTTTGAAGAAGAAGAAGGAGAAGAGTCAGACATTCTAGAAGGCAAATCAATTTGATTCCTTTTGAGAAGATTTTTCAACTCATCAATGTTCTTATAACAATAATGTTCTTCATGTCCATCCTTTTTGCAATATGCACAAAAGGACCTCTCCTTCTTAGATGATTTCTCTTTTGAAAATGAATGTTTATGTTCTTCTGTGGATTGTGTGTTCTTTTTAGGCTTGTACTTATTCTTTTCTTTGCTATTTGAAGACTTCTCATCTTTTACAACCAAGGCATGTGATTTTGAAGACTTCAAAGTACCCATTTGAATAAGCTTATTTTGCTCTCGAATCAAAAGATTTGTGAGAGCCTCAAAAGATGGTGATGTGAAATTGCTATTTGTCAATTGTTGAGTCTAAAAACTTGAAACAAAGGCTGCATACTCAGCTGGAAGCTTGTCCAACAAGTTAAAGACCAATTGATCATCTTCTTTCTCAATACCACAATTCTTAGGATCAAGGCTTAAGAGATCATTTTCAAGTTTGTATCCCTTAACCTTATCAACCTTGCCATACAAAGTAGCAAGCTTATCCCAAGCTTCATTGGCTGTAGTACATTTATCAACATGAAAAATGAGATAATCTAAAATGACTTTTCTTAGTGTACCCAATGCCATAGAAGTTTTAGTGAGCCAATCCATATATGCAATTGGATCTGCCTTAGGATCCGCAGGTGCAGTCATGGTTCCATCAATGTAGTAAATTAAACCTTTTTCCATTAGTTTACTCCATGCACATACTTTCCATGTAGCATAATTATGGGCAGTTAAGAGTGGAACTTTAGATGAACCCATGATGGAATGCAAGAGCAAAAAATAAGCACAATCACACAAAAGACACCCCCCCCCCAAATTCACTCAATCAAGAGACCCCCCAAGAAATATCTGAGCTTTACACTTTATGAGTAGTGCATTTACAATTGCCATTGCCAAAAATAGCGAAGTGGACATTGATCTTGGTACATGCAGATGCCAAAATAGGCTTCAAACTCATAGTATAAAAATTACAGTAAATGAGATAAATCTGATCACACCACTGGAAAGTACAAGAAAAATCATGCACTTTAAAAAAAAACGGCACCCAAAAATGTTACCGTAGGAGCAAGTTATGGGCTCCCAAAGTTCTCAAAATGAGGACGAAGCAGCAACACCTGTGAGAATCTGAAATTTTTGGAAAAACCAGAAGCCAAAACCAAAAACTAATTGCACCACCATGAAGATCACAAAAAATTAGCTCAAATAAAAAAAAATTGCTTGAAAAAAGGAGCCAAAATGACTGAGTTATGAGCCTCTGAAGTTCGCCTATGAAAACCAAAATGCAAACCGTGAGGGGGCCAAAAAATTCAAATGAGTGCTGATGTGGTGCTGACATCATCAAGTAGCTAGTTTAAATTTGATGGCCTGTGGCTTGTCACCAGAAAACTCGCCTTGCCGAAAAATTCTGACGGAATATGCTCTTGCCGGAAAGTTTTGCTGGAATATTCGTTGACTTGTCGGAATCTTTTCACCACCCGAAATTATGTTTTTTGCCGCCAGAATTTGTATTTTTGTTGCCGAAATTTGTATTTTTGCCGGATTTTGTGATTTTTGCCGATGAATGTTATGAGCCCACCGGTGGAGAATGGGCCGTGGGGTGGCGGGGCCGCAGGGGCCGCTGGGGCAAATACAAGCTCGCCACTTGGTAGACAGTGGAGGGGTGGATGCATACTGTACCCTGCCACGTGCGCTTGCTGATGGGACTGATACCTGTGGGTACAGTTCGCAGGATTTTTTTTTTTTTTTGCTTTTTTTGTTTTGTTTTTTTTTAATAAACTTTTTCAAAAAAGATTTTACAAAATGAAGTTTTTCATAAAAAATTTTCAAAAAAATTCCGAAAAATTTATTTTTATTTTTTGAAAATAAATCATGCCCGACTATAATTATGACGCTTGGGGGCTGTACGACTTTTCGGGCAAAATTTTTTTGCCTCACCAAATGACTTGCTCCGATTTGGATGATTGGACAGTCGATCTTAGGGTTTTTGGCCCTTCTGGACGTGATGGCAGGGTCGGATTTGACCCAAAATGCTCCAAAAATGCAGCTACCTTCTGGATCTGGCAACCACAATGCAGCTTCAAACCCTCTTAGATTTGGCCTCGTATGTCCGATTTGGATGAAACAAAAGGTAAAATCGACTTTCTCGAACCTTCCGGACGCAATGGTGGGCTTAGATTTGCACCAACAAGCTTCGATATAAACCTGCAATAAAGAGCCAAAAATGGAACCTCCCCAAATCTGGTACCTCTCTTCAAAAAATGACTCTCCAATGGCACCCAACCCACTCTGATACCATGTTAGAATTGGCTATGTATGCCAAGATCTATGGACCAAATAGAAAGCACAAAGAAGAGAGAAAATAATATGACAAGAATAAATTGTATTCAATGTCAATGATAATGCTTGATTCAATGTACAAATGTAGCAGAGACCCCTTGGTTATATAGCCAAGGTGAGAACATAGGAGTGCATAAGATTATGACAAGTGTCATAATCTTATGACATGAGACAACAATAAAAAGCTATCACTCCACCTAAAGTGGAAAGGTGATAATGTGATAACCTCCACAAAAGGTGGATCTACCACAAAAGGTGGAAACCTAATCACATGATATGTCCATGAAAGGTGGAGGTGATAAAGTAATAAGAAGATAAGTCCACCAAAGGTGGAAATTCTCCAACAACTCCTATGTGGTCCCTAAGTAAACTTAACTAGGGTGTAATTATGACCTAGGATAAGGTACAAAACATTTAATTACACCAACAATAAATTCTGGAGGGACAAAAAGGTGGATGTAATACACAAATTCTCGCCTGCATTCTTACAAGGAGAAAGCTCAAGACCTTCGTTTGAATATGTTGTACAAAGCGATTATGAATCTAGTGAGACCAATTTGATTCAAAGCGAGATAAAACATTTTGAGGAGGATACCATCTTAGACTTCTCCCGTAATAACGTTAACAATAACATCATGACCCTAACAGCCAATGACTTTACTCATCCTAATGATCCATTACCTTTGGTTCATCCTGAACTCATTGATTGGGAACAAATCGCACCCGTTGATGTTCCAACTTTCCCAAATGACGAAACCATAATAAAATTTCTTTGCTCATCACATCTTGAAACAAGTTCCACCGGGGAATCACCAGATCAGATTTTTCGACAGAAAAGTGCCAAGTTTCTCAGCTATGAAATAAATAACATAAAAGAAAGACCTAATGTTGAAAACCTAAAAAAGGCAGTATTAGGTCAAGAAAAAAGAAAAATGAAAGAAAGATCTAATGGTGAAAACCTAACAAAGGCAGTATTAGATCAAGAAAAGAGAAAAATAAAAAGCGTATCCAATGGTGAACACCTTTCAAAGGCACCAGAGAATGGGAAACTTAACACTCTTCCAGAGTACTATTAGGAAAGATCTTCCATTTTGATTGAACCGACAGAGGCACTCAATATAGGCACCACAGAAAAGCCTAAAGTGTTGCAATTAGCTGCACCTCTTACAGATGAAGAAGTACCTAAATTCATAGAATTTCTCAAAAATAATCAAATCAGTTTTGCATGGTCCTACGCAGATATGCCTAGATTGGATCTGGATCTCATCATGCATCATCTATCTATTACACCGGGGGCAAGGCCAGTAAAACAAAAACTCAGAAAAATGCATCCACACATCGCGTTGTTGGTTAAAGAAGAATTAAAGAAAATTTTAGATGTTGGATTCATTCGATCCATAGATTATGCAGAATGGATTTCCAATATTGTGCCTATTTCAAAGCCAGACAGAAGGATCAAAATTTGCACGGATTTCAGGGATTTGAACAAAGCATGTCCTAAAGATGACTTTCCTTTACCAAACATTGATATGATTGTGGATTTAACTGCTGGACATGCAATGTACTCATTAATGGATGGATTCTTAGGATACAAGCAAATAAAGATTGCACCAAAAGATCAAGATAAAATAGCATTTACATGTCCTTGGGGTACCTATTGCTGGAACGTAATGCCATTTGGATTGAAAAATGCAGGGGCTACCTACCAACGAGCAATGGCAATGATTTTTCACGACATGATGCATACATTTATGGAGGATTTTGTTGATGATCTTCTTGCCAAGTCTAACACTAGAGAAAGACACATTGATATCTTGTCTAAAATTTTCAAAAGAATGGAACAATTTAAAGTACGACTTAATCCTAAGAAATGCGTCTTTGGAGTAAAATCTGGAAAGTTATTAGGATACATTGTGTCAGAAAAGGGAATCGAAGTGGATCTAGCTAAAGTACAAGCAATCCTTGATATGCCACCACCAAGGAACATCAGTCAATTACGCTCTTTACAGGGATGATTACAATCCATTCGAAGATTCATTGCTCAATTAGCAGATAAGAGTTTACCATTTACACATCTCTTGCACAAGAATGTTCCATTCAAATGGGAAAACAAATGTGAAGCAACCTTTAATCAAATAAAGAAATACCTCATGAATCCACCAGTATTGACTCCACCAATATAAGGTGCACCTCTCATATTATATATTGCTGCCATAGAAGTATCTTTAGGAGCATTATTGGCATAGGAAGATTACTCAAGAAAGGAACGAGCCATTTATTACATCAGTAGAACTCTAACAAGTCACGAGCTAAATTACACCTTCATTGAAAAAGCTTGTTTAGCAGTGGTGTTCAGTTCTCAAAAGTTAGGACATTACATGTTGACTCATACAGTAAAGCTTGTGGCTAAGATTGACCCACTCAAGTATCTTCTAAGCAAAGCAACCTTAACTGGCAGGTTGGCTAAATGGGTTATGATCTTAAGTGAGTTTGATATTCAGTATGTGGATCGAAAAGCTATAAAGGGACAAGTAATTGCAGATCAATTAGCAGAAGCACCGATTCCAGTAGAACATCCAATACATGTTGATTTTCCTGATGCCGATATTTTCACAGCAAAAATCCAACAATCATGGTCACTTTACTTTGATGGTTCTTACACTCAACATGGTTCAGGAGTAGGAATTCTTTTCATTACACCTCAAGGACATAAAATTCCAAAATCTTATCGGCTAATGTTTCCTTGCACAAACAACATAGCTGAATATGAGGCATTGATAATCGACATGAAGATTATAGTAAATTGGAAAATCACAGAAATTCAAGTTTTTAGCGACTCGCAACTTGTCATAAATCAAATCAATGATGAATACCACAATAAAGGTGACAAATTGATACCTTACAAAAGAATGGTGGATGATTTCAAGAAATACTTTGTTAATATCAAGTTTGAACAGATTCCACGCATTGATAACAAAGCAGCAGATGCCATGGCTACAATTGCCTCTTTACTCCAATTGTCAGAGATTCAAAAGTGGTATGATTTCCTGGTGGAACAATTGTTTTCCCCCGCCCATGATGATCCTGAAACACAAATCATTTGCCATCTAACAAGTTTTGACTCTTCCTTATATGGAAAAATCTACACTTACTTGAAAGATACTACTTTACCCTTAGGTTTGTCTAGGAATCAAAAACAAAATTTCATTCGTCAATCATCCTGTTATACCTTAATTGTTGACGTCCTATACAGGCATGGTCTGGATGGTACCCTCCTTAGGTGTCTTGAATGCGATGAATCAGAAAAAGCCTTACAAGAGGTCCATGGTGGGATTTGTGGGACACATTCAAGCGGACTAACCTTAGCAAAGAAACTTGTCAGATTAGGATACTACTGGCCAACTATGGAGAAAGAATCTTTCGCCTTTGTGAAGAAATGTGTAAAATGTTAGATTCATGGGAACCTCATTCACACTCCTACTCAGGAATTACAACCTTTTACCACAACATGGCATTTTTCCCAGTGGGGATTGGACTTGGTTGGTAAGATACATCCGTCATCTTCAAATGGACACAAATTTATCATTACAGCCACTGAATATTTCACTAAATGGATTGAAGCTGTTCCTTTAACAAATGTTATGGGTAAACAAATCTCTTCATTCATTTTGAATTATATCATTTACAGATATGGCATTCCTAACTCCATCATCACAGATAATGGTAGACCCTTTAAAAATCAAGATGTTGATGAACTGTGTGAAAGGTTTCACATCCAACACAGATACTCCACACCTTATTATCTGCAAGGGAATGGTCAAGCTGAAGCTTCAAACAAAACAATTCTGAAATTTTTGAAGAAAATAGTGAATGAAGTAGGTCGTGATTGGCATGTCCAATTAAATCTAACATTATGGGCCTATCAAACAAGCATTCACACACCGACATGAGCTACTCCTTATGCTTTGGTCTATGGAGCAGACACTATTTTGCCACTTGAAGTTGAGATTCCATCGCTTCGAGAATCACTAAAAGGATTAATCAATGATGAAGACTACAGAGTATCAAGATTGCAAGAATTGGAATTGCTTGATGAAAGACGTCAAACTGTGGTTAATCACTTGAAGGGATACCAACAAATCATGTCTCATAGTTATAATCACAGAGTCAAACTGTATAGTTTTCAAGTGGGTGATTTGGTCCTCAGAGAAAACCCTCGAAATCAACAAGATCGAGAAAAGAAAGGGAAATTCAAATCTAACTATTTAGGCCCATTCGTTATCGTGGTAGCCTACGGATTGGGGGCATATCAGTCGTCAACAATAGAAGGGGACCTATTTGAAGACCCGATCAACAACATTCATCTGAAAAGGTTCTACACCTGAAAAAATAAAAAACAATATAAAAAGTCTTGAAAAAAAAAAAAAAAAAAAAAATTGCCTTGATGAAAACCTGGCAAACAGGCGTCTTGGTAATAAAATCATAAAATCAGGAAAAAGTGCAATAAAAATTGACAATGAAAACCTAACAAACAAGGATTGTTTGTGATTTCATTTAGCTCTCTCATCTATTAGGATTCATTTTGCATATGCATCCT
>CM021101.1:228908433-229245948 GCA_007115665.2 Sequoiadendron giganteum | reverse complement strand
TTAGCAAGAGTTAGAGTACAAGGTCACTAGGGAGCAGTTCGCTTCTCTAGGAGGTAGTCAGCAACATGTGTCTAACGTCAGAATGTCTGAAACAATAAGTTCTCTAAGCTTACATGATTATCTTGACAAATGATTCAAAAACAAATTGGATGATCTTAATCGGAATAAAATGAAATGATAAAACTTAAAAGAAAAAGTTGCAAATTATTGTTTTGATATTTGATGACATCATATCTTTGGAGTGGTTCAATGATGTACTGAACTAGAATCACGAGGAAGAAGTATGATTTTTATTTGATTGCTGTCTGCAAGTTAATCATTAGTATGATGAAAATTTGGTCATGGGACATGTTCTACAATGGATCATTGATGACATTTTGGAATTTGATTAACTTTTGTCTATTTATTCAAACAATATTTAGGTCAATCTTGGTTCAATTATACCATCGATGCTTGTATTAACTTGCTACATTAAACATTATGGAAGTAGTACTCAGGTCATCATTGGTGCTAACATACCCTTTGATGCTTGTACTAGCTTTCAACATATCAAAAGGCTCAATGATGACAACTAAACATAGCAAGAAATGGCAAGAAGGAGAATGATTCATTTAATTCATTTAGGACTGCATAATTCATTTGCATTTTGAGGTTCTTTTTTTAAATAGATTTTTGAGGGTGGGTCACATTCATCTTTTTTTTTTTTCGACAATGGTTGGGTAAATACTGGACATTTGTTACATCTCATCATCATCATTTCATATCATCATAGGCATGGTTATCATTCATCATTCATTAACATATACATTTGCATATTTCACACATTCATAACATGAAAATTGCATTCATTTTTTTTCACATCATCACATCATATATCATAAGATCATTACATGAGTGCATTCTCATTACATCATCATCATCATCATCATAAATTATAAATCATTTACATATTTCATTTTGCATACATCATAAGAGAAAATAAGTTTTTTAGATCATATCATCATTGCATCATCATACACGACATAGCATATAAAAATTAAATCATCCATAACATGTGCATAATCAAAATCGCCATTGCATATCATAGATCTCATCAAAACAAATGTCTGAGAATACAAGGATATCAAATGTTTCAAGAAGATATATCATACAATGGCATCAATGTGTATAATAAAATGCTCATCACTGAGGGGCATTTGGCTATGGATCATGGCTACTGCTATCGCCGGAGGTAGCGGGTCTCGATGGATCTCTACTCTCGGAACCTCTACTCTCTCATCTAACCGGATGGCACACACTCTTAGTCGCACTCCTAGAGTGACTACGTGAGTGAGTCCAATTTTGAGTACCTGACTGAGTAAAGGCTATCCGCTGCTCAGGTGGCACTGCCTCAAAATAGTGCATCCTGTAATACTCGGCCTCCCGAGCAGTCTCTAATCCCTCTGCCACAACCTATCCAATAGAGGTACTCTCCAATGATCTCAGTAGCCTCTCAGCTACCCTCTTGGCCTGTACACATCTCTCCTGAAAACTGTCCCTCTCAGCCATAAGCTGCGCTATTTATGGGTCGAGAGGTGGTGGCTATGCTATCTGTCCCTGTAACTGACTGATGGTCATCTGGGCTTGTGCTAGCTGACTCCTAAGAGTCTGAACCTCTGTCTTCAAGGCATCTAACTGTCCCTATGATGGAGCCTTGATGGTGATCCACGACACTAAAGTACTGGCTTGACCCATTGCTCTAGCTGTCCATGGCCTTGTCCTGAAGGGAATATCAAAAAAGAGTCTCTGCCTCCCACCACCCCCATCATCCCCATCATCGGAGTCATTTGACTCCTCATCTATCTCCTCAGCCTCTAAGCTCTCATCATCTACCTCCATGGCTGCCCCACCGATATCTGTCACCTACTCTACCTGTACCTATCCTTGATCCTGTGGCTGCCCTACTACTGGATGTCCCTGTGCCTGTTGTAACCCTGCCTAAATAACTGGACCTCCCATCAATGGGGTAGACTCATCTGGACTAGTGAAACGAGGAAAGGGACGTGTGTAGAAATATGCGGCATAGTCATCCATCATCCTTGCATCCGTGACCTCTGGTTGAATGGTCCAATCCTCTAACTGTAGCTCAGAGTACTCCTCTCAGGCAGCCTCAATAGTCAAAATTGGCCCCCACTCTGGTACATCTTCCCAATGCCTGGCATACTGTGCCATCCCTTGAGGCATCATCTGAACCCATCCATACTACCTCAGAACCCTCCAACCCAAAAATCTCTCGATAATGAAGGGGGTGCGTCCAATCAAATATCTGGGCCTCGTAACATATGGCAACTCTCTATCGTCTATCTGCCACGGGTCGCAATCCACATATGGGCACCAGATGACCGTGTCCAAATCATCCAGTACCCATCGCCAGTACTCCAATTTGCCCAGCCTCGGCTGGACAAGGGGCCCTATGTATGCATAAACATATGGGAATCTGAGGGGGGGATCTCTCCTGACAATGGGGCGAGTAATGGCGAAGTGCTCCTACACAAATATCTATAGAAGAGTCACTCCACAAGAAAGACTCTTCCCATCTGTGTACACGACTTGATAAAGGTCATGGTACAGATGGGCAAGCATGCATGATCCCTATGCATATCTAGTACGGTGGAGAAGCATGTCCTCCAAAATCCTACCCCACCCAATGGATAGTCCCTTTGACCTATGATTAGGACAAAGGAAACCACCAATCATCCCTGCTAAAATCAAAGGTAGTGGGGCATATCTCTCCGTCATCTCCTTCCAAGCAATCTCATATCCACAGATATGAGGATCCTGGAAGACCCACCTCAGAGCATCTGTAAATCTCCTTATGATCATAAATCACAAGCTCTCCAACCACAGGAATACCCAAAATCTTGTAGACATCCTCTGGAGTCATTGTAATCTCTCCTGTCGGTAAGTGGAAGGTGTTGTGCTCACTATGCCACCACTCTGCTAAGGCAGTCAACAGTCCCTTGTTGACCTGATACTGCGGGATACTCAACAGAGCTCTCAAACCACACTGGTCTATCACTCCCAAATCATCCTGGGACAGTTAGGGAATCATCTCCCATGTCTATGGAAATCTCTCTCTGATCTGAAGGAGGCCAAAATCCTCCTTTACAAAATTATCAGGCAAGCATGCAAAATCAATCAACAAATGAATATCATCACTCAATCAATACATCAAGCAAGTTCAAATCTATCATAATATTTGTTTTTCATATCGTATGAAAACAAATTTAATAGTCATCATGACTTAATTTGACTTTCAAACAGGAAAGCAAATCTATCATCTAGTTTGTTTTTCATATCAGATGGAAACAAATTTAATAGTCATCATGACTTAATCTATTTGACTTTCAAATCAGGAAAGCAAATTATCATTTCTATTTTGTTTTTCATATCGCATGGAAGCAAAATTTATCAAATCTATTTGTCCTTCAAGCACGCAGAAAAAATTATCAAATCTATTCATCGATGATATTCCAAATGCGTAAAATCTGTTATCTAATATAGCAACAATCATCAAGCATGCATCATTTTTTCTTCAAAAATGGAAATTCAACAAAAATCCATGGATGCGCTAAAATAGTCAATCAATGCGCTAAAACCATGGATGCACAACTTTATTCCATGGATGCGCTAATCTATCATCTTCGGCAGGCAGGTTTCATAGATGCGCCATTTTATCTATCCTATGTGCTAAATCACCTATGCGTGATTATTTGGCCTCTATGCGCGACTGTTCTATCCCTATGTGCCACTTTGGATGCACTAAACTATCTACCATATGCGCTAAAAGACCTATTGCATGCGCTAAAACAAAATTTTAAAATTTGAAAAAATTCAAAAAAGCATCCAAAAATGCATAAAATTTTCACAAAGAGGTTTGGATTGACTTACCGGAGGTCCATACGTAGGTGGTCTCTGATGATGGCGACCTCGCTCAAATCTGTGGCGCTCATATGGGATCAGCATTGCTTTTATCTCTCTCAGAGCTCCAAATTTACTCAAAGGTTACTGTTCAAATGAAAGTGACATTTCACCTTTTTCACGTTTTAAAGGGGTAAAAATAACATTTATTACTTTGCAAAGTGCTATTTTGAGAGTTAAATCACCAATATTTCTCTGAAATCATCTGAAATTTTTTCAAATTAATCTCATAATCATTTTCATCATGCGATTTATCTCTCGAGGGGGCATATAGCATCATCAGTAATTTTTCAAAGTCAGGGGCAAATTCTTTGAAGCAATGTGTGAAACACATCACTTCAAAGAGGGGCAAAATCTACACATCTAAAAATGGTCATGGCCGATCGAACCTGTTAATTAATTAAATATGAATTATTTAATTAATGTTCTTAAGTCATCTACATATAAATAAATTTAATTATTTATTTATATTGTTCATTTTCTAATTCTTCTAATTTAATTAAATAAATTTATTTGTTTAATTAATGCTACCTTCTTCTTAATTAATTAAATAGATTTTACAATCTATTTACATTAATTATCAAAGTTTAAATTCTAAATTTAAATGATTATTCTTCCCTCCACGTTTAATTAAATATTTTCAATATTTAATTAAATCATTTTCTAAATTCCCACTCCTCTCACAAAAATTAAATATTCTTAATATTTAATTAAAAAGGCTTTTTTTCTATTCTCACATAATTAAATATTTACAATATTTAATTAAAGCCTTTTCATATTTCTCTCACACATAATTAAATATTTATTTATTTAATTATGAGAGACACGTTTCAAACGGTCTCTTCATTTTCTGTCTCTTAGAATTCCACCTCTTTTTCGAATTCTCGATCTCTCACCGTTCATTCCAACAGGTTGGAACTCGACCGTCGATCTTGGCCAATCGAATTCCTATCTTCAAAAATCTATAAATACAGCCCTTTCATGAGTTGAAAAGGGACCTCGAATCTCATACTTTCATGCGTAGTTATTATAGTCGCAATCTTAGCAATTCATAACATTTTAATTCAATAGTTCAATCTTGTAGATGCATATGCATTCATAATAATCTCATTCTCTCAAGTGCCATTCTATAAGCTGTGTTTGCACAACTGAGAGCAAGCATATTGAAGCGAATCCTTGGAGATAGAGGACAATGGAATGAATTTGAAGAAACTGTTGTCAAAAGTTTGCATTTATTTTATTTTATTTAGTTTTCTTCAATCTAATGTTTCATTGGTGTACTAGTTTATATTCAATTTAATTGACACATTTCTAACGTACACAGTTCTCTAACTTGTTGGACAGCTTCTTGGAATAGCTCGCATGTGAACTCTGAGTGTGATGAATCATGGAGCCTGCACCAATTTGGTAGCAGCAATACCTCCAAATCCACCTGACATTTTAGCTTAGACCAATCTTTTGCTAGCCTTGACACTAGCTCATTATATCTATCCATGATTGGGTTCTCATCATCATTTGAAATGAAAATCTAGTAGTAAACAACTGCACCCTTTAGTTGTTCCCACTCCTCCGAGTTTGCATTTTCAGGTTCTTGGTCACTATCATTGACGAAGTAGAGGTCTTCCAGTCTAATTTCATGTCTGCCTTCATCATCATTTTCTGCTGTCCCAAGGTTGTCAACCTCTTCCTCTTGGTGATTTTCAACATCTTCATTGGCTGCCCCAGCATACACTGCTACAAAATTGATTAACTCATCCTCAACTGCCAATGGCTCCTCTTCTTGAGTGGAGGACTGTCCCTTACTAGTGAAGGAGAGGCTTTCCAACTCCATTCTTAGTGAACCTTCACCAAAGCTTTTTACTGTCCCAAGGAAATCAGCTTCTTCATCTTGATTTTCAGCTTAAGTGTTTGCTATCCCAACACTAGTTTGTGGCAGATTTCCTGGTTTATCTTGAAGGTTTTTTCCTCCAGATGTTGATAGCCTTTCTGCCTCATGGGATGACTCATTCTCCTTGATAGTTGGCTGCTCCAACTTGTTCAAATTGCCTTTGACTTGGGTGATGATGCTTGCACACGACGAACAAGTAAATTGAGAATGTGGTGCATTGTGAAATCTACACCAGCTTGACATTAGTGCTTCCTCCAATCTTGGTCCATCTCTGCTGCCCAAACATTCTTGGATCAGCTCTTCAAATGCCTTGGCTGCCATGGTTGTCAATTCCTCCTCCGGATCTGCAAGGACCAAAGGTTGATAGATTTCCCAAAAGGGAATCTCTCCTTGAAGGACTCTTTCAATTCTATTCAAGAAGGTTAAACACTCTAATTCATTGTGCCTGCAAGTGGAATGGATCCTACACTTATCTACCAATACAAATTGCTACAACGACCTTCTCAATCCCCTCTTTAAATCCGCATGTAGCTGATTGATGCTGATTTGCACGTGCTGCTCCATTTCGACTCAACTTCTTTTTGCCTTCAAAGTTTTCTGATTTTATGTTTCAGCATTAAAAGAGATCTCTCTATCTCAAATTTCTTCTTTGAAAGTGCTCTTATCAATTTCCAACTTTCATCTTTGTAGCCTCACATGTCACCCCTCCCTCTAGCGCCAGTTCTGTTGATTGTGTTTTTATGCACTTCTCAACATGAGTAATGCGTAGGTGCATTACCTCTCTTGAAAGACAATCTTCCACAATCAAATTGCAAAACACTATCCCAAGGTCTCTTTGATGTCAGGTCTTGACGATGCTTGGAACATATCAGTTGTTTGAAGTGATTTACTCGAATCACAAGGTGGACTTACGGATGAGTTACAAAGCAGGGAAGTTGGATCTGCAAATGGAGTTCTTAAGATGGGAAGTTGCTGAGTGTTTGCTGCAGGTTCAAATAGTAGTCTAGAACTCCATTTCAACATCAGATTTAGCTTTACAATGTGTAATGAACCTTGCCTAAGGTTACTTATTAAAAAAAAGGAAAAAGGGCAGGGAAGAGAGAAGGTTCCTAGATTTGAAACTATGAATGAACAGTGATCATGGAGGTTGCTACAATAGACAAACTCCCTAAACTGGGTTTTGTTTGGCCAAGAAAAACCTACAGTTACACAAAACCAGTGCAATCTTCTAAGGATTGTAGATTTTCAGTTTGCATACACACATCATGAACATGCAAGTGAACGAAGTTGTAGCAATCAAATAAAGAAGCCTAGCCTAACTTTGCACAACAGCTTGTCATCAACAAGTGCCAAAAGTATGGTCTGAAAACTCATCAAATACTGTAACACCAAACACCATCATCACTTCCATTGAAGAAACTACAACTAAAACTAACTTAGATGGTAGAACCATGCACACATAATGAGCAAACTCAAAAGTAACACCCATAGATCATGCAATGCTGCTTTCTATTGCTACAAAATGTTTTTACAACAGCTCTCCAACCCCTTACAAATGAGGGGGAGACCCCTATTTATAGTTTTCCAGAGCCCAAATGAATGGCTATGATTAAGTTACATTGTATGGCTTAGATTCAATTACATTAGGGCTTCACCTACCTCACAATATTCAGCAAATTAAAATACATCTATTGTCTTTTCCCTATTCTGTCTTGTAGTGGCTAGTCACTGTAGCAGTTTTGTCTTCTAGCTAATTTCCCTTTTACTGTAGCCAAAAATGAGACTTTGAAGGGCACGTTGACTAACTAGGATAGAAAAATGAGGGGCACGCAAAATGATATGGGAGCAAAGCAGCCCATCGAGAGCGAAAAAGGAGGGTCCCTACCTACGGTGGGGCATGTGTGCAAAATATGGACAACAAATATCTAGATAACATCATCACTTTATCAATCTAAATCCTCTGAACTTCTTTTAAAGTCATTATCCGAATTGACTTAGGTTGTTGAATCTGATCGTCATCCTTGAACATCCGCTTAGGATCGCTATCCTTCCTATATCGATCATCATTCTCAACCCTATCAATCCCCTTCCATCTCAAGGCGGATTCGGTGCTGTGATCATTGGTTCATCCCTTAATCTGATCAATCAGAACCTTACGTCACCAAGGGTGATCTCTGAACCCAATTTATAAACCCTTTCAACCATCCAATCAATTGGTCTCCAATTCATTTTAATCCAATCCTATCAATCATTTTTTTGATCAAATCCAATCCTTATCCAATCATCGGATTAATTTATACAACATCCTATCAATCTATCCAACATCCATTTCAATCCAACAATCTTTATCCAATCCAATCAATGAATCCAAATCATCATCTCGATCATCATTTAGAAACTTAGTTGCATCTTAGATCACTTAGTTGTTTTTGCACGTTCATGCCCATTCAGACCCGTTCACAAATGAAAAAGAAAATGGCAGACCAATAGACCCAAGTTTCCCAACCAGATATACTTCAAGATCCTAATAACATTCCATGCAATCCGCAAGATCCCCATAATGACACCTCATCCCAATTGAATACCGACATCTAGAATACCACACCACCTGGCAATGAGAACATGGTTAATCAAACCAAGGTCACTATTGATGAATATCTCAATAATCCTACCAATGGCCAGATGATAGATCATCTCCCAAATGAATATGGAGAGAAGATCCTTTCCAACCTACTCATGAAGGGAGTCAAACCACCATCTTATTTTGATGCATCCCAATATGCCCTTCCAGCATCTGCCGATCCACAAACTTTGCAAAACGCTCCAAGAAATTCCTATGTCCCTAAGAATACCCCCATGGATAACTGGTACCACCCCGAGTTTGGAAATTTCATCATTTATCAAGTCCAATATTATCCTTGTCTTCCAATCATGACATCTACTATCCCACCACCTTATCCTAATGACCCCTATGCCTATGGCATGACATCATATATCCCATTTGCTCCACCACTTTTTCCCCCATATCCTAATACTGGGGGCACACCTATCCTTACCAAATTTTTGCCTCCTGGATTCCAATAGCCTCTAGTTAATGTTCACCAGTCCACCACATTGCAAGCACTGGCACAACACACAACTACGACTATTGCTTCACCCCATCAACAACCATCCCAACATAACAATCCACAACAAAATGTCTCGACTCCCACACAACCCCCACATCAGGTAATACAAGTTGCATCCCAACAACCACAACCGCTGCATGGCACTTCCGTAGCCATCCCCCAATAACAACATATTCCATCTCACCCATCTCACCAACAATAGCCACAACAAAGACCTCCACAACAACATGTACATATCCCTACACAAACACAAAATAATCCACTAAAAAAATACGTCTATCATCCCTCTAGCACATACACTACTCCATCCCACCTCAATTCAAATCCTCATCAGAATGCTCAAAACCAAATGTGAACCCAACCACCATCTTACACCAATCCTCCATAGTCACATAATCACCCTTGCCAACAACCATCTAATCCACCCCCATACATTATGCAACAACCCACCATTAAGAAACAATACAAATCTTATCTGCACTACCTTTAACCCACCATTAAGAAACAAGCCTACCAGTAGGGTGCACCTTCCATCCCCTATTACCAACAACCATCATCACATGAACACAAGGGTCCTACCTCCTTGTATTACCAAAAACATACACAACATTAGGGAACTTCGCCCACTTCTTACTATCAGTAGAAGCTACCTTACCAACAAGTGGCTTCCACTCATCACAATCCATCATCTTATCCACCTTCTTATATCAATCAGAATCAGCAAAAAAATTTATATCCATCTCAACCCGCCTATGATCCAACCATGGCGGGTCCATCCTCATCATACCCACAATACTATCCATATAATCAACCCACTCCAACTCCTGTAGTACCCGTCAATAAGGACTTGGAAGAGGTTAAGGCTGCATTGAAGGATCTATAGGCTGGAACGGGCAAACAAACATTCAAGTTTGAGGACATCTGTCCTTATCCTTTTGATCCCTCTATCTCCTTGGTTTCTTTTCCCAAGCACTTTGAGATACTGAAATCGATAAATATAAGGGAACCAAGGATCCTAGAGCCCATTTATAAGAATTTTATTCCCATTGCCAAGAGGTAATGCATAACGATAACTATCTTGTCTGACTCTTCCCGAAGAGCCTACAGGGGGTTACCCTTAATTTGTTCATGGGCCTTGAGAAAGGATCCATCAAATCCTTTGCACAACTATCCGAGCAATTCATCTCCCACTTCTCTTTCAATCTGGAGAAGGACATTGACACACTTAATCTCCTAAAGGAAAAACAACATGATGGAGAGACATTCGCTAGCTATCTGCAAAGATGGTGTGCCTTAGCCAGTCGGATGAAATCCTCACTATCAGAAAAGGACATGGTTACATTGTTGATCAAAAATTATCATCTAGACATGGCTCATAATTTATGACCTCACTGCATCACCATATTTGTGGCACTCATGGAGAAGGGTCCCATCTTGGAATGAGCCCTTGTTGCTAAAGGGAAAGTCAGACTTTTCAATTCTAATAAAGAGAAATCCTTTGGGGATAAGCCTCAATATTGGAATAAAAATGAAAATGTTGTTAATGATGGTGTCACCAACACCAAACATGTTCAAGTGGCCACCACCTAACAAAAATATCCTCCTCAACAACAACAATCAATCTTGAATGCCATATCAGTGGCCCAAGGAGCACCTTGGCAACAATCAAACTAAAACAACCAAGGGGGAATAAACAACAATTCACTTAGTTGGGAAAACGCCTTAGCATTGTGTTTAACAAACTTCTACAAGCCAGTTGTAGACACATAAAAATGGCCTCGACTCACAAACCACATTTTTATACATCTTATCATGCTTCATCTCAACATAATTAAAATATTTAATTATGCCCTATATTCCAATGTCAACTATTAATTAAATAATTCTTAATTATTTAATTAATTCACGTCTTTTATTCCTCCTGGCTATTTTAATAAATAAATTACATTCATGATTTAAATACGTCGCTAATTGCTTATGTCAATCTATTATTATTCAAGGGGTAAACGCTTTTGACCGGAGCTATGAACCAGAATACAATCATTCAACAATACCACCCCAATGGGGTTTGAACCTTAGTGGCAAGAACAACAATGCCACCTATAAACCATCACACCATGCCAATACTGATAATTTCTTATGTCACTCTATAATTAAATAAATTCCTAATTTTATGTAATTATTATTAGTCCATTACTTCCTCTTGATTATTTAAATAAATAAAGTTTATTTATTTATTTAATACGTCATTAATTATTTATCTCTACTCATAATTAAATAAATTCCTATTATTTATTTAATTATTATTCTCTCCAACTTTCTTTCTAATTTTAAATAAAATCATATATTTAAAATTACCCACTTTCTAATTTTCCCCCATAATTAAATAATTTTAATTATTTAATTGTCTTATTGATTTTCCTTCTAAATTTAAATAAAAACATTTTATTTAAATTGGAAATTTCCCCCTTTGTAAGTAAATAATTTAATTATTATTTACTGTCATATGAATTCAACATTTTGGAATTAATTTAAAATATTAATTTCAAAATAGCATTTCTCTCCACAAAGTAAGTTATTTCTAAAATAACTTGATTTTCTAAACCATCTTTTTTTTACTTGCTAATTCTCATCTCACTATCACAACTATTCTCATTCCTTGATTTAACTTCTTAAATTAAATCTTGTCCACGCATTTCAAGTTTCACCCTAAAATTGCCCTAACCCTAATTAAGGGGTTGCTATTTTGAATCTTGACTATAGATTCTAGGGAACTTATCAATCTTTAATCTCATTCATCCATACAAAATTGCATTTTCTATAAAATGCCAATTTTGTCTTCATTTCGACATCTCTTAATATCTCTTAATCTTGGAATCTCTTAATTTTTTGAAAGTTTTTGCATAAATCCTTCAAAACTTGCTTAGGGCTAGTTTATAACTTAGATTTCTCATCAAAATCTGAGGGCAACCTTCAATATTTCAACAAACTAGAAGGTATAATGGAGGTCAGCCATGGAGATTGAAGACACTTGGTGAGCTTGTTCCATTTGTGTTTTCTTTTCATTTCCTTTGCACTTCATTATTTTATTAGGGATTTGATATAATATGCATGTAATTTTCTAACATCTAATCTTGCAAAAAAAAATCCATAGTTACATTGGTGAACCCAACATTTTTTAACACACGTTTTTGCAAGTTAGCGTACGGTTTTTGTCATTTCTTTTTTTGCAGGTATAGGTGTACGAAATGATGCACTTGATAGTTCATGTGATGCAAATGCTTTGTTGTGACACATCTTCTTGCGCGAGTGACACACCGCTCATTTATGATGCATTTGACTGTCTGAGCTACACAACTGATATCCTAAGCCACATTTGTTAGAATCCAAACTGTAAAAGACATATCAATCCACATCTATGAGATATAATGGTGCATCTGCCTTCCCAAGCCACATTCGCTCTGCTATGACACATCTGTAGGGTAAAAATTTACTTTCGGATTTTCTAAAATCTCCAAATTTTCTAATTTTTTCTGTGTGGTATATTAAATATTTTGGGTTACTGATTTTCTATTTGTAGCTTCTGGCAAGGAGTCTAATATTTGTTGCTTTGTTTTATTTCACAAATCTTAAACAAACAACTACAAATTTGCATTTTTTTTTACATTCATGAGTTAAAATGAACATGCATGCATATTGATTGGATTAAAAAGAACACAATCTTGCATGATAACTCGTTGGATTAAAATTAATTTGCATCTCTTCATAGCATTGGGTTAAAAAAAAATTTACTTAGCTCACACTACAAACGGTTAAAATGAACTCTTTGCTTGATAACACTAAAAACGGGTAAAATGAATGCGTGTTTGATGTGTATTGTGATTTAGTTAATTATAACACCTTCACACTTGCAATTTGGGTTTAAAAATAACAATCATGCGAGTGTGAGTCAAACATATTGGTGTGCTCTCTCTTTGTTTTTCAACAAAGATTGATTGAACTACGAATATGTTTTCTCACTTTTGTTAACTTTAGAAACTAGGCCTACTTTGGTGGGAAAAAGTACTCACCCCAAAGTGACTCAAACTGACAATGAATCTTTTTAGCTAAGCTACTCTCGACTCATATACAAATGTGAATCCTAAGGGAAAGCCTAGGATTACGAGTGTAGGTATGTCATATGGACCAAGTAGTACTCCCCAAAACCCTATTGAGCTTAACCTCTTCAGGCTGGAGTGCCTCCTGAATGAAGCTTAATCTTGTGCCTCATGGATGGCCACTCGAATGGGTGCTTGAATTAAAACCCTTGTCTTAGTGTGACCAAAAACCTTCTATTCTTTGGTGCAGTAACAGTCGTTTCCAAGGCACCCATACCTACGTAGTTTTTAGTAGAGATGATCAACCTGCCATGGGAGATTCATGGAGGTTGGAAGCTTGGTTTCCCTAAGAAGTGAGTGCACTGTAAGGGGGAGCTCGTGGGGCCAATCTTCTAGATTCATTTGCTAAGAATATGTGGTTGGAGTAAAATCCATGTGGGATTCAAAAGAAAACTGTCTTGGCAACCATAGGGATTTGTAAATGTTTTCTATGTGGTTTTTTTTCACTTTCATACTATATCATGTGTTTTCCAAGTGTATTTAGACAAAATGAACAAATGAACATCAACCTCAAAATTTGAAACAACACTGTCAAACTGAAACAAAATTCCTTGCAATCTACCAATTTTTTTTACAAAATCCAACTTTGCAACGCATATGCCATATTGAACCGCAATTATTTATTCTTTGGCCGCATCTACTTTGTCGATCCACAATCGCTATCTAAAATGCCTCAATTTCCTATCTCACATCACATTTGCTTTACTAAACACCACAATTGCTCTATCACACCACATTTCCAATCTGATACATCCCATTTTCCATTCTATATAGCATATGCTAAAATCTTGCAATGCATTTTTTTGACTTTGAGACGCAATCGACTTCTTTGCAATGCATTTTCCTTCCTGCAATGCATTTTCCTTCCCACAATGCAATTGCTTCTTGGAACGACGCATTTTCTTGTGAACCCAAAAAAAATATTACTATCAAAAATTGAGGTTCAACATTTGCAAACAGTTTTCCTAACATCTTTTTCTAGCAGTCTCTGTCTAAAACTGAACACTTGTTCAAGGTCATCCATCTTTGCATTTTTAGTTTTCATTTAGCTTACAATCCACCATCATTTTCAATATAGGAAAATTCTCAAGTCCTCAATTTTTCACACTTTGGGATAGGAAAACTTTCCTTATTTTATCAGACCTTTATCTCAAAAATACGTTGTCATTGGACCAAGTCAAATAAATCAATCCTTAGTCATCATCCTCTTGTGAGCTATTTCCAGCTCACAAGTCTAGTGTGGAAATCTCACCTTGTAATTTTGTCATCTTGTCACTTTGTCCTTCAAACAAGTCCTTTGACAACCCAAATTGAGACATTGGCCAAGCTTTGAATGGTTAAGTGAATCTTTCCTAAAAATTATTTGACATAAGACACTCATTACCACTTTGCATTTGACATTGCTTTTAGTCTTTTTATTCACTTTGCACTATCACCTTGCATCATACATAGTCTTAGTCTCATTCCATCCACCATCATGTCTTCAAGGCACTATGACATGCTTTCTAGTCAAATTGAATGCCAATTCATTAGTAATGGTTAGGCACACTAGCTAGGGACTTCAAAACACTATATTTCCAATCCACGTCCAAATTTACAATCCCTAGCCCTCCATGCATCTATCCCTCTTACCAACAACCCATAATTCCTAGTCCCTTATCCATCTACTATCAAGAGTCCCCTAAAGCCATCCATGGCACTCAGTCACAACAAACTTCCATTACTCATACCCACCCTAACTTTGACAAGGGAAACCAACCATCCACATCATATCCTAGTCCTCCATCCACATCATATCCTAGTCCTCCATTCACGTCATAGCCTAGTCCTCCACCCACGTCATATCTTAGTCCTCCATTCACGTCATATCCTAATCCTTCATTCATGTCATATCCTAGTCCTCCATCCACGTCATATCCTTGTCATGCATTCATGTCCTATCCTAGCCCATCATCCCTCAACCAAGTCCAAACCTCCATGTCATATCCTAGTCCATTATACACCAATCCATTCCAAGACACTCCATTTTTTCATTAAAACATAACTAGTCATGGTCTCCAAAGTCCCATCTTCTTACCTGCACTTGAGGATACATGTCAAGAGGCAAGTCCAAATCATGACATCATAACATCACCATCTTGTCTAGATCAAAGTAGTCCATTGGACCCCATATTTAAGTCCATTCAAGAAATCCTCCTAGACAATCATGGCATACCAAATACACCTATCCTTGGTCAAGAGTCCATCCACAACCATGTCATTCAAGATGAACCTATCCTTGGTCAAGATCCTAATTTTGGTCATGTCATTCAAAATGAACCCATCTTTGATCAAGACACTATCTTTGATCAAGAAGTCCAAAATGATCCACTCCTTGACCTCTATTCCATTCAAGACCAAAAACTTAATGATCCTATCCAAGCTTCGACTATTGACACTTTCCACAATGAGACACTTGCCTCCATGGGACACATAGATGATCTAACACTAGAACAAGAGTCTTCTAGCATGGACATATTTGCAAATGATCAATCTATAACTGAATTCAGTGGGCTCTATGACAATGACCATGAAGATGGTTTCAACATTGACTTGGATGCACTAGTAGAATCATTAGAATCCAACATGTCAGGAAATCAAACCGAAGATGTCAATGAAAAATCTGTCCAATATGTCAGTGAAGCTACAACATCCTATCAATTAGGATCATCTATCTTTTTCAGATGAAGCTTTCTTATAGATGAGAAGATTCTGAGCATTAATTTCCATAATAAGGATGGGTTGGCATGTTGCTTCCAAAATAACAAGTACCCCATTGCAAACATAATTTTTCAGAACATGCATTATTAAGGAAAATGACTAGGCCTACACAAGAAAGGAATTATTGAGCCTGTACAAGTTCAGATAGATTATGAACATCAAGGTCTTGGCTATTCATCAGTCAGAAAATCTAACGATGTTAGTGGTCCCTTCTTAATATTGGGGGAAAATTTATTAGGTACAAACATCAAAATGGGTGTCATGAACAGTCCTTGTCATAAGATTGTTTCCAACAACCCTTCCCTCCACACCCCAAACCATCATTCCATCACGAATAAACCTTCCATTTGGAATCAACAAAAGTATTAAAAATCCAAAGTTCAAAATCATATGTCAAAGGCCATGGAATCAGTCAAAAATACAAGTGGACAAATTAAGTCAAGAAAAGAATGAATCAGGCAAAGAAGATATGCCAAATCCAAAAGTCAATTAAAATGTGGAGCCACATCACAAGAGGACTCCCACACATAATACACGTTCACCCCTTCCAAAATGGTCATCAAGAAAGACATAAAAATGTTGATTCCAAACAAAATCCTAACCCGACACCTAAAGTTTGGAGAATAAAAACCAATACATCCAAACATCCAACCAACCCATCCATGTCTACCATCATCCGTCATAATCCTACATCCTCCGTAAAGTCCAAACATCCCATGTCACAAATCCATTGCATCTTGGCAACAACTCTCTATCATAATGACTCTCATGGTACTCTATCGCGATGTGCGTATTCTGATAAGGCCAACTCTAGTATCAACAAGGATCACAATGACATCAATCAATTGTATGCAAATGCTATCATCCTGAAAAGGAAACTACTTCAAAAAGGTCATTATGGGCATGTCATGGCACCATCAAAGGCTTTAGCACAGTCAGTGGTCATTTAAGGCATCAAGGCTATTCAGAAAAATACAAAAATATATAAAAAATTGGAAAATAAAAAAATTGTCACCTTGATGAAAACCTAGCAAACAAGCGTCATGGTGACATCAAAAAAATCAAAAAGTCAACAAAAAAATAGTAAAGAGAAAATTTTCATCCAATAGTGAAAACCATTCTTATTTCTCTTTGGACAAGTACCATGATGAAAACCTAGGAAATAGGCATCATGTGTAGAAGAAATCATCTATGTAGACCACTACTCTTGTGGGCAAGTTGTCTCATCTCCCATGCATTTCCTATGACATTTCCATCTGTCCATCTAAACCCTATCATTTTCTGTCCATTTTTCCACCAACTTTGATCTTGATATAGACTAAAATGCAAACATAGGTCATGCTTTGGGAAAACTCTTGACATGTCTATCTTTTGGTCATACCTTATTCATTGAATATCATGTCATTACCTTCATAGCCTCCTTTTCACTATGCAACATCATCCTTGGAGACCATATGAAAATTCTCCTAGTCAAAGCCATCCATGTCTCCTATCTTTTACCAAAGCCATTCATTGTCCTTTTATAGCTATCACCCATCTTGGTTTCCCTTGTCAATTGTTTAAAGATCCCTTGTCATCCTATCTAGTCCTCACCAAGTCATTCCAAATGCAACAATATGGCAACCTGACACATCATCCAAAATAATTCCTTGGCTTTGTCCCTAGCCCTGCTACAATCTTTTATCCTCTTGCAATGTCATTGTCATCTTCATGTTGTTTCAGGATGTGTCATTCCCACATCAAACAATGTTATCAGTGTCATCATCACCTATCAATTCGTATTGAGCTTGAGTAGCAACAAAATCATGGTTGTCCTTGGATTCATATGCATCAACATCATTCACATGCATTTTTTCACAATTTTCATAAAACATAAAAAAGTCATAAAAATCAGAAAAGTCCTGAAAAAAATCATAAAAAATATAAAAAATATGAAAAGTCCTAAAAATCATATAAAGTCTTGAAAAAAGACCTAAAAATCAGAAAATGTCTTGAAGAAAATAGAAAAACATCCAAATCAATGTCAAAATCCCAAAAATAAAAGTGAAAGTTAGTCATATCTTGTCAAGTTCATCGAGTCAGTCAGTCTTTGTCATTTGTCTGAACTACATTGTCTCTACACATTTGCTACATAGGCAAGGCCATCAGTTGATGAGTCCTCGAGACATTAGGTTTGTCCAAATAAAAATCATAAGTCAAACATGGTCACATCGGTCAAATAAAGCAGTTATAGTCGCACTTGACACGAGATAGTCATTTGAAACGTCAACGTCAAAATTGGTAAAAATTAGACAACATAAGCCAATCAATCATAGAGTCAAAATCAGTCAACTTGCCAAAACATTAGTCAAAATGTCAATCTCATCAATTTTTGGTCCTCTTACAGATGTGTCCTTAGATTTGGACCTCGTCAAAATGTCATTTTCCTTTTCAGGATGTGTCCTTCCTGACCTTAGGCACCGTCAAACCGCCAAACCATCAAAATTGTCAAACTATGAAACAATTAATCTTCGACAAACAAACATTGGCAATACAATTAAATGGCTATTAATTATTGGCTATTTTGTCTTATCTTTTTATTGAATTGTCTTTTGGTCATGTTACTAGCTACCTTGAGGATGTCTCATGACCTATTCTATTTTTCTTTGACTGTTGTCTGTGGATTGTCTTGACAAAAAGACTAGGGAAACTTGGCCCTTAGTATGAGTTAGGACATTCCTTGTCCATGACTATCTATTTTGCAAGTGGATGACCTTGCACACCTTGGTCTATGTCATACCTTGGTGTTTGTTGTCCATTTGTGTCATTTTTACTGCCCAATGATGATTCAAGCAACACTTATTAGTACTTTGGAGAACGTTGAAGGATTCTAACATCCATTTCTTTTTCCACATTAACTTGAATTTAATTCCCCATATCAACATTCATGTCTTTTGTCCTAACATTCATCTTTTTCTCTCTAACATTTCTTCTAGTCTTTCTCATCCATTTCGAGAGCCCACTCATATTCTCGGAACCCAACTGTCCTCTCGAGGAGGCATACCGCTACCTCCTTGTCATTCTTCCTTATCTTATTTTGCACTAGGGCATATTTTTTAATTATTTTCTTTGCCACAATGTGACAGGCTGCATTATGACAAAGTGGGGCAAATGTAGACACATAAAAACAGCCTCGACTCACAAACCACATTTTTATATGTCTTATCATGCTTCGTCTCAACATAATCAAAATATTTAATTATGTCCTATAGTCTAATGTCAACTATTAATTAAATAATTCCTAATTATTTAATTAATTCATGTCTTTTATTCCTCCTGGCTATTTTAATAAATAAATTACATTTATGATTTAAATACATCACTAATTGCTTATGTCACTCTATAATTAAATAAATTTCTAAATTTATTTAATTATTATTAGTCCATTACTTTCTCCTGATTATTTAAATAAATAAACTTTATTTATGTATTTAATACGTCGTTAATTATTTATGTCTGCTCATAATTAAATAAATTCCTATTATTTATTTAATTATTATCCTCTCCAACTTTCTTTCTAATTTTAAATAAAATCATTTATTTAAAATTACCCACTTTCTAATTTTCCTCTACAATTACATAATTTTAATTATTTAATTGTCATTGATTTTCCTTCTAAATTTAAATAAAAGCATTTTATTTAAATTGGCAATTTCCCTCTTTTTAAGTAAATAATTTAATTATTATTTACTATCACATGAATTCACCATTTTGGAATTAATTTTAAATATTAATTTTAAAATAGCATTTCTCTCCACAAAGTAAGTTATTTCGAAAATAACTTGATTTTCTAAATCATCTTTTTTCTACTTGCTAATTCTCATCTCACTATCACAATTTTTCTCATTCCTTGATTTAATTTTTTAAATTAAATCTTGTCCACACATTTCAAGTTTCACCCTAAAATTTCCCTAACCCTAATTAAGGGGTTGCTATTTTGAATCTTGACCATAGATTCTAGGGCACTTATCAATCTTTAATCTCATTTGTCCATACAAAATTGCATTTTCTAAAATGCCAATTTTGTCTTCATTTCGACATCTCTTAATTTTTTGAAAGCTTTTGCATAAATCCTTCAACACTTGCTTAGGGCTAGTTTATAACTTAGATTGCTCATCAAAATCTGAGGGCAACCTTCAATATTTCAAAAAATTAGAAGGTATAATGGAGGTCAGCCATGGAGATTAAAAACACTTGGTGAGCTTGTTCCATTTGTGTTTTCTTTTCATTTACTTTGCACTTCATTATTTTATTGTGGATTTGATATAATATGCATGCAATTTGCTAACATTTAATCTTGCAGAAAAAATCCATAGTTACACCAACTACCCCATTACTTATCCTGTAACCAATCCCCTCGATGAGTCCAAGCCCAAGCCGACTTGGTTCAAAGAGAACGAATATTGTGACTTCCACAAGATCAAAGGGCACACATCAGATAAGTGTCAAGGATTGAAAACTTATGTCCAAGGTCTTATAGATCGAGGTGAAATCCATGTGGATGCTAGCATGACATCTTCGTCCAATGCTCAACTCCAAATATATAAAAATGCTTTTCCTAAACACAATCAGGGTCCCAGTACGTCCAATTCCAATCTTGGCCCTAGCAACAACAATAATTAAAATAAAAGCACAAATAATATCAGTTATAGAAATATGCCATACAATTACCAAGGTGTGGTCACATATATAGAACAAGTGGAGCCATGTGAATCCATGATATGCATCGAAGGAAAAGATCCACAATGTGTTGTTACCACCCGTCGAACCCGCTTCACAGTCCTAGCTACTCCTTCATTCACCCAACTGCCATCCGTCAATTAACAATACAACATCCTTGACCACTTGGGCAAGACTTCAGCTCAGATTTATATCCTAGATTTTCTTAGGTCTTCCCTCATGCATCAGGACATCTTGAACAAAACCTTACAAAACACCCGAGTCCCTGACGATATCGATCCCACATAGTTCCAAGCATTGGTAGAAAATTTGTCCATATCCTACCAATTAGGTTTCAGTCAAAAGGACATGCCACACCTTGACTCAAGCCATAATCATCCCCTTCACCTTGAGGTCAGCGTGAATTGTCAAAAAGTGAAAAGGGTATTGGTAGATGATGGTTCGACCCTAAATATTTGTATGTTAAAGTTTATACAACAGGTGGGATACACCCAGGCCGACCTAAATAATCAAGTTATAACCATTAGAGCCTATGACAATGCAAAAAGAGACTCTGAGGGCACTATATGTCTTCCTATTCAGGTGAGTCCCATTGTACAGTATACTATGTGTCATGTTCTGGACTTGGAACTTCCATATAACATCCATCTTGGCTAACCATGGATTCACTCTATGCAGGTTGTCCCATCAACCTACCATCAACGTTTAAATTTCCCATTTCAAGGAATGGAAGTAACCATATAGACTCACCCTCAGCCATTTAAATATTTCCATGACCTCGAAGCTTCCTTTCCAAATTCACATTACTGCCCTGGAGTAGAAATGGGGGCATCTCAAACATCTGAATCTCATCCATCCACCAACACCTTAAACATGCCATCATCCACACCTGGTTCCACTATCTCTAAGATCTAGATCATTGACAAGGGATGTGGTGAGTATGAAATATGTACAACATTGAATGTGGGAACCATGCCACCCTCACCACATATATATGGCCAAACCTCTCACTTTATTCCAGAAGAGGGAGAAAAGACACTTACACTCACTTCCAAGAACATGGACTCAACAATATTCAAAGTTCTGGGTTCCCTTCATGATCAAATGGAAGAAGATATAAGTCAATGGGTTTACAAAGAAGAACCTAAGCCACTACATCCCCTGTTAGAATACTTCCAAGAGGTCTACCCACGTGCATCTAAGTTTGTTGAAAAATGCAGTTACCAAGGCAAAGGTCTTGGTATAGAAGAGCAAGGCAAACGTTAGCCCATCAAAGCAACTACCATCTGGCCAAGAAATTTGGGCTTGGGTTATGACCAAAAATAGAAGGGTCCTATGGAATCCTCTATCACTTATAACAATGTTAGTGTGAATGACAATTCCCTCAAGGACATACCAAAGGAGGAGTCCATCATACATGCGTACGATGACCTGGATCATGTTGACCTCCCTGCCATGTTTGAATGCCTATCCGTCTTCACCATAACCTTATCCCTTAAATATCCCAAACTCATAGATTATGACCTACAAGGTACTGCACCTCCTAGCACCTTTCCCTCAGTGGATCAGTATGTGCACCTCATGGGATTGGGGGAAGACGAATGCCCTAGTCACAAAACTAAAAAGAAACAAAATAAAAAAAAGGTCAGCTAGTGAAAACCTCCCTGAGGCACTTTGTGAGTTAGAAACAATAAGAAAAAAGGGCGTATGTGCTTGTGAAAACCTCAAAGAGGTGCTAGAATATGGGGATGTTAATCTTCCCCTTGTAGGAACTCACTTATTCAGTTGATCATCTATCTTGATCGAAGAAATACAGGCAGTAAAATTGGGAATTGAAGAAAACCCCAAGATCACTTATGTGGCTAAGGAACTATCTGTAGAAGAAAAATCTACCATCATCAACCTCTTGAAAGAAGGAATCATCAACTTTTCCTGGACATATTCAGACATTCCTGGCCTTGATCCAGCTTTGGTGGTACATCACCTAGATGTAAATCCTAATGCAAAACCTATTAAACAAAAACTCAAAAAAATACACCCTCAAGTAGCCCTCTTGGTGAAGAAAGAATTGGGAAAGTTGTTAGAAGCAGGGTTCATCCGACCGATCGACTACTCTGACTAGATATCCAATATAGTCCTAGTTTCTAAGCCTAGCAGAGACATCAAGATTTGTACAGACTTTCGAGATATCAACAAAACATTTCTGAAAGATGACTTCCTCCTACATAATATTTATATGTTAGTTGACCTCATTTTATGACATGAGATGTTGTCTCTCATGGATGGTTTCTTCAGCTATAACCAAATCAAGATTTCCCCTGAGGACCAACACAAGACTTCCTTCAAAACACCCTGGGGTACATTCTACTACAATGTCATACCCTTCGACCTTAAGAATGCAGGGGCAACATACCAGCGGGATATGACAGTTATCTTCCACAACCTTATCCACATAGTCATGGAAGACTATGTTGATGATCTCTTAGGAAAATCTAGAACAAGAGAAAAAAAGTTGACCATCCTCAAAAAGATCTTTGATCGCCTAGAATAATATAAATTACGCCTCAATCCAAAGAAATGTTTTTTCGGTGTCACAACCGACAAACTTTTGGGGTTTATCATTTCCCATAGAGGAATTGAGGTTGACCTCGCTAAGGTTAAGGCCATCATGGAAATGCCTCCACTCCGTAATCTAAAATAACTCAGAATCCTACAAGGTAAGCTCCATTCCATACATAGATTCATTGCTCAGCCTGCTTATAAATGCCAGTCATTTGCACACCTTCTGAAGAAAGACACTACCTTTAAGTGGAGTCCACAATGTCAACTTGGTTTTGATCAGATTAAAGAATACTTGGCTCACCTGCCTATCCTAATGCCACCTATCCCATGAAATCTCCTCCTCCTTTATATTTCAGCTACTTCCATGCCATTGGGGGCATTATTGGAACAACATGATGAATCCTCCAAAGAACAAGCAATTTACTATATTAGCAAGACTTTGGTCGGTTATGAGCTCAATTATTCTCCAATGGAAAAGGCCTGCCTTGCCGTCATCTTTAGCTCCCAAAAACTCAGACACTACATGCTCAGCCATCAAGTTAAGCTCATCTCCAAAGTTGATACCCTAAAATACCTGTTATCAAGGACAACATTAACAGGTTGCATGGCTAAATGGGTCATGTTACTAAATGAATTTGACATAGAGTACGTAGATCGCAAAACAATCAAAGGGCAAGTTATTGCGGATCAATTAGCAGATTCTCCACTGGTCGATGCCTATCCTTTAGAGACAATGTTTCCAAATTAAGGGGTCTTTGCAGTGTCAGAAGCTACCACATAGACATTGTATTTTTATGGATCCCATACAAACAACATATCAGGAGAAGGAGTATTTCTCATCACCCCCCAAGGTGACTATATACCTAAATCATTCAGACTAGCTTTTCCTTAAACCAACAATATTGTTGAGTATGAGGCTCTCCTCACAGGCCTTAGGATTGTTGTTCAATGGTGTATCTCACACTTGCACATCTTTGGTGACTCTTAACTGGTGACCAAGCAAGTTAATGATGAATTCCTCACAAAAGATGATAAGCTATTACCCTACAAACGCATTATCGGTGGTACAATTTATCTACATGGGTATGATGGAACTCTCCTCTGGTGTTTAGATGAAACCAAAGCCCACACTGCATTAGTAAAAGTGCATAGTGGTATTGTGGGGCCCATGCTAATGGTATGGCCTTAGCTAAAAGGATTCTAAGAGAAAGGTATTACTGGCCTATGATGGAACATGATGCTTGTGATTTTGTTAAAAAATTTCTTCCCTATCAGCAACACGTAGATTTTTTTCAGACCCTAGAACAAGGGTTACAACCTATCACGAGACCTTGGTCATTTTCACAATGGGGTCTCAACTTGGTTGGCAAGATCTACCCTCCATACTCTGATGGTCACACCTTCATTATCACAACCCCTGAATACTTCACCAAGTGGGTGGAAGCCATACCACTCACTCAAATCACCGGTGTTCAGATCTCTAAGTTCATCTGCTTTGGGTATGGAATCCCTTCCACCATCATCATTGACAATGGAAAACCATTCAAGAATAAGCGCATGAAATTCCTCTATGAAAGGTGTCACATCCAACATCATTGGTCTACCCCCTATCACCCCCAGGGTAATGGACAAGCAGAAGCAACCAATAAAACATTGATTAAAATCATTAAGAAGATGGTCAATAACATTGGTCAAGACTGACACCTCCATCTCCATCTTTCCCTTTGGGCCTACCACACATCCATCCGCACGCCCACCGACACTACTCCATACTACCTTGTCTGTGGTGCCGAAGCCATCTTTCCTATCGAAGTTGAAATCGCCTCACTTCGAATATCACTAAAGAATTTGATCACTAACGATGACACTTGAGTGGCATGACTCACACAATTGGAATTGTTGGATGAAAAATGGGCCAAGGATTATAACCATCTGCAATTCTATCAACACCGACTCAAAATAAGTTATAATAAGAAAGTCCACCCTCATCAATTCAATGCTAGTGACTTAGTTCTCAAAGAAAATCAGTGGAATCAGCAAGATCGAGATAAGAAGGGTAAGTTTGAAGCTAACTGGTTAGGCCCTTATGTCATCACCATCGAATATGGTTCTGGAGTGTATAGGCTATCTACCCTTGAAGGAGAGCCCCTGGAAAAACCCATCAACATCATGCATCTGAAAAAATTGTATACTTAGGTCAGTTGGGGTATCCTTCCTGCTAAAATCTCAAAAATACAAAAAAAGTAAAAAATGATCAAAATCCAAAAAAATGGAAAAAAACAAAAAAAACCAAAAATAGTAAAGAGAAATAATTCATCCTATGGTGAAAACCACCCATGTGTGGCACCTTGGATAAGTAAGTTTGGTGAAAACCTGGCAACAAGCACCTTTCGTATAGGGCTTAATCATTATCTACCTCGCATCCTAGTTACTTTGTGCTTTATCCATCGAAATCTCAATATTCTTATCCTCTTATCAATCATATCCTCCCATTCGATTACATCCTGGTCGCTTGGTATATTTCTAGTTGAGTATTGGATGAACATCCGCTATCCAACAGCCTAAGCTTGTGTGTCGCCTTGCTAATTTGGTCGTCTCCATTTAGGGTCGTTCATCATGTCTATTTCCATCTAAATCCCATCCCATCTTTGGAAAACTATGTTGCCCTTGTGCTTTCACATAGGCAAGTTTGATCATTTGATCCACCCCCGGGGCTTTGTTTTGTCTTTCCATATTTGGTGAACTATGTTTCCCCAGCACTTTGAAATAGGCAAGGCTGATCACTTGATCCACCCCCGAGGCACTCTGTCCTTCATCATCTGTCACCATTTGTCCACTTTCTGATCTTAACCATCATTGGTCTTTCATACTTTTCGAACTATGTTGCCCCTGAGCTTGTACGTAGGCAAGGCTGATCATTTGATCCACCCCCAAGGCTTTCCTTTGCTTTCCTTTGTTTTTCTTTTGTGGTCAGTTTGTCTGATCATTGTCTTCCATCATTTGTCTTCATCATCCTCATTTTTCTTTTATCATGGTCTTTTCCTAAACTACAAGGGCTCTGTGCTTTCATGTAGGCAAGGTTGATCTTTGATCAACCCCCAAGCCCCTAGGTCTTTAGGGTGAGTCAGTATTGTGTCATGTTATCAAGGTATGTCCTTATCTCATTGGTACCTCACAAATAGATTCCATTTGTATCATAAGGTTTAATCAATTTTTGAATATCCCATGTCATTAATCAATCTTTTAGTTTAGCATCCATCTTTGGTCTCGATAGGATGTATCCTTCCTAATAGACCACATCAACCCCATCCATCATATTGATCCTGTGGAAAAGGATGTTTTGAAATTGATTGAAATCTTTTGAGGCTTTTGGTTTTTGTTTATCATTTGAGCTCCCTATCATCACTCATCAAGGCCATCATAATCTCTCATATTATGATGTGTTTTGATTAGTTTACATAGAGGCATATCTTGATTTTTCTTTTGCTTGTTGTTTTCCTAGTTGTCCCACGTAGTACCCACCAAGACCCCCGAGGTCTTGCGTTACGCTGGGACATCCTTTTGCGCTTGTGGTTATCCCAATACCTGGCCCGATCGAACTCATCACAACTTTGGGGTGTTGGGATGGCCTTCTTGTTTTTTGTGTTATTTCATGAATTCGGCACTAATCTGCTTTGGTCCATATACCATGGTAACAAGTGTCTTATTATATAGAAAAAACTAGTGCTCCGAAGATGGCAATTTGCATTAGGATTGCATTTCATTTTTATCCTCCATTGCATTCATGTATCTTTCATCCCCTCTTTTCCCCTGACTTAAGATTTTGGATTGTGAAAACAATGATTCCCTCCACCTTTCCCCTTTCTCCAGGAGTCCTATGGTTATTGATAGGTGCAGTCACACACCACTCACTTTCTTCGCTTCCATCATTATGCAAGCCCTTATTGGCATCACATTGCATTTTACATTCTTATTCTAGGTTCATTAAATTGCATTACATAATCATTTAAGTTGTGTAGGTTAATTTTCATCCTATGCATCTTAAAATTCATTCGCATATTCATTCATATCATTAGGTTTATTACCACATCCATCATACACATTAAACATCATGCATTCCATATTAAATCATACACAATAGCAATAAGCATAACATCCATAACATTAAAACTATTAGATATCATGCATTCATAAATAACCATCATAACATCCACATAGGGATAGAAATCAACCATCACACCTTGCATCATAGAGATTAGACATCCTACATATCATAATAATCATTCACATAGAAATAATCATAAGTCATCCATCACATCCTGCATCATAAACGTTAGGCATCAACATAATCATTAGAATCATACATCCATATAGGCATAATCATAAATCCATACATCACATCATCCATCATAAAATCATAAACATACACACATGCATAAATAGAATCATCCAACATAAACATGATGTCAATAAGAGCTGTCCCATATCATATCAAATCACCAACATACAATATCCATCATGAAATCCATAATAATGTCCATCATAATCACAAATACATATATATCATCTGTCATAAATAATAAAGTACAATTACATGGCTATGATCTACTTTGATTTATGCTACTCTGTACTATATCCCATCCTACACCTATCAATGGTCAAGATCTTGTCCGTCTAGTCCTCTAAACCATGACTTGCCCACATCTGATCTCTATGGAGACTCGGGTATCGACCATCTATGAAAGGGGGTCATCTAAGAGCCACTTAATCCTCAAGTCCGTGTCCCTAGTGACTGGGATGGCGTGGGAATCTGAGGAGCTCATTGCTCAAAGTGAAACATGTGCTCTGATAGATTTGTAATTGTTTGCTGATAAGCAATCATCTAGAAGGATGCCTCTCTCATGTATTCATCTCTCTTTGCAGCATGACCCTAGAGATGTAGACAACTAAAAATGACTTAGGCCTGCGACCACTATTTTACCACCTTTCGTCATAACATGATTATAACATTTTAATTATGTTTCTAACCCACATTCAACTATTAATTAAATAATTTATAATTATTTAATTAATTCATAATCTCTCATTCTTCATGATTATTAAATAAATAAATCTTATTTATTTATCTAATATGTCACTAATTATCAAAGTCATCTCATAATTAAATAAAGCCTCATTTATTTAATTAACCCCTATCATTAATGTCCTCCTGATTATTAAATAAATATATTTAAAATATATTGATTTAATATGTCACTAATTTCTAAATCCTCTTAATTAAATAGATTTGCTAATTTATTTAATTAATTAACTACTTCTAAATTAAATAATTATTTGTAATTATTTAATTATTATGTGACACTTTTATATTTTTAAATAAAACAAAATCATTTAAAAATATCTCACATACTTAACTGATGCTTCATTTAGTAATTAATTTCAAAAATCAATTACTTCTTATCTCACAAAATCCCTATTTTGAATTAATTTAATTCAAAATGGAATTATTCTTCTACAAATCAAGTAATTTCTAAAATTACTGATTTTCTAAAATCTCATCCTCTTGTTTTCTGATTTTTACTAATTTCATCTCAACTGTCACATTTTGTCTTGATTTAATTCATTTAATTAAATCTTATTCACACATGTGGGCATTTTTCCCTAACCCTAATTGAGAGTTGCCTTATTGAATCTTGACCTTTGATTCTAGGGCATTCCTCAATCTCTCATCTCATTTGTCCATTCAAGATTGCATTTTCTATAAAATGACAATCTTGATCTAATTTTTGGGATGGATGAATCATTATTATCTCTTTTCTTTTTAGCAATTGCATTATCTTCATTATCATATCATCTTAGGCTTCTATTATTACTTGCATATTAGGATTGAATTCTAGTTTCCATAAAGTTTATTTTATTAAATCCTTCAAAGGCTTTGTCAAGACTAGACATTTTAGAGTTTTGCTCACACACAATCTGAGGGCATCCATTTATCATACCAAAGCTTGAGAAGGTACAATGAGAGTGAACCATGGAGGAGAGAAGATTGGGTGAGGCTATTCCAGTTTCATTCGTTTTTCCCTTATTTTCTAATGTATTTCATTGTTTGATGTTTTTATTAACATGTAGGTATTACTAATCCTTTGTTGATCTTGCAAAAAAATAACGTCATTACATTGGTGAACCCGACAATCTAGCACACTTTTGTAGGTTTTTAACAGCCTCAGATTATGTTTTGTAGGTGTAGGAGTACAGAATGACACAATCGCAGGCTCACGCAACACATACACTCTGTCACACCGCATTTGTGATCACGAATGCCACATATGCTATGTCGCGATGCATAGGATAGCCAAAATGACACATTCGACAGGCTGCGATGCATTTGACGGCCATCGCAACGCATTCGATCGAGCCACAAATGACTAGTTGTAAATTTCTTTTAATTTTGTAATCTGGATCCGACGCATCCGCGACTAGTTTTTTTGTTTTGGGGATTAAAATGAACCAACCCTAGGATAAACACTTAATTCAAAATTTACCAATCCTAGGATAGAAAATCTAATTTGGAATTTATCAATCTAGGATAGTCACCACACTTTACTTTTGTTTTGTTAAAATAAACCCCATGTTTTTGTGAAGCAATATCTTCACTTAGAATAGAAAACTTTCATTTGGGTTTAAAACTGAACATTTGTTTACTATGTTCATTTGGATAATAGGTATATGCTCTCCCCTTTACTGGGTGATCAAAAAGCCAGACTTATCCATTTTTATATTCATGCATTTCATGTTTTATTACAACCTTTAGAAGGCCTGCTGTAGTGGGAAAAAGTACTCACCCTACGGGAACGACCTAAGTGGGAACAACCAAAGCCAGGTTTTCCAACCCACTATAATCAAAAGTGAATTTTGGAGAAACCCATATTCAACAACAATAGGCAAGATAAGCATCCCCAAAATCTTTGTTCTAAAGATTGGGAGGTCTCCTGAGGGAGTTTATCTATTGTCACGCTGAACAGAAACCTTGACTAAGAACCATAGTGTAGAAGCCAGCCGTGTCAGTATCTAGACATTGTCTCAATCACGGTGCAAGGGGAGGGTAGAATCTCCCCCAAAGATACTCACCATATAATCACCACAGACTGTTTGCTTAGGGGATTTGGTATCCACTTTCGTCACCTTGAGTACGCACCTGGAAAAGACAAAAACACAGGCGCCCTCTAGTGGGTGACATGGCTGTGTGAGTCGACGTGATTTTAAGCTGTGGGCTGTGATTGTTATGATGACCCTTTGACTAATAAGAGTGAGTATGCTTGAACATACACTTAATGTTTTAATTTCTATGTGTTTTCCAACTTTTTTCAAACAGACTTCAACAAATTAAACATAAAAAATATAGATCAAAAAACTTGTCAAATCTACAAAACAATGTTCTATTTTTTCCAAAAAATTGCCTATTGCGACGCAATCACTCTGATAAACCAAAATCACCTAATATTGAGCCGCATTCTCTCTGATAGGCCGCATTTGAGTCATCTTGAGCCGCATTCACTCTGATGAGCCACAATTGAAATATATAGAGCCACATTTGCTAGCATTAAACCACATTCGGTAACTTGAGCCGCATTTGACAGATACCAACCCGCATTCACCAAACTGTGTCGCAATCGACACTTTCTAAACTGCATTCAACTCTGTGAGCCACATTTGCTCTATACTACCACATTTACTACGACGCATTTGCTAAAAAACTGAAAACACTTTCTCACTGTCAAAAATAGAAAGTCCACAACTTGTCTTCAATTCAATCAAAGTCTTCCTTCACTGTTACAGTTCAAACCAGACTCTGAATTGCTCAACTTTCATCAAAAATTGCATTATAGGAACCATTTTAGGCTCACAATAGGTTTCCATTTGGCTTTCCATTAGATTGCATTGATAGCTTCACCATCTCCTTAGACACTTACTTTTGCAGATTTTAGGAGTTGACTCTTACCATTCATTGTCAAAACTTTGCATTCAATAGTAGGTTATCATTGGACCCAATTACCTTTGTCACTTTGTCAAATCTTTTGTGAATTATTTCCCACTCAATAGTCTTGTGTGGACACTTCACTTTGTCCTCTTTATAGTCCTTTTATGGTCCATTGGTCTTCCAAAATTGAATCATTGCAAAAACTTTGTTTTCCCAAGTTGTCCTCTTTAGATCTCTCACTAGTAAGTACATCTTAGGATCTTTTATTGCATATCATTTGGCATCTCCATTTAGTATCACACTGTTTTCATTTACAATTCTTTAGTCTCACTTGGATTTCATAGCATCCTTTAACAAAACAAAAAAAAAAAAAATCCAAAAAAAAAAAACATAGTGTCATACTTAGATCATTTTCTCCATCATCCCAAGTTGAGTAAAACCTTGTATAGTTGAAACTAGACTGAAGAAAAAGAAAAGACTCATGAATTCTTTTAGACAAGACACTAACTTTCTTGAGTTCACAATTGGCATGGATTTATTCCCTAATGCCATGAACAATCCTTGTTTTGACATGGGAAATTCCAACATCAATCCTTTTAGTGAGATGAACATTCCATCATCTCCATCACATATTTTTGAACCATTTATCTGACGAGATCAAAATGGGGATGTCTTTGAAGAAGATGTATTAGCTACTGCTAAACATCCAGAAGTTGCTGCTTTTGTAGAAGAAGTAGTCTTAAATGACTCTTCTAGATTCCTAGCTATGATCCTTGACCAAGGGGCTAAGTTACCAAAGGGATTTGATCTTAACACTCTTAGAGCAACTTCTCCCACTCCACCATCACACAATTCTTCCATGGGAGCCTCTTCACAAATGTCATCAACACAATCAATGCTACCTCCCTTGGTCATACTACCACCACAACCAACACAACATCTATTAGGGGATCATCTTCCCAAAGAAACACCACATCACAATCCATCCCCCAACAAACATCCACCATCCCTTCACAAACAATAGGGGCAGCCACATCAAATCTCTTTAGAACTACATCTAGTTCCATGAGTACATCAGCAAACCTATTATTAGGTTCTTCAAATGCTATGGCAACTAACTCATCCAATCCTTTTGGGAGAAATAAATGAAGAGTTAAAATACAAGGCACCCAACCCACTTCCTCATAGGTTAATACCAACATTCCTGTGACCCAAAGCACCAACATTCCTCAAGGCCACAATCTCTTATTTGGGCAAGGCAATCAAGGCACTCAATCCTTCACTCCATTTGGCATCAACAAGCCCAAAATCAACAAGGCGTTCAATCTTTCACTCCATTTGGACATCAACAAAATCGAAACCAACAAGGTCCTCAAATTTAGTCCAACATGGCAGGATATCACATCCCCACTTATGCCTCTCAAGTCCATACGGAGCAGCACATCCCTCATCAAAACACTCATTTTACTCACCACCAACCCATTCCAAATCAACACATCTCATCACAACAGCTGGGGACTCAAGCTGCCCCTATCACCAACATAGGTGATGCTACCAACCATCCCATGGTGGAAGCACTCATAGAACAACTCGCTGCTCTTCAAACACAAGTGGAGACCTTGCAATAATCCAATAAAAAGTCATACTTGTCACATGACTTGTGTCCATATCCATTTGACACAACCTTATATATGCCACCCTTTCCTCATGGATATGTGTTACCTCATTTTCTCGAGTACAAAGGCAAAAAAAACCCCATTGAACACATAAGAGAATTCACCACTAGTTGCATGGGCATTGCATATGAGCAAACTTATCTCATGAGACTCTTTTCTAAAAGTCTCGCAAGTCATGCACTAGAAAGGTTCTCACTTTTTCCTAAGGGAATCAAAACATGGGATGAATTGGCAAACAAGTTTGTTGAAAACTATTCTTATAACATTGACACGGATATCGACATTTTCTCTCCTTATGCAAACTTACGCAAGAGGATGCAGGAGAGACTTTCATTCCATTCTTTCAAATATGGAGAACCTTAGCAAGCAGATATCTGGTAGAAATACTTGAAAAGGAGAAAGTCACCATGTTTGTACAAACTCTCCTAGGACTGCTAAGGTATGGCTTACAAGTCCATTGTTGCACCACTTTTGTGGACCTTGTTGAAAAGGGTGTTCAACTTTAGAAAGCCTTGATTGCCAAAGGTGAATTAAAATATGGTGGAAAAACCATCAACACCACCACAAATAATAACCCAAGTAGCTCAAATGACAAAAACAAATACTGGGTTAAGAACAAGCACATCACAAATGACGGTGTAGTTGATGCAAAAATCATCAATGCAACAGGTCATGTACTCACAATCAAAGGAGTAAAAAATAAAAACACACCTGTAACTACACCAGCACCAACTGCCAACGCTATTCAAATAAATCATGCACAATCTAATCAAAGGCAGTTGCGTCAACCCTGACAATTCCAAAAATGCACATACACCCCTTTGGGTGAACCTATTGAAATTGTCTTGAAGAAAATTCTTCAAAATGGCATCATAACACTGGAAGAGCCAAAATCGTATGACCTTGGTCAGTTCAAGCTGTCATGGTGGGATGACAATTCATTTTGTGATTACCACCGTGCCAAAGGGCACAAAACTTCCTCTTGTCATCAATTGTGAAATCTATTGCAAGACCTTATAGAGAACCACACCATCGAGTTGGGTGGTCAATCATTTACATCTAATGCGGATCATACTATCCACAAAAACCCACTGCAAGATCATGGTAAAGCATCCTCATCTGGCACACAAAATACCAACAATCAAGCCAACCACATCCGTCTGGTCTATAATACTATCCGTCCTACATACAATTATCCTGATGGTACTATTATTAACAACCTTTGTGCTGATGATGAAGATGAATGTGTTAATACCATTACCATTAAAAAGGCCCCAGAATGCAATGTAACCACGTGTAAAGGCAAGGTCACCATCCCAGGTCCTTCTGCACATAAACCGAAAATCACCATACTTGGTCCATCTGCCAAACAGCCAAACACCTTCTCGGACAGTGACTACTCCTCGCCCAAACCATCACATAACGATGCCCTTCACATTGAAGTTTTTGTCCACAAGCATAAGGTTAGATGAGTTCTAGTAGATGGGGAAGCAGGATTGAACATCTGCTTCTAAAATTGGTCAAAGCTCTTATTTTCTCTGATGCATGTATAGATTCTAGCAAGAGGATCATCATCAAGGAATACGATGATGAAGAACACACTTCTAAAGGCATTACAATTCCACTTTGGGTAGGACCAGTTATCATAGATACAACGTGCCAGGTCCTGGATCGTGACATACACTATAATATATTACTTGGTCACCCTTGGATTCATGCTCTAAAGGCTATTCCATCCACATACCACCAATGCCTCAAATTCCCTTTTGATGGAACTGAGATCACTATCCTCGGAGATTCCAATCCATTTCAATATTGTACCAACCTACGACCTACTGCTGAACACTAGGTACCCATCAATCAGGAAGCCTCATCTTCCACCTCATCCAAATACATTGACACATCGACACTCATGAAATCATCCACTCCATCACCTTCTAGCACACCATCTTCATCAGCCTCCATCCCAAGTAAAGACCTTCAAATCCAGGACCTTGGTTGTGGAGAGTTCAAATTGAATACGGTTTACACGGTGGGGCGATATGGGTAATAAAGTCATGATTGACATAGATAATTAGATCTACAAAGACCCAACAGAGTTATCTCCACTATCGCTCCATCTCTATGGTAAAGGATATGATATATGCAAATATCTAGGTTTCGACGACACAAGTGGTCTTGGAAAGAATAGCAGGGAAAGATGGGAACCTATTATCATGACGACAAGACCAAGATACATAGGGCTAGGGTTTGACCAAGTCAGAACTGACAATCAACGTACCATTGAACTTTCAAGTAAGGTTTTAATGGTTACAGAAAGTGTTGAGACATGCAAAGAATCCCTTACCGAAACTGACTCAAATGAATGGGAATGGGGATCTGACAAAACCGTCAGTGACTATGACATTGATGAACTATTCTTGGAACTTGGACAACTTTCCTTTGAAGAACGATTTCACCAAGAATATAACATTGACCCTATTGACCAACATTCCAAAAATAAGGAATGGGAAAGCATTGCTTAGAATCCAGAAGAACACAAAATGTCGTCGACAATACTTGAATCATCCCACCCCATTCCTGAGCCCACCCATGAGCCTAACCTATCCGAGCCCACTATCCATACTTTTGACATACCAACCACTGGTCACAATGTCGATAATTTTATCCCATATTATGATTTTGAATTCGATTCATCTGACTCAAAGTATGGACCATCCATTGCACTAGACACAAAAGTGGAATTTGACAACTTTGCCTTTCAACTTGAGGCATCAATTTGCACACTTTCCACATCCTCCCCATCCTTCACCAACATTGATGATGGAATCCCCCTTGTTTACCCACAAGTGATCGACTGGGACCAACAAGATCCACCGGTGATGGACATATTTTAGAATGACGAGGCAATAGCAGAATTCATGGGGCTAAGAGAAGGTATTCCATGGGGGGATCACAAAATAGGGTTCTCCATTGATCTAGATTGTGCAGCTTACTTCGCAGAGACTGTGAAATCCTCCAGTCGCAAAAATACAAAGAATAAAGAAGAAAAAGAAATGTCTTTAGGTGAAAACCGCAAGGCACCTTTTGATAGTAAAATAGTAAAAACAAAGGATGCATCCGAAGGTGAAAACCTCTCTAAGGCGCCTAAGGATGGAGGATTGGACTTTCTCCCTGTAACACAGGAAAAATCAACTATGCTCATTGAGGACACAACAAAAGTTAACATAGCCACACCAAAGAATCCCAAAATGATTCTCTTGGCTGCATCATTGTCAAAAGAAGAAAAACCTGCATTTAAACAATTCTTCACAGACATAAAATTTAACTTTGCATGGTCATATGCTGACATGTCAGGCCTTGATCCCGAATTTGTTCTGCATCATCTTCCTTTAATCCCAGGAATCAAGCCGGTCAAACAAAAGTTGCGCAAAATGTATCCACAAATTGCACTACTTGTCAAGGCTAAACTAAAGAAATTATTGGATGTTGAGTTCGTAGGGTCAATCGACTATGCTGATTGGATATCCAATATTGTTCTTGTTACAAAGCCAAATGGACAAATCCGTATCTGCACGGATTTCAGAGATTTGAATAAGGCTTGCCCAAAGGATGACTTCCCCTTACCAAATATAGACATGATTGTTGACCTCACAATAGGGTATGAGATGCTGTCTCTCATGGATGGTTTCTTAGGCTATAACCAAATCCGAATTGCAACAGAGGATCAACATAAAATGAAATTCACTTGCCCTTGGGGAACATACTGTTGGAATGTCATGCCTTTTGGCCTAAAGAATGCAGGCGCCACATACTAGAGGGCTATGAGACAAATCTTCCATGACATGATGCATATCCTAATGGAAGATTATGTGGATGACTTATTGGAAAAATATTTGACAAGGAAAGAACATCTCCAAGTCTTAGATAAATTTTTTAGACGGCTTGAGGATTACAAGGTGCGATTGAACCCAAATAAATGTGTATTTGGAGTCACTTTAGGCAAGCTGTTAGGATACATAGTTTCACGATGGGGCATTGAGGTTGACCCGACAAAAGTAAAAGCAATTCTAGACATGCCTCCTCCAAAAGGAATTAGTGAGTTGTGAACACTTCAAGGCAAATTGCAGTCTATTCGCCGATTCATAGCACAGTTGGCAGACAAGTGTCAACATTTCAATATCTATTACACAAAAGCATTCATTTTGTATGGACAGATAAATTCCACATAGCCTTTGAACAAATAAAAGAATATTTATTGACACCACCTGTGTTGATGCCGCCTATTGAGCACAAACCATTAATCCTGTATGTCTCTGCAACGACAAATGCATTGGGGGCACTATTGGTGCAAAATGACCAACAAGAAAATGAAAGAGCCATATACTACATCAGCTGCACACTAATTGGATATGAGCTCAATTACACAACCATTGAAAGGGCATGCCTTGCAGTTGTCTTCGCGGCACAAAAATTAAGACATTATATGTTGAGCCATCAAACACATTTGGTAGCAAAGATTGACCCATTAAAGTATCTCCTGAGTTGAGCAGCATTGACAGGTCGCTTGGCGAAGTGGGTCATGGTATTAAGTGAGTATGACATACAGTATGTGGAGCGCAAGGCTATACAAGGTCAAGTAATAGCAGATCAACTGGCAGATGCACCAATTCAAGCCACTCATCCGCTGATAACTAATTTTCCTGATGAGTTGATCTTTGACGTAGAACCAGCTTTACTATGGAAACTATACTTTGATGGGTCCCACACTGGGCACGGCTTAGGAGCTAGCATATTATTTATCACACCACAAGGGGATTCAATTCCTAAATCATTTCAGATCACTTTCCCTTGTACAAATAATAAAGTAGAATATGAGGCATTGGTCATAGGTCTCAAGATAACAATTCAATGGAAAATTCAGACATTGGTCGTATTTGGGGATTCTCAATTAGTCATCAACCAAGTGAATGATGACTATGACACAAAAGATGATAAGTTGCTTCCCTACAAATGAATGGTGGATAGTTTCCTGATGTATTTCAAAATGATTGCATTTAAACAAATCCCGAGGACACATAATAAAGCGACCAATGCAATGGCTACCATTGGATCTCTCCTAGACATCCCTAAGAATGTGTCACAATTTGAATTATTAGGGAACAACTACTGATGCCTGCATACGATATTCCAGAGTCATAAATGGTGTGTGATATTGTTGGTCCCAGTTTGCCTTGGTATCAAGACATATATGACTATCTTAAATCCCAAACCCTCCCACCCAACCTATCCAACAACCAACGAAAAAACTTTATCCGAAAAATGGCTAGACATACCATCGTTAGTGACACCTTATACCGCCATGGCTTTGACAACACCCTTCCTTGCTATCTCGACATTGATGAAGCCCAAATGACATTACGAGAAGTACATGAGGGTATATGTGGATCTCATTAGAGTGGTCCAATGCTAGCTAGGAAAGTCACCAGACTGGGATACTACTGGCCGACATTGGAAAAAGATGCTCTTCAATTTATCAGAACATGTCAGAAATTCCAGGTGCATAGCGACTTAATTCATGCACATGCACAGGAATTGAGACTGATCATGTCTCCATGGCCTTTTGCACAATGGGGACTCAACCTCATGGGTAAGATCCATCCATCCTCTTATAATGGCTATAAATTCATAATCACCGCCACTGAGTATTTTACTAAGTGGATTGAAGTCGTCCCTCTCACTTACATCACTGGTAAACAAATATCCAAGTTTATCCTAAATTTCATCATTTTTCGGTATGGTGTCCCATAATCCATCATCACAGATAACGACAGTCCATTCAAAAATTAGGATGTCCATGAGCTCTGTGAGCGATTCCACATCCAACACCATTTCTCCACCCCATACTACCCACAAGGTAACGACCAAGCTGAGGCGTCAAATAAAATAATCCTTCGCATTCTGAAGAAGACCATCAATGACGCTAGCCGAGATTGGCACCTACAACTAATTCCTACTTTATGGGCCTATCGTACTAGCATTTTTACCCCCATTAGAGCCACTCAATTTTCCCTAGTCTATGGATCTAAGGCCATATTACCTATTGAGGTCGAAATTCCTTCTCTCCAAGTTTTTTTGAAATGAATGATTGATGATGAAGAGTACAGAAATACTCACCTACATGAGCTAGAAATGTTACAAGAAAGAGGAAAAAATGCCTTAAATCATCTGCAAGCATATCAAAATCGTCTCTGTCGAAGTTATAACAAAAGTGTAATGGTGAGAAAGTTTGAAATCGGTGACTTGGTTCTCATGCAGAACCCCAGAAATTAGGTGGAGCATGAAAAGCCTGGCAAGTTTGAGGCTAACTGGCTTGGTCCTTATATCATTACTGCTACATTTGGTTCCAGAGCTTATCAGTTGGCCACACCTGATGGAGAACAACTAATAGAACCCATCAACAGTTTACATCTGAGAAAGTTCTACACATAGCATCAGAGAGCTGGGCTAAAGACCTACGAAATACAAAAAAAATTATCCCTTGATGAAAACCTGGCAAACAGGCATCTTGGTGACACCAAAAAAATCAAAAAATGGCAAAATAGTAAAAAGAAATGAATTCATCCAATAGTGAAAACCTGGAAAATAGGCGCTTTGGATAAGTACCATGGTGAAAACCTGGCAAATAGGTGCCATGTGTAGTCGATCATTGCTTCACCATCTACTCTCACTCAAATTGACCTTTATCCATTTGTCATAATCACAAAGACCTAACACATTCACGACATCCATCCTAATTCTTGTCAATTTTGACCATGGTTTGCATTTGGTTGACATCATCCCTTGCGTATCCTTACCTTTGCCTGACGTCTACCTATTTCCATAACATTGGACTCGGATAATGCCTGCTCTATCTGGGGGAAAAACCTTTATTATACAATTGCAGTGGGTACCGCACATGATCCTGTATACTAAAAAAGTCTTGAAAAAATCCTTAAAATGTGAAAAAGTCCTGGAAAAATCTTAAAATTTTGAAAAAGTCTTGAAAAAAGACTTAAAAATTTGAAAATGTATTGAGAAAATACAAAAACATCCAAATCAATGTCAAAATCCCAAAGTCAAAGTCAATCTGATCAATTCAATCGATCACGTCAATCAATCTTCATCCTGGTCCGAACTACGTTGTCTCTGCGCATTTGCTACATAGGCAAGATTCATCTTTGAATCCCCAAGACATTAGGTCAGTCCTTCTAGGTTTTTCAAAATAAAATCATGATTCAAGCTTCTGTCCTTTGGACAATGTCATTGGTTGTGACGAACTACGAGGTCTCTAAGCGCATGATGTAGGCAAGGCCATCAATCAATGGACCCCTGAGGCCACACTAGGTAATCCATTAGGGTTCATGGCACTACACATTCACACACATCAAACTATCTTCAAATCAAGCAAATCTTATGTCAATCTTGAATTATCAGTCTATCAAAAGTCTGTTTCAACAAAACACTTTCAATCAATTCAGCATGTTAGCAATGACATGTAGTCAAAATCTTATCAAGACAATTTATCATGGCAAAACTTTGGGTTTTTTCTTCAAGATGTGTCCTTCTGAAGAGCAACTCTTGTCACTTCTTTATGCTTTTGGATGTGTCCTTCCTATGCATCATCATCATCATCTGGCATTTTGATGGATTCTCCTAACTCTGAGAATCAATCTCCTAGATATCAACGTCATTCAGGATGTGTCCTTCTTGAATTTGATATCTCTTGACATTTGATAACACCTAACATTAAAACACTTGGAAAATTTTTTTTTGTCTTTTGATAATTATCATGATATTAGTTCCTTATGTCTTAAGAACCACGACATATCATGATGATTATCCTTGTCTGCTTATCACTCTACTATTAGTTTTTCCAGGATGTCCTGACTTCAGGATTTAGAGAAGCAATGACATAGTAGGATGATTTTACTATCTGTTTTTACAATCATCAGGATTTAGAGTAGCAATGACATCTCATGATTAGTTTGGTTTTTCTGGCGGTTGGTCATGATAAAGTGACTAGGGGCAATTGTGTTCCTTGCATGAGTCATGAACATCTTTTGTTTGCGACTGTTGATTTACGTGATGGTTTGACCTTGCACACTATTGATCTATGTCATATCATAGTGTTTGTCGACCATCATGACATTTTTTCCCAATGATGATTAAAGAGCAACAACTAGAATAGAACTATAGCAAAGCTTTGAAAGATTTTTATTTTCCGCACTAACATGCATATCTTTCTTCACAGTAACATCTTTGCCTTCTCTTCTCTCGTTCTTTGATGATATCCTGTGACATACAAAAAAAAAGTTGCATACATAATGGCATAAGAATTTCATATTCACATCTGCATAAATCAAATACCATAATGCACATTACATAGATGCTATCATTTGCATCCATTCATAAAACCATTATTTGCATCAACAAATAAGCATCATAAATAAACATTTGCATTAACATATAAGAATAACATCATCATCACATTACAAAATGCATACATAACCACATCCATAAATGAATTCATAAATAGAAGCATAATATCCATACACCTCATAGCATCATAAAAGCATCACATAAGCATCTCATAAAAGCATAAAATACCATAACACATAACATCAGATAGGCCACATCAAAACTTCATCGCATATATATAATCTCAAAAACATGCCATGCCACAGGATAGAGTCATATGATATCCCAAAAATGGAGCTCACAGGCTTGACTATCAAAATATACAAGTGTCTAAAAAAGTAAGTCCTAGGATGGCCCTCTTCCATCCCGTGGAGGTGAACTGTGAGGTGGTTGTGCCTGACCAACCACGTGAAATATAACCTGAATAGGTGTCCTCTCCTGTGTCTCACTATGAGAACCTATAGGATCAGTAACAGGAGGCTGACTCTGCCCTGTCTACTGCCTTGAGAACACTGATCTATGCCCATGCTCTGATCTGTGACTGTGGCCTGACGAATGTCTATGTGAGCTATGAGATCTATGGCCTAATGACTGCCCTGATGCAGTGGACCCCCCTGCACTGGTGTGACTACTGCTATGAGATATGCTGCTACTATGTGTTTGACTGCCACTGCCTATCCTACTTAAGGATCAAGACAAACCTGGGTCTCGTCGATCTGGTGGAACGGCCTGCTCATATAAAGCCCTGTATCGCCTCTTTCTCTCTGCCATCCTAGCCAAATCTTTGGCCATATCTCTTGTCGGCCTTGAGCATTGCTCGACAAACTCTATCACCCACTACTCTAACTCCTACTGTCGAAGAATAGCCTGATCTCTCTCCACCTGGGTGACCTCTAGCTCCACTACCAAGGCCTTATTCTGAGACAAGGCCACATCAAGTCTGCTCTGTAAGTGTACGATCCGCTAATCTATAGTAGCATCAGTAGGAAAAATGGGTGATCTGTCACCCTCATCATCTTTGAAAATCATGCGCTCCTGTAGTTGCTGATTTGCCTCATCCTCCTCCTCCTCCTCCTCATCTCTCTCCTCCTCAGCCCGGACCTCCTCCACATCTATGTCAAGAGGGTGTCCCCCAGTAAGTGGATCCTCCTTTGCTCTCTCCTCCTCCCTCACCTCATCCTTCTCCTCTTCGCCCCTCACCTCCTCCTCAACCCTCACCTCCACCTCCTCCTCTCCCCCTCTGACCTTCTCGACCCTCACCTCTGGCTCTCTCTCCTCCCCCTCCTCCCAAATGGGTGATAATGGTACACCACCCACTCTCTGCCTAACTCTCCTAGGCTGCCTCTGCCCTCTGCCATCCCTCCTCCTCCTTGTACCCCTCCCATCTCCTCCAACCCCATCATCTCCTCCACCTCCTCCATCTCCCCCACCTCCTTTGTCTCCCCCATCTCTGCCTCCTCCTCCCTTACCTCCATCTCTAACCCCGACACCTTTGCCACCCCGACCTCTCCTTGGTATCCATGGAATGACTAACCTCCGATATATCGGTGATGGACCATCTGGATCTATCAATGGGATGGGCCTGTGAACCTGCCACCAGGCATCAAACTTAGCAGATGTCCCTGGATCCGCTGGAACCCCTCTCCATATCCACTGAACTTCCACCAAGCTATCAACCTGCTGCTCGACCACTATAACTAATATGGGCAGCCCCCACATGGTCTCCCTGGAAGACCGAGCAGACTCTGTCTTGCATACTGCTACAACCTGTTGCTCCCCAAACTATTGTAGTACCTGCTTGGGTAGGTACATCTCGATAATTCGTTGAGTTTGCATCGTGCGGCCAATCAGATACCAAAACTATCTGCAAAAGGATAAGTGGCCATCCTCGTCTAACCACTCTGCATAATCTTTGTAGGGTCTCCAAACAAAATTGATCATCGTATCAATCCGATGACACCAGTACCTGGTATCTCCCACACAAGTGTGGCTAACTGATCTCGCATAGATTTAAACATATAGAATCCCATCACCTAGTTGTTGAATTTATATCGATGGTCGAAACACAGGAATGTGCTCTCATACCCAAATCATCAGGAGGGTAGAGCCACAACTGATATTGTGCCCCTGATGATAGACAACCTCATGTAACTAGTGATACAACATGGCCAACAAGCATGGCCCCTAAGTCAAAATAGTCCTTTATCCCCCCATCCAATGGGAAACCCGTGACCGCGATGATCTGGGATCAGCAATCCAGCAATCAGGGTCATGAGCATGACATCAAACCTGGGGAACCGATCGGCTACAACGTCCCAACCGATCTCGTAACTATCCATGCCCAACTAGGCACCATCAACACCCTCATACATCTTGGACAGGGCCTGTCACCCTCGGTACAGATCCTAGGTGACTCTCTCTCCGCTAATCAAAATGCGGAGAATGCACTAGACATCCTCTAGGGTCACTGTTGCCTCTCGAATAGGCAGGTGAAATGAATAGGTCTCTAAATGCCATCTCTTGCAAAGAGCTATCAGCAAACCCCTCTTTGCTTGAATAATGGGCATATAGGTGATGTGATACAACCCTAGTGCCATCAGCCACTACCTCTGTCTATCAATCAGGCGATCTCTGAAGGCATATGTCGTCGATCAAAACTCTTGGGTATAAATGGGCACAAGCCGACTTTGCACAAGAAAGGCCACAGATTAGCACATATTGAGAAAAATTCTAGAAAGTTTACTATTACTTGAAAATCAAGGGTACATAAAGAGTAAGCTTGGCGCAAGGTCAACAAAAGTCAACTCAGGTCAACTGCAATTGCGTCGCATTGACCACAAATGCGTCACAACTAGTCAATTGCAACTCTATGCATGACAAATGCGTCGTTCTAACCAGCAAATGCACAATGTAACAACGAATGCGTTGTTGTAGATAGAAAATGCACGACCTAACAACGAATGCGTTGTTTGGCTTGACAATTGCATTATGCTTTCTCAGATGCGTCATTGGACTTGTAAATTGTGTCGCAATAATGCAAATGCGTCGCAAAACCCTCACTTGCATCGCAACCTTACGATTGCGTCTTTTCCCCTTGCGGATGAGCAATCGCACAAACAAGCCTAACCTACCTGTCGCACTTGCATCATGATGCAAGCAAATGTGTCGAACGCGAAGGCATTTATGGCTTACGTGACATCATTTGCATCGCAACACATTTGATTCCCACCGTTAAAACCCTAATAAATGCATTAATTTCAAAATTTGACAAGTTAGATAGGGTACTTACCGGTGCCTCTGTGCCCTCGGGTCGTTGGAATGTCCGCATGCGGTATCCATGGTGTGTAGTCACTGGAATCACCATCGTCTCTCAAAGCTCTAATTTTTGAATTTTTCTATATGACAAATGAGCAAATGACATTTGGATTGACCTTTTCAACCTATTTATAGGTTGTATTGGAGGCTCATTTGACCACCTTTGACTGACATTTTGGCTAGCTTAACGTCCTCCATTTCTGAATTGGATCACGACATTGCTTTTCTGGTCATTAATTGAATTAGTCGAGATATTTTCCAAATTTTTCTGATCCCGGGTCGAAATTCAAAAAATTTCCTGAGGGGGCATAGGCACTCCGTACCTTTAGTGGGGCATATTTTGGACTTGTTTTCTTTGCCACAATGCGACAAGCTGCATTATGACAAAGAGGGGCAAATGTAGACACCTAAAAATGACTTAGGCCTGCGACCACTATTTTACCACCTTTCGTCATATCATGATTATAGCATTTTAATTATGTTTCTAACCCACATTCAACTATTAATTAAATAATTTATAATTATTTAATTAATTCATAATCTCTCATTCTTCGTGATTATTAAATAAATAAATCTAATTTATTTATCTAATATGTCACTAATTATCAAAGTCATCTCATAATTAAATAAAGCCTCATTTATTTAATTAATCCCTATCATTAATGTCCTCCTGACTATTAAATAAATATATTTAAAATATATTGATTTAATATGTCACTAATTTCTAAATCCTCTTAATTAAATAGATTTGCTAATTTATTTAATTAATTAACTACTTCTTCTAAATTGAATAATTATTTATAATTATTTAATTATTATGTGACACTTCTATATTTTTAAATAAAACAAAATCATTTAAAAATATCTCACATACATAACTGGTGCTTCATTTAGTAATTAATTTCAAAAATCAATTACTTCTTATCTCACAAAATCCCTATTTTGAACTAATTTAATTCAAAATGGAATTATTCTTCTACAAATCAAGTAATTTCTAAAATTACTGATTTTCTAAAATCTCATCCTCTTGTCTTCTGATTTTTACTAATTTCATCTCAATTGTCACATTTAGTCTTGATTTAATTCATTTAATTAAATCTTATTCACACATGTGGGTATTTTGCCCTAACCCTAATTGAGAGTTGCCTTATTGAATCTTGACCTTTGATTCTAGGGCATTCCTCAATCTCTCATCTCATCCATTAATTCAAGATTGCATTTTCTATAAAATGGCAATCTTGATCTCATTTTTGGGATGGATGAATCATTATTATCTCTTTTTTGTTTTTAGCAATTGCATTATCTTCATTATCGTATCATCTTAGGCTTCTATTATTACTTGCACATTAGGATTGAATTCTAGTTTGTATATAGTTTATTTTATTAAATCCTTCAAAGGCTTTGTCAAGACTAGACATTTTAGAGTTTTGCTCACACACAATCTGAGGGCATCCATTTATCATACCAAAGCTTGAGAAGGTACAATGAAAGTGAACCATGGAGGAGAGAAGATTGGGTGAGGCTATTCCAGTTTCATTTGTTTTTCCCTTATTTTCTAATGTATTTCATTGTTTGACATTTTTATTAACATGTAGGTATTACTAATCCTTTGTTGATCTTGCAGAAAAATGGCGTCATTACAAGAGAATGTTTCACTCCTATCTATATTTGTCTTGATCTCAGATAATGACTCTCCTATTGTCCCCTACCCTGAGATATAGTAATCATTGCCTATAATTTGTCTCGGTCCCAAGTCACCTTGTGTAGCTCACTACATAGCTCATATCTCTCCCTCTCTGCATTTCGTACCTGTGAAGTCAGGTGATCAACCATGAAGCCATAATCCCTCTGTTCTGTAGCCTTAGCCTTTGCCTCCATCTATCTAAAATCCTAAGGCCCTCGTAATGCAGGACCTAGCCATACTTGACACCATACCACCAAGCCACGGGCGCTACCTCATCTATTGTCCCCATCCTAACCACTCCTGGCCTGTCAACACTAATATGCTCCCATGCCTACACCTGCAATAGGGTCACCTGTGTCACATTGAATTCCCCTCGATAACACACCATGTGCATGTCCCCATGCGAACTACTCCTCCCTCCCCTTGATAATATGTCAAACAATCTCCATGTATCTCAGGCTACAGTACCATCCGCTCTTGTCCGGTAACAGTAACCCACTAATTAAACCACATAAGTACAGTGGTAGTGTTGGTACCCCTACTGCCAAACAATGATCCACATCCAACCCATGTTGATTAATGGGAAGGTCCTCACATCTAAACAATGCAACCAAGGTCTGATTGAACTCCTCCACTATAGTCCTCACCTCACTAACTAGTCACCCTATTATAGGGAGCCTCAAAATCTGCCACACATCCTCCAATGTAACCAGCATCTCCCCTATCGACAGATGGAATGTGGATGTCTCTGAACTCCAACACTCAATGAGTGTTCTCAACAATGCTCGATGCACTCTCATCGTGGGATATCTCAGTAGATGTCATAATCTATCCACCTCCAACATATGGTGGTCTACTCCGATCATGGCCTCCATTGACATTGCAATCACCTCAAACTGTCTCTCTCACATCTGCAACACCTCAAATCATTGTACCCATGCAACGACATTATGTTATTTATTTCCTACATTCCATATCCTTTTCTTTTTCCTACCCCAGGTTATCTTTCTCGTTCTTCCCTTAGCTTTTTCACTCATCTTTACTGCTTTTTTTCTTTCTTTTTCCTCCTAGCTCCCATTTTCCTAGGCATGGTTGCCCTCGGGGCACTGCCCCTCCTTAGGGGAAGCCAGCACCCTGGCTAGGGTGCAACTTCCCCTGCTAAGGTGCCACCACCCCCGACAGGGCATCATCGCCGCCCCTGCTGGGGCATGGCCACCCCGACTAGGGCATCGCCGCCCTGGCTGGGGCGCCATTGCCCCCGTCAGGGCATTGCCACCCTGTTTGGGGTGGGGTTGCCCCGATCGGGGCACCATCGCCTCAGCTATGGTGGGGACGCCCCGCCGAGGTGCAACCACCTTGCTCGGGGCATGACCACCCCTCTCGGGGCATAGCCGCCCCCGGTGGGGCACGATCGCATTTCCCCGAGGCGGCGGCACCCCTCATGGGGCGTGGTCACCCTTGCTTGGGCAGATCCCCATGTTTTGGGGCATCGCCTTTGATTAGGACTTAAATGGGCCACCTCCTTTTCCCCCCCTCTAATCATCTCTAATCGACTATTTCTAACTACCCCATTGGCGAAATCCCATTTTAAAAATAGCATAAAACTTAAAAATTATCTCAAATATGCTTAAAATCGCCAAAGCGGTTTTGACATCTAACTTAGCGTGGCACCACACGTGCATGGAAGAATGCCCGCACCTCATCCGCTCGGTGGATGATCTCATCATCGTAATCGATCAAAATCCTCATCTCCTCCACTCCTCCTTTTCTTCTCCTCTCTCTCTCTCTCTTCTTCAACTGCCAAGTGTGCAAATGAGGAATAGTAACTCTCAAGTTTCTATAAGTAATTTTCCCCCTATTTTTAAATCACTTTTAACTCAGGGGTATTTTTACTTTTTATTTACCCTTTTTAGGCCCTCATTAATTCTAAAACTTCTATGGGCCACCATTTTCACACCGTATGTCAGATCGACTCCATTCAAAAGGAAAACCTACCTAATTTTTTGAGCTCTATCCAACCGTACCCTCTATTTCTTCATATCAAGAAATTTTATGAGGCCCCTTTTTCTTCCCCTGTTGCCCTCTTGAGGGGGCATACCCTACCATTCTCACCCATTCCTCCGCCATGGTTATTTCCTTACGAGAGATGGGCATATCTTTTCATTTCCCTTCACTTGGACAACTCACGTAATTTCTCCCATGCTAGGGCATCATTTTCCAGTCACTTCTTCTATAGAGTCATCTGCATTTTCTTATCTTTGAAACACTGTTATTTTAACAATATTTCAAAGAGGGGAAAAATGTACAGATCCAAATTTGACCACTTCCATATGGCCAAATTCGTCTGCTTACGCCTTTTTGACATCAATATTATATAATGTATCTATTTAATTAATATTTCATCTTCTGCCTAAGGTTCCTAAAGTATTTAATTTAACAATTAAATACTTTATCCTTTATCCTTTCTTCTCTACATTAAATAAACATATCAATTATTTAATTTAGTCATTTCACCCTTTCATGAATTTAAATCAATTTTAAATTCATCATTTTTCTCTCTCCTTGTCACATCCTCCATAATCCCTCTTCTAATCTATGTTAATTTAATTAATCTGTCATTAAGATGTGCACCACTTAATCAAGATTAATGTCAAATCCTCCTACATTTCCCACTTGATTTTAATCCACCATTAATTTTCTTAATCATGTGTTTGCACAATCCTAATCTAATCCCCTTGCTACATTTAGCATGCCTTTTTTGGTCAACCTTCACATCTTCCATATTTGGCATAGGTTCTCTTCCCCATGTGAATTTAAAATTCACTCTTTATTCCTCCAAGAATCTCCCTTTACCCCATGAATTTAAAATACACTTTTGATTCCTCCAAAGAATCTCCTCTTCCCCATGTGATCATTGAAAGGTCACATCAAGTCACATGGAAGCCAGGAACCTTCCATTATAAGGGCCTTGTTTTATCCACAAAGCACTTTTTAGCCTCCTCCATAGGAACCTTCTCTTATCCATAAGGTGCTTATCATATGAATTTAAAATTAATATTTATTATCCCAACTACCTTATCCCCTCCAATCATGTGGATTAAATATTCAAATTTATTTCTCCAACCAATTCTCTCTTCTCCATAAGGATTTTTTGAGAAATACTAAAATTCCTCATATGTCACTTTCATTCTCACTTGGGGACAAGAGGTTCCTTTTTGAGGAGATCCTCTCATCCCCCAAGGTACTTGAAAAGTACTTATCCTTCCTCCACATCATTTGTACCTTGTCCATCTCACCTCACCCCTTGGACAACTCACCCTCCACCTATCAAGATGTGAGGGCTTGTGAGTCCTCAACTCACCACATCCCTCCATCTTGGCCATGGTGGCTCAATCTTGACTGTTGAATTCTCTAGAGAATTCAATTTCTTCTATAAATACCCCCCTCTTCCTTCATTAAAAGGATATAAACTTCATGCATTTTAGTAGCCAGCTTATGATTCTAAGCCATTAATCATTTTGTTTGCATTCAAGAGCTCATATTCATTTGGTTTTACTCATCACCTATCTCTCTCATCTTGCATTAACATCATTTTCCATCCATTTTCTATCACCTTGCCATCAAGGAGCACATATTTCCACCTAAATCAAGGGCCAACCAAGGATATCATCATAAAGGTATAATCATTTCGTTTCTTTTCATATTTCTCTTTTTTTCTTTACTTAGGCTAATCATTAAGGTGGCCTTGTGTTCTTTTCTTTGCATTTTTAGTTAGTTTTGCATATTTAGGAGTAAGAAATGCATGCACAAAATTTCAATCAAAACTTTATTAAAAATATTCAAATGTTTTATTGTTGGGCCTCTTCAAGAATTCTCTTATTAGATTTACCAAAATATTCATACCATTTTCAAAGTCGCTTAAGATTTCCATCCTTAACCAAATATTTTTCAACTTCTTCCACTGACATACCTGGTTGGTAAGCTCCATCAGAGGGTTTTCTTTTAGTAACTACTTTTTTCCTTGGTACCTTGATGCTTGATTTCTCTAACACCTTCATCAGACTCTGTTTCTTCATCATCTGAAACTGCTAGATAGACTCTTTTGTTTTTATGTTTCTTCCTCTTTCCTTCCTTACTAGATCCCTTAGATTGAATTTTCACAGAGATTGGTTTTGAAGGGAAAAGAATGCGGATCTACTGACCCAACAGTGCAAAATACATTCCCTTAACACCAATACAACAGGGGAGAGAAGCAAAAACTAATTCTGATAGCTTCTAAAACTACTTGAGATGAATACAACCAATAAAAGAAATAACAGAAGAACAAAGTAATCACAGACTGACAAAGAGATTTTACGTGGGAAAACCCTTTCAAGTAAAAAACCCACCACACAAAGCCAAGACTATTGTATTACAGTATTGAAACAAATACATACAATTTCTAGTCTTCTATGTATAGTTTACAAACACCCAGAGAGATTCGGATTCACTGTTACAATGTTTTCACAACATACAGATCGAATCACCTCTCTTCAAGAACACACGTTCTTTCCTTTCGTTTTTCTCTTCAACCCGCGACTTCAAAACTTGCTTTGCAACTTATCACTTAACTTCAACTTCACCCATATGTAGCCGACTCAGAAGAGTCCTACACAACAATGAAGTCCATCCTTAAATCATTCATCTGGTTGGATCTGACAGATTTCCCTGCAACGAGCTGACATTGCATTCAAAGCCATTACTCAAAACGGTCGAGTTCTCCACCCTTTGTTGACAATGCAACTGCCACAATAACTATTTTGGTTTTTGTCTAATCACTATTCAGACAGGTGCCATGCGTCCAAGACCCATTGGAAATTGCAACTGACAGAACTACCAAAATGGTCAAACAGACACCGAGTGCGTCCAAGACTTCCAAGTCATTCTAACACTGTTGGAGCCAGAGTTGGAATAGGAGTCGAAAGAGGACTCCACCAAAATGACAGGTTTAAGAACCATTTCAGTTCCACGTCTGCCCATGGCAAACAGGAACTCACCAGATATAGTTTTGACCAGGGTAAGTCAACCCAAGGTGAAACCAAGTTGGGAACACAAAAGACCGGAGTCAGAGTCAAAGTCGGAACAAGAACAAAAAACAAGACTTCAAAAAAGTCCAAGATCAGGAAACAAAATGGTTCTGGTTTCGCCTCCACCAACTACAAGAAACAACAATCCAGAACCTAGACAAGGTGGAGGAAAACACCCCGAGGAGAATCCAAACATCCAGAAGAAATAGATTGCAAAAGCAACAGTCAGACTTAGAGTCAAAATAGAAACTGAAATAGGACCCTAGAAAACGGACATTGCCAAATTCCAAAACTGGTTCCGTCTCCGCGAGAACTTGCTAAACGAAGCGAGAAGAACAAATGGTAGGAAACGGAGTCAGAGTCGGAACGGGAACAAAAACCCAGAACTTAGGCAAACGGAACAATGCCAAGTTCCAACCCGGTTCCGCCTCCGCCAGAAACTGCGAAGTGAAACTAAGAGTCCAGACAGAGGGAAGCGGAGCCAGAGATGGAGAGGGAATAGAAAACCTGGAACTAGGCAAACGGAGCAATGCCAAGTTCCATTCCGGTTCCGCCTCCGACAAAACTTGCAAAAACACAAAATCACCAAGGCATGAAAATGAGGACTTCAAGCTGGAAGTTGAGAGATAATTTCTGAACAATCTCCCACTTGATGAACACTTCCAACTTCCTCAAAACATCAAACCTTACTATCTATCATAGGCCCCAAGGCCCATTGATTATGTGCACCATCTGAACTTCTCTTCTAATCGGCTTTGTCAAGGCATCTAGAACATTCTTCAATGTGTCAACCTTATCTATACTAACCTTGTCATCTTCAACCATATCCCTCACGAAGTGATATTGCACATCTATGTGCTTGGTCCTGGCATGGAAGGTTAGATTCTTTGCCAAACAAATGGCACTTTGACTGTCACAACAAATTGAAATCTGCCCAGCATTAAATCCAATGTCTGAACACAAACGCCTTAGCCACACTGCCTCCTTACAAGCATGAGTTACTACCATGTACTCTGTCTGTGTCATGGACAAAGCAACTATAGCTTGTCACTTTCTCATCCAACTGATTGCTCCACCATTAAGCATGAAAGTGTATCCACTAGTGGATCTTTTGTTGTCAATGTGCCCTGCCCAATCAGAGTCAACATATCCTTGAATGCAAAGAGCCCTTTGTGATGCAACCATACTACCATGGTAACACAAAGCATAATCTGAAGTACCCTTCAAATACCTGAACACTCTTTTTACAGCATCCCAATGTGATCTCCCTGGATTTTCCATGAAATGGCTTAGAACTTCCACTGCTTGGGCAATGTCTGGTCTTGTACAGACCATAGCATACATTAACCTGCCTACTGCACTTGCATAAGGCACACTAGTCATGTCCTCCATCTCAGTAGTTGACTTTGGACAGTCTTCAGCAAAAAGTTTCAATCCTTGCATGATTGGAACAACTAGCTTCTTGCAATCAGTCATGCTAAACCGCTCTAAAACAGTTTTCACATACTTACTCTAACTGAGCCAAAGATTTCTGCTTGTTCTATCCCTGGTTATCTCCATCCCAAGAATGTACCTTGCTACTCCAAGATCTTTCATTTCGAACTTAGCAGACAATTGAGTTTTAAGGTCAAAAATCCTAGCCTTGCTATTACCAATTAATAACATGTCATCCACATACAGAGTAATAACAAGCATACGATCATTCTCACATTTATAATAAATGCAATGATCATATTTTTATCTAACAAACCCAATTGACAACACAAATGTGTCAAATTTTTGGTACCACATTCTAGGAGATTGCTTTAGACCATAGAGAGATTTATTTAACTTGCAAACCAGATTTTGTTTACCTCTTTCAACAAAATGCTTAGGTTGGGACATGTAAATTTCTTCTTCTAGCTCAACATGGAGAAATGTTGTCTTCACATCCATCTGCTCAATTTCAAAGTCATACATAGTTGCCAATGACAACAAAAATCTGATGGACATCAGCTTTTCTATAGGGGAAAAGATCTCTCCATAATCAATTCCCTCAACTTGAGAAAATACCTTTGCAATCAATTGTGCCTTATACTTCTCTACACTACCATCAAGGCCTGTCTTCCTTTCGAATATCCACTTGCAGCCAACAGGATTTTTCCCTTTAGGTAGTGGTACCAACTTCCAGGTATCATTCTTTTTCAAACAATCTATCTCCTCATTCATGGCTTCCAGCCACGACTTTGAATCATCCATGTTGATTGCTTCTTTCACAGTCCTAAGCTCATCAGTGCTGGTTATTAAAGCATAAGCACAGCTTGAATCTAACATAGAGAAACCATACCTATCTGGTTACCTTCTTTCTCGTGTAGATCTCCTTGGAGGCTGAGGTTGTTCTTCATCAACAGAACTCTCAGAGCTGCTTGAGCTCTCCTTAGTCTTAGGTACACCATGCAGATCATCCCTTTCTGGAGTTTGGGGAATCTCAAGTGCATCCTTCTCCATGTCACTCTGATTTGTCTCACACTGCTGATCACTTACTATAGGTTTTAGCTCACGAAATATCACGCTTCTGCTATACAAAACCTTCTTAGTAATAGGGTTCCAAGCTTGTATCCTTTCACACCAACTCCATAGCCAATGAGAATACATTTCACAACCTTGTTATCCAATTTAGATCTCTTTTCATTCGACACATGAACATATGCCTCACAGGACCCGAACATGCCTTAGTGAGGGTTTCTTGTCTGACCATGCTTCCAAAGGTGTCTTGTCAAAAAGAGCTAAACAAGGAGATCTATTTATTAGATAGCATGTTGTAGCAACAACCTCAGCCCAAAACTTCTGCTCTAGACTAGCACCACTCAGCATACTCCTTGCCTTTTCCATCAACGTCCTGTTCAACCTCTTAGCAACTCCATTTTACTGTGGGGTGTAGGGGGTTGTCTTATTCCTTTTAATTCCATGATCAATGCAATACCTTTCAAAATCTACAAAACAAAACTCACCTCCATTGTCTATCCTTAAACACTTTATTTTCCTTCTAGTCTAATTTTCTACCAAAGATTTGAACTCTTTAAACCGACTGAACACTTCTGATTTAGTTTTAAGAAAGTATACAAATGCCCTTCTTGAACAGTCATCAATAAAAGAAACATAATATCTAGAATTCGATAACGAAGGAACATTAACTAGACCAAACACATCAGAGTGAACATAATCCAGTATACTAGAAGATTTGTGAGGACTAGAGGAGAAAGAAACACAGTGTTGCTTTCCATAGATACAATGTTCACAGAAATCAAACTCAAGGTTACAATCATCGAGCCCTTCTACAAGGTTTTTGTTCTTCAAAGTTTTTAAACCTTTCTCACCAATGTGACCAATTCTATGATACCATAACATAGTCTTCTCTGCTAGAAGTTTTACCTCCAAAGCATTTGCAGACAGAGAAGAGTCTTTATCTTTCTTTATAGGTGTAGAATTACATGACTTTATAGAGGCACTGTTACAAAGAACAAGTCGTGCATCTAGTTTGTGCAGAGTGCTAGTATGAACAACCTTAGCTAACACCATTGCACCTCTAGCCATTTTACATCCCTTACTAGAAAAAAAAACTTCTACACCAGCATCAGTTAACTTACAAACAGAAAGAAGATTTCGAGCCAAACTTGGGATGTGGAGAACACCACCAATTCCTTTGACTCTCCCATCAGGAAATTGAATTTTGACCCTTCCTCTTCCAACAATCTCTAGCGTTGAATCACTTGCCAAGTATACCTTTCCACCATCATACTTCTCATACTTTGAGAACCAATCTCTATTGGATGTCATGTGAAAAGAGGCACCTGAATCAACCAACCAGACATCATCAGATGCCTGAGTTGTCAAGGCTGCTATAATGAAGGCATCTACATCACTTTGAGAAGATTTGTTGTTAGAAGCATTCTTCTTCTTCTTCTCCTTGCAGTCCTTCCTGATATGACTAGGTTGCCCATAGTTCCAGCATTTTACCTTGAACTTTTTACTAGGAGACTTTGATCTCCCTTTAGACTTGGATTTCGACTTGTTGTCTTTCTTCTTGCCTTTCTCCTTTGTTCTACCTCGAATAGAAACAACATCTCTGGCCATCTTAGAAGATTTCCTTCGCATTTCTTCAGATAGAAGCAAAGCAACCACATCATCCATTTTGAAAGTAGTGGTTGTGCTTCCAATAGCCATCACAAGATGATCCCAATTGTCAGGTAATAAACACAACAGGAGCATGTAACGATCCTCCTCCTCTATTTTTACACCTACAGATGCCAGCTGAGTAACACTCATATTAAATGAGTTCAAATGGTCTGTAATAGATGCACCTTCGTCCATCTTCAAGGAGTACAACTTCTTCCTCAGGAACAACTTATTTACTAAGGATTTTCCTTGATAAATGTTACCAAGTTCCTTCCTTAAAGAAGCTGCAGACGTTTCCTCATGAACATTGAAGAGCACATAATTAGCTAGACTCAGTCTTATCAATCCTCTTGCTTTTCTATTAGCAAGATCCCAAGCTTCTTGGGTCATGGTTTGTGGCTTAGTTCCAGACACTACAATCCAGAGGTCTCTATCCACAAGCAAGTCTTCTATCTTGAGTTTCCATAACTCAAAGTTGCTGCCATTAAACTTCTCAATATCTATCCTACCAGATGTACTCGCCATCTCACAACACAAACAAGTTTAAAAATGCAAAAGCAGGAGTCGGACTTGGAGTCGGAATAAAAACTGAAACAGGAACCTGGCAAACGGACATTGCCAAATTCCAAAATTGGTTCCGTGTCCGCCCGAACCTACGAAATGAAGCGAGAAGAACAAACAGTAGGAAGCGGAGTCGGAGTCAAAACGGGAACAGAAACCCAAAATTTAGGCAAACAAAATAATGCCAAGTTCCAACCTAGTTCCGCCTCCGCCAGAAACTGCGAAGTGAAACTAAGAGTCTAGACAGAGGGAAGCGGAGCCGAAGAAGGAGAGGGAATAGAAAACCCGAAACTAGGAAAATTAAACAATGCCAAGTTCCATTCCAGTTCTGCCTCTGGAAGAACTTGCAAACAACACAAAATAACCAAGGCATGAAAATGAGGACTTCAAGCTGGAAGTTGAGACATAATTTCTCAACAGGTTTTGCAGTAGGGGCAGATAGGGATGTAGAGCTTCTAATTGACCTAGCTCGGAAATATGGTGCTGCTGGACCAACCGATTCAATTTTTATTATCTCTTTTTTCGCTTGAGCTTTTTGTCTTTTCATTCTAGCTTCTTTTAAGTTTTTTTTTGGTATCCCCATACTTTGTGCTAAAACTTCCACCTCTTTTCTAACTCGTTTAACTATCACATGTGTTTTGAGTTCATTGTGTACCTGCATATCCTTTTTTGCATAAGTGTCAAATCTCTCTTCTGATTGATCTAGAGGCTTGCTAAATAAATGTTCTGCATAAATTTCTAGAATGCGCTCCTCAACTTCATATCCCATCGACTGATCCATATTGTTTTGGGATGAACAACTTACATGATAAATTGATCAATATCTAACATAAAGAAAATTGTATCCTTATATTTCTCTAAAATGGAAGTGGGAATCCTCTCTCTGACCTGCATCATAATTTAAAAACTTTTGAAATATCCCCAGATAGTGGCATTCTTTGTCTTTATGTTTGCAAATCTTTGAAAGAGATATCCAATTTGAGCAGCTACCGGTTTATCTTTTTGACAATGAACCTTTCTGAATCCCGGAACCACATCCATGAAGTAAAATAATAAGCATAATAGCAAGTTACCATATTTAAAAGAGTTTTTCTTATCCTTCTTGATATTCCCAAGATTTTCCATTAGCTGACTCCTCAGCAATTCATAAAGATCATAGTCTGCATTTTCTTTTACCATTTGATAGGCAACATAAATGGCAATACCAAACATAGATTTGTCCCGACTGGAATGATATATTTTGTACCCAATAACCATAGATGAAAATTTGACATCTATATAAACAATGTCATCAATTGTCATTTCTCTTTTGTCTTACTTAGAACTTGTAGCATCAGTGACCGTTTGATTCTTCACTAATTTTAGAATCAACAATCCACCGAAGAATTTAGACCTATTACAACACTGATAGCCTCCTTTGTGATTTTGAAAGGTATACTTTACCACTTGAATTCATCATGGACTCAAATCAAGATGTAACAAACCCATTCAGACTCTTCAAAGATGGGAAATTCAACAATCTGTGTAAATTTCTTTTCTTCTATGGTTTTATATTCTGGCTTCACACATAAATCTTCACCTATGATGTGATTATTATACAAATTCAACAGTTGTGAGCTTCCTAGCTCTTCAATATTCACGTGAATACAAGCCTTAATATCTTCTATGTGTAATACACCATACAAAACAGATGAAAAATATCCTAACAGATCGGTCTGAACAAACTTGTAGGGATGCCATTTGAATTTTGGATGGGTTTTGTCCTTAACTTCAACTACTAATGGAGTAGCCATTATGAATTCACAAGTTCATAGAGTTTCCCCTATAAATACCTTTCCCTCGGATCACAGTTCAATTTTTGAAAGCTTCTTCGCACTTGAATTTTGCCTCAACTTGCCAAGGTTTGCCTCAAAGCTCTCCAAACTTATTTTCTTCAAAATGCAAAGTCACAAATGAAAGATATAAATGAATTTTTATCACTCACATACTAAACCCTTTTTGTCGCAATAAATACATTTACCCTAACTCATCTGGTTACACTATTTTCATGCATTGTGACAGATAAATATTATGCGGACCTCCAACATTGCATAATACTTTCTCCAATAGGCTCAACAACATTTGTAGAACATTTATGCTCTTACTGAACTTATCCATATACTAGTGTCAGTTACTGGTAGGGGGTTAAGAGATTTTCTTGACAGCTCCCCCTAGGGCAAAGGCCTGAGAATGATTCCCGGATGAACTACCAGAAGCAAGTTCTGCTGCTTGTGCATTTTCTTCATTAGAGGGACTCTTCTTCACCCATTTATTTGGCATTTTCCTCCTGACCACATCTGTAGTGAATTTTCCTTTTCGCTTAACATCCTTTTGTATGATCCTTCTTTGATTTACCAGACCTCTTCTATTCCAACATAATGTAGCAATGTGACCCAATTTATTGCAGTTATAGCACACAACATTTTTTTGTCTAGACCAGTTGTTCCACTAATTTCCTTTTGATTTGCACTGGTTAGTAGTATGCCCAAATCTATTGCATGTACAACATCTGGCATTTCTATAGAATTTTTTTATCACATTTCTGCATTCATTTGACTTGTGACCAAACTTATTGCAATTAAAACATTGATGTGAGAATGATGGACCACTTTGATTCATCTTAATTCTACACTGAGAAGCCATGTGTCCAAATTTATTGCAACTGAAACAGTATCCATTCAATTTTTGAGCATTAGGTTGTTTTACCAGATACCTTCTAGATTTGTTCATTTGATTTTCTTGCCTGAATCTCCTTTTTCCTAATCTGGAACTTTCTCCTTCTTCATATCCAAGACCTTGCTTGTCACCATTTGTCCTTTGACTGCTAATTAGCTCATCAAGCTTGGCTGAGCTAACTCTGAACTTCTCCTTATACTCATTTTCAATAGCAAGTTTATCTCAAAGATCATCAATCTGCTTTTCAAGAACTTCCTCATTGTTTTTAGATTATTCCAATTCATTGTCCAAATGGCTGCATACTTCAGATTTTTCTTTCAAAGATTGTGCTAGGTTGTCTTCATTCTTCTTTTTGTCTTCAATCTCCTTGGTCATCCTCATCATGATAGATTTCATTTCATGCTTTAGGATTGTATTATCTTTGGTAATCTTTTCACATTCTTCTATCTTTTCCTTTAGGGCTTGACTGAGTTGTTCATCTTCAATGCTCTTACTGTCATTTTGCTTAATCTGATCACAAAGTTCCCTTCTCTTCTCTCTGGAATTGTTGATTTTGTCTTTCAAAGAATCAATGAATTTATTAGCATCCATGAGGTTTGCTTGCAATTTCTGGACATCATACTTTGACTAATCAAGATCATATAGGATCACCAAAATTTTTTATTGAAGACTGCTTGAATCCATTGAAACACTTTCCAAGATCTCCCCAAGTTGTTATACTTCTTCTTATGAGGAACTAGATCTGATACCAATTTTTGGAAACACGCTACACTGAGAGAGGGGGGGGGGCTGTGGGTGAATTAGTGCTGTAAAAAAATTTACTTTATTAAACTTTATCTTCAAAGCACTTGTAACATTCAACCAAAATGCATGAACAAGAAGAAAACAATCACAACACCATAACACAAGAAATTTTATGTGGAAACCCTGTTAGGGGAAAAACCACGGTGGATCGCCAATCCACAATATGATCTGAGTATACTCAAATAAAGTTTAAAATATGGGGAATGCACTTGCATTTAAGCACACTGCCTAGAGCTTACTGCTCAAATAAGAAGGCTCACTAACTTAAAAAGAGAATCAGATTAAAACCATCTAAGAGTTTGAATTAAGAAAAATAACATCTTCATATTGTTTATTACAGTTTTGGTTAGGCTCAATATTCAATATTCTATCCTATAGATTGATTTTGCACTTATGCACTATTCTGCTCACACTCACAACACAGATCCTTCATGCACAAGTGAAATTATGCATTATCATTCTTTTGCTTTGCCCTTATTCATAATTCACATCAACACACCTCATACTCTTCTCAAAATGATGTGAACAATCTCATATATATATCCACAACTTAGAATTTAATCACAATATGATAGCTTCAATAGAACAAAAGAATATTTACAACTGATGGCTCAAATCATGAGTAAACCTTGATGCGCATCCACAACGGCTGGCCACAACTTAGCTAGGACCCAAAAAAAATGCACAAACACAAAAACACTTAAAATATTTCTTCCCAAACATCCACGACATGATACATTCACGAAGTCAACTCTAGTACTAATAAAGCATAGAATTAGCCAACCAAATATTCTAACTCACACATGGATCAATACTAGGCACTGAGGTTTATGGATTACACTAAGCATACATTGATCAAACTTCACTGAGATACACAACACAAAATATTAACTAAAAATTTGTATGTGAATCGATGAACCTAGAACTGTCGGATGCTCTGTTCTTCCTTAACTGTTTGCAATCTGACTGCCGGTAGGATCAAATGATGATGCGTTGATCTAATCACGGATTAGGGTTTCCATCAATGAAAACACAAAATGATATGTGCAATTTCTCTTGCCAAAATACCCCTATCATACAACCATACAATTGTATAATTTGTTTTACAAAAAAATCTACAATAAAATTAAAAATATTGATTAATAAAAAAATAAATTTAAAATTAAAAAATATATATATATTGGAGGGGGGTGTTGTAGACCCCACATACCCCCCTACTAGTCTGGTGTGTTAGGCTAGATGACATAGCCAGTGGGGTCATAGACTCAACCCCCACTGATTATAAACTCAAAATTCGCCAATGTTTCAAATTTTAAAATTAAATTATTAATTTTTTTTACTATGGTGTTGAGTCTACTCTACCCATGCACTGCTGATGTGTTTCCTAGGGTGGCACCATCACTGGTGAGGCATTGGTTGGCAACCCCCCAACCACTAGAGCTAGCCAAATTGAGAAAATATTTTCCAAGAGGCATGTAACTTTGACCTCAGGTGTCCATTTTTCAATTTCTTACAGTCGTCAGAAAGATGGTTTCATGTACTTCGTTGTGCTATTAGTGGTTTTTCTAGATTTTTCTATTTTTAAAAATAAATTCTTTCTAGAAGTCAAATATTCTTTTAAGAATTAGACAGGTCATAACTTGTGCATACGAAGTTGGATATTGGACTTCTTATAGTCGACGAAAAGCTTGTTTAGATTACTACATAACAAATTAGTTATGAAGATGTTTTGACATTATTTATTTGTTGTTATTTCCATCTGAGTTATTTATGGGTTCTTGTTGACTATGGTGATTTTTTAAGCTTATGGTTATTTAGATCTTGGTGATTTGATGTTTGATTCATTGCATACTCACATGTACATATTTGATTACTCTCATTTGACATGGCTATCAGTATATTATTAGATTTTCATGTTGCATTGTTAGATCTATGCGTTGTGTAGTGTTGTAGGTTATCTAAACTTCTAGGTTGCATACATGAATTGGATGTGGGTTTTCTATGCCCATAGATGATTCAATGTTGTTGCAGATTCATGTTTGTGGCTTGGTTTAGTCACTTGTTTGCTTGGTTTATTTTTCTTGTTGAGGTGGAGAGACGGTATTACCATGTACATTTATGATGTGGGACCTATGTTGTTGACTATGTGATATAGACATGTATGAAACAGTTGGAATTTGTTATACATTTGGTGGTGATCATGGTGTCATGGATGTTCCTTGTGCTTTAGGGACTTTGGCATGACATGATTATTTATGCAGGTTCTTTGTTGGTGGTGGATTGATTCCAGTTTAGTTGTGGTGGTGTATCTTCTTGGTTTGAGGATCATGGTTTTACTTTTCCTTTTAGGAGCTCCTAGTGTTGCAATTTAGTTCTTTGATTGTGTTAGGGACCTCAGTTGATCTTAATTGAGGATATTATTATCACAAATTCCTAGATAGATTGATTACACTATTTAGTGGGATCTTGTGACAATGATAGTTTGGCAGTGTTGTATCTTCTTGGTTTGGAGATTGTGGTTTGCACTCTTCCTTTTGGGAGCTTAGTGTTGAGTTCTTTGATCATTTTAGGGCCACACAAGATATTCATGTAGAGGATGGTTGTCATGTTTTCATGGAGAGCTTGTGGTGATGATGTGGATTTTCCATTTTGTGGTGGATGATCTTCTATATAGGAGATGGTTAGCTTCATGTGGTATAGAGATTTTGACATCTTGGTTAGCCATGAAGGAATTTTTTAGTCTTTTTTTGAGGTGTCATGATTTATCTTTTGACATGTAATCCTTTTTTGATAGGACGGTTTTGTTATTATTTCATATGTACTCTTGATTTCACATTAGAGTTTTTGCATGATATAGGTACATGATATGTTCATTTGATGATATGATCTTTTGAGGAGATACGAAATCATAATGTCATGATTGTGTTCTTGATCCAGTGATTGGGATTTGACATTGATCTTTGTTGGTTCTCTTGGTATTGAGTACATTGATCATTTGTTTGGGAGCTTCATGATGATGCTATGCTGCATTTCGAGTTTGGAATGGATTGATCAGTTATAGGTGCTCATTGGTTACTTGGAGATCTCTTATGATTAGAGACATTTATTAAGATAATAACTCATTGATGAAGTTTCAGTTGGAAGTCTGAGGAGCTCACACCTTGGTTGGACATGAGTTCAACATGGACCTATGACGAGATTGTTCTTACATGAGTTATGATGAATTGGATATCTTGGAGGAGAATTCTCATTCCCACTCTTGGTCTACTTGATGGATTATCATCTGAGAGGTATTGCCCATTATTATTTTTAGATGCATTATATTCTATGTTTTTCTTCTCAGGATATGGATCTTTGGTTATGGTTTTCTAGCTCTAGAGGGTTCATTTGAGAGATGTTTGACATGTTTATCTCCTTATACATTGTGATATTATTAAATGATGTTGAGTTTAAGATATCTTATTGGAATTATTCCCTTGGTTTCAGAATGAATTGGTTTTATGGGTAAATGCACCAAGATGGTTCCCAAAAAGGGGACTTAAGTGGACAACTTTTTTTAAAATCAGGAAATAATGACCTTGGACGTGAAATTGAGGATAGTTACACTCAAAAATTTTAGATGGAACAAAAACAAGGATTAAAGTGCTCCAAGTCTACTTTCTAAACTACTAATTTATTTTTAAAATAGTTGAGATTAAGGGGTTAAAAAGAGGGGCGTACACAAATTGGTGTTGTTTTTGTCAAAAAAACATAACATAGAAACTCTTGTATGACCCTCGTACGGTGAAATTTTTTTAGTATTTTTAAAATCGCAACGGTCAGAAGTTAACTAACTGTATGTAGTTGATGCACAATTTTTCTGATAATTTTTTATTGAATATTTGATTTTATAATAATTTTCGAAGTGGACACTTCCTGAAAAACAAAATTTTGTCCATGCTACCCCCACAATTTTGGAAACTAATTGATTTTTTTTTAAAAATTGTAGAATGGAGTCTAGTTTCTAAGAGTGTAATTTATTTGAAAATTCGATGAACGGTTAATTTATAATGAAAAAAATACCAAACAATTCTTTTTGGCAAAAAAGAGACATACAAATAAAATAAATTATGGATGAAAGGCTTAATATTTTTTGAAAGTGAAAAAAATTACATCGTTGGATAGCTAAGAGAGAACCCAACATTACCCATGTGTTCAATTTTTTCGATATTGAACTACGTACAATCCTGATGGTGAGCACAGACTCGATTATGTGAAATATGGTAGATTTTTTAAAAACATGTCTCTGGTCATTGGGAATTCCCTCCAAGCCTTTGAGTTGGTATTCCAAGGCAAATACCAATCCTAAGGCTCGAGAATTCCCAAAGCAAGATATAACTTGAGCACGCTATAACGCGCTTGATTTATATCTCAATTTTGACATGGTTTTTTCTTCTGTGGGAAACATGTTAACTAAGACATAATGCGAGCGCATTATAACGCACTCACGTTATGTCCTCCTTATGTTAAATTCCAATATATTGAATGTATGCTGATATATTTGTATGTTTGTATGTACATGTATGCTTGTATGTCATGTATGTATGTATGCCTGTATGTATCAATGCATGTATATTGTATGTATGTCTATATGTATGTAAGATTGTATCTACACATGTATGTATTTATGCTTGTATGGATGTAAGATTGTATGTACATATGTATTTGCGTATGTATTTAGAGGGAGGGAGAATTTAGAGAGAGAGTCCGGAGAGATGGAGAGGGGGTGGAAGTGATAGTTTAAGAGAGAGGGAGTAGGAGAGAAGGGGTTGGAGTGAGAGGGAATTAGCTAGGTAGGGTGGTAGGGATAGAGAGAGGGAGAGAGAGAGGGGGATGGGAGAGAGAGAATTGAGAGAGAGGGAGAGACAGAGAGGGGGGAGAGAGAGACAGAGAGAAAGAGAGATTTATGTAGGTAGGGTACGAAAGGGAGACTTGAGAGTGTGAAGGGGGTGAGAGGGAGAGACTTGAGAGATAGGTAGTGAGAGGGAGTGTGAGAGAGAGGGAGTGGGAGAGAGAGGGAGTGTGAGTGAGAGACCTGAGAGAGGGTGAGGATGTGGGAGGGAGTGACCTGATAGAGGTAGACAAAGAGGGTGGTGGAGTGAGAGGGACTTATCTAGGTAGGGTGGGAGGGATAGATAGAGATAGGGGAGAGAGACAGAGAGATTTACCTAGGTAGGTTTCCAGAGGGAGAGAATTGAGAGAGATAGGGGTTGGGAGGGAGAGACATGAGAGAGAGGGAGAGAGAGGGAGTGGGAGAGAGTGGGATATAGTGGGAGGGACATAGACAGATGGATAGAGGGAGCGAGAGAGGGTGGTAGGGATTGATTGAACGAGAGGTACGTAAAAAGAGGGAGATGGTAGATAGAGACAATTAGAGAGTGTAGGAGGGAGGGAGGGAGGGAGAGGTGAGATGTATAGATAGAGATAAAGTGATAGGGGTTGACGGTATAGGGTTGATGGATTAGGGTGGAGGACCTATAGGGTTGATGGTTTCTAGGGTATTAGGGTTTAAGGTTTGAGGGTTGAGGGAATAGGGTCGATGGTAGAGTGTATTTGGTTGAGGGTATAGGGTAGAAGGTTTAAGGTTTTGATTGGTTGAGGCTAGAGGGTTTAGGGTATAGGTTTGAGGGTATATGGTTGAAGGACTAGGTTTAGGGTCCAATGTAAGGGGTTGAGGGTATAGGGGTTGAGGGTTTAGGGTTTAAGGATTGAGGGTTGAGGAATTAAGGGTTGAGGGTTGAGAATTGATGGTTGAGGGTTAAAGGTATAGGGTAGAGGGTAGAGTGTAGAGGGTTTAAGGGTTGAGGGTTGAGGATTGAGGGTTTAAGTTTGAGGGTTGAGGGTATAGGGTATAGGGTCGAGGGATTAGGGTTGAGGGTCCAATATATAGGTTAGAGGTTATAAGGGTTGAGAGATAAGGGTTGAGGATTTAGGGATTAGGGTAGAGATTTTTCTTGGATTTAATGGTGTAAGGGTTGAGGGATTATGGTTTAGGGTAGAGAGTATTGGGTTGAGGGTTAAGGGTAAAGGGTAGAGGGTAGAGGGTTTAAGAGTTTAGGGTTTAAGGGTTGAGGGTTGAGGGTCGAGGGTTTAGGGTTGAGTGTTTAAGGGTTTAAGGGTTGAGGGTTTAAGGGTCAAGAGGGTTGAGGGATTAGAGTAGAGAGTTTACTAAGTGGGTTTAAGGGTTGGGGGATTAGGGTTGAGGGTAGAGGATTGACGGTAGAGGGTGGAGGGTTTACGGGTTAGGGTTTAAGGGTTTAGGGTTTAGGGTTGAGGGATTAAGAGGTTATAGGGTAGAGGGTATAGGGGTTGAGGGATTAGGGTTTAAGGGTTGAGGGTTGAGGGTTGGGATTAAGAGGTATAGGGGTCGAGGATTAGGTTTTAAGGGTTTAAGGTCAGAGGGATTAAGAGGCATAGGGTTGAGGGATTGTCAAGGGGTCAGGGCTGAGGGTTGAGGGATTAAGAGGGTATAGGGGTTGAGGGATTAGGGTTTAAGGGTCAGGGTTGAGGGTTCATGGATTAAGAGGGCAGGGTGTCGAGATTAGGGTTTAAGGGTCGAGGGTCGAGGCCAAGAGGGTATAGGGTTGATGATTTAGGGTTTAAGGGGTCGAGGGTCAGAGGCTGAGGGACTAAGAGGCTATAGGGGTCGAGGGATTAGGGTTGGGCACGAGGGGTCAGAGGGCTGAGGGCTGAGAGGCTGAGGATTAGGGTCTAAGGGGTTGAGGCCTGAGGTTGAGGACAGAGGTAGGGTTGAGGGATTATGGCTTTACAGTTGAGGGCTGAGGGGTTGAGGGACTAAGAGGGTATAGGGGTTGAGGGATTAGGGTTTAAGGGTTGAGGGTTGAGAGATTAAGAGGGTATAGGGGTTGAGGGATTAGGGTTTAAGGGTTGAGGGTTGAGGGATTAAGAGGGTATAGGGGTTGAGGGATTAGGGTTTAAGGGTTGAGGGTTGAGGGCTGAGGGATTAAGAGGGTATAGGGGTTGAGGGATTAAGAGGTTATGGGGGTTAAGGGTTGATAGTTGAGGGATTAAGAGGTATAGGGGTTGAGGGATTAGGGTTCAATGGTAGAGGATAGAGGGGTTGAGACATTAAGAGGGTGTAGGGGTTGAGGGATTAGGGTTTAAGGTCAAGGCCATGCTTGAGGGATTGGGTGAGGGTATAGGGTTGAGGGGACAGGGCTTAAGGCTGGGGACTGGGGTTTAAGGCTGAGGGTTAAGGGTCGAGGGATCATGAGGGCATGCTGAGGGATTAGGGTTTAAGGGTTGAGGACTGAGGTTTGAGGGATTAAGAGGGTATAGGGGTTGAGGGATTTGGGTTTAAGGGTTGAGGGTTGAGGGATTAAGAGGCTATAGGGATTGAGGGATTAGGTTTTAAGGGTTGAGGGTTGAGGGTTGATGGATGAAGAGGGTATAGAGGTCAAGGGATTAGGGTTTAAGAGTTGAGGGTTGAGGGATTAAGAGGATATAGGGGTTGAGGGATTAGGGTTTAAGGGTTGAGGGTTGAGGGTTGAGGGATTAAGAGGGTATAGGGGTATCCATCTCTCCCACTATCTCCATCCACCCTCTATCTCTTATCCATTTAAACCCTTAACCCTTAAACCCTTAACCCTTAAACCCTTAGCTCTTAATCCTCTACCCTTAATCTCTCTCTCAGTCTATCTCTCCCTCCCTCTATATATCCATCTCTCCCACTATATATTTCTTCCCCTCTCCCTCTTTGTCCCTCTCTCCCTCTCTCTCCCTCTTTCTCTACCACTCTCTCTTTCTCCCACTCTCCCCCTCTCTCCCTTCGACTCTATCTTTCTCCAACTCTCCCCTTCTCCCACTGTCCCACTCTCTCTTTCCCTCTCCCTCTCCCTCCCTCTCTATCTCCATCTCTCCCACTATCTCTTTCCCCTCCCTCTCCCTCCTCTCTCCTCTTCCCACCCATCTCAGCCTCCTCCTCCCACCTCTCCTCTCTCCCACTCTCTCTTTCTCCCACTCTCCCCTCTCTCCATCCCACTCTATATTTCTCCCACTCTCCTTTCTCCTACTCTCCCACTCTCTCTTTCTCCCCACTCTCTCTCCCTCCTATCTATCTCCATCTCTCCCATTATCTCTTTCTCCCCCTCTCCCTCTCCCTCCCTCTCTCTCCCTCTTTCTCTCCCACTTTCTCTTTCTCTCCCACTCTCCCTCTACCTCTCTCTCTCTCTCTCTCTCTCACACACACACACACACACACACTCACCTCTATCTCCTCTACTATAAGGGTACAGGAGAGAGATATAGAATTATGATAGAGGGTATAGAAAAAGAGGGAGAAAAGAAATATATTAAGAAAACCATATTTCATATAATGTGTGTGCGTTTTGAAGAAGTAGAGATGTTACCATTTTAGCAAGAAATAATGCACTCGTGTTATAACGCGAGTGTGTTTTGTATTCCATTAAAAAAAAAAAAAACTCAATATACCCATGATGTCAAGGCCCACAATCTGCATATTCTCCTAGTTCTGCACATGCTCCGAATGATGTTGTGAAGTGTGAAAGCATGTTTTTCACATTCCACCACCTTTTCCATGATATTTCTACCACCTTTGCATGAAATAGCAGAGTTTCCATGTTGAAAGACATATAATATCAATTGAAGTTTGAATTCCATTGAAAACTAATATAAAATTTAAGTTTGGAGGGGAACAAGCTTTTGAACAAGTCAAATTGTTGTGGAGTTTGAAGAAAGAAGAAGCTAAGGCTACATAATTGGGTTGAACTCCTCCATTTGAAAGTTTGGTCTTTTAGGTATGTGAAGTCTTTACACATTTTCTTTCATTCTATTATGGCTTGCTTTCATTTTTGTTATTTTGTATATTCCATGTTGATCATTATTTGTTTGTCATTATAACCTTACATTGTCAATGCACATTTTAAATTACACAATTATATACACTTTCCAATTAGCATTTTAAACCTGATGCAGAGCATCTACTAGGATCCACAAATCATCAAGGGTACTTCTGACCCTAACTTAAATTGAAGAAGATCAACCAACAAACTCAGTGATCTTTTCATCAAAATCCTTCAATTTCACTTGATTTCATATTTCCACAAAACATTAGAACTTGGTTTCAACTCTTTGTTAGACTCAAAAATAGATTAACCATCATAAAATTGATTGTAACATATCATAAAGCTGATTAGAAACTCAGAACCATTCAATTCGTTCATGATTCACTAATTCAAGAACTCAATGCTACAACTTACATTGCAAAATAACAGTAAATCATGGAAGGTAACTACCAACCTTTTTCCAGACATCCAAGACACTATAATCAGCATGTTATTGATTGAAATAAACCAAATACACATTCCAAATATCTCACCAAAATTCATCCTTTGAGCATGCTTCCCCTAGCAGTATTCCAAACCCGTGGTGCAGGGGCACTTACAACCATGTTTGAAAATCTACTTTGATGACAATATGTGTTAAGGTCTTTGGGTGAGTTCAAGAGTTTTTAGATTATTTTTCATAGCGTTTATTGAAAATTAGGTCTAAATAGACCAATATTTCATGTATTTAGGGATTTTGTGAGTTTGGTGATCAAATGTGCAAGTATGCACTCTTGCTTCAGAAAATTGTCAATTTTGCCATATAATCTTTGAAGGGAAATTATTCAAGTTGTAAATGGAAGTTCAAGACAAGAGTCTAGAATTTTTATTAGGGATGAAATAAAGGTGTTTGAGTGGTCTTAGGTGTCTTGGAAAACAAAGTTGCATAATGTTGCTTATTTAGCAGAAGTTGTCAATGTTAGCAATTTTTAAGACAAATGAAGGCTTTGGTAGTTAACAGGTGGTTATAGGTTGGATATGGATGTGGATCAATTGGAGAAGGGCCTAAAATTTTATTTAAAAACTTGTTATAGCCTCATTCAAGAGGTTGGTGGAGTTTGAATAAGAAATAAACTTGCATTTACATTATTTTTTTGAAGATCTCACTACTTTTTGTGTGTTTACAAACCCTATACGGGTTGTACAGGCTTAGTAATGGTGTGAAAATGATATTATTCCATAAAGGAATGTTCCTAATTTCATTTCACTCCCTTTGAAGAGGTTTTCATTGAACTTTGTGCTTAGAATTCATAAATTTCTAGAAATCGGGTTCTTGGACAGTCAAGGGTTTGAGGGAAATTTAATGTCCTAGATGGCATCCCACCTATTGTGCTCTCTATGACTCAGTGGAGTGACCATGTAGGATGTACTTAGGATTTTCTTAGGAGTAGAGAAGAAAAAGTTTAAAGTTTCCTCATGAATGATGTTGTTTTAAGGGGAAATACCCTATTTTCTCATAGAAAACAATGGCGTAGACCTAATAAAGAGGGGTGCAGCATTTCCAAAGGGTAGATGAGGGTTCCTTAAGCTTGGGGGACCTATAAAGAGGTTTCTAGGTAGTTGCTTTGAATTGGGAATTTCTGGAAGGTAAAGTTTCAATAAGGAGGCCTAAAAACCCTTATTTCCTAGGTTCTAGAGAGGGTTTTGAAATTTGTTGATGGAATGAGTACTTGGGGTCCTCAAACCTTGATAATTGTTAGATTTGAAACCTAAGAAAAGATTATTTTCAGTCATGGAGGCCTGGTGGTGGGTTCTTTGGGGGGTCCCTTTATAAAATTAGCTAATTTGGGCCCTAAAACAATGAAATTTGTCATTTTGAGGAAAGTGTCTTAAAAGAGTAATATGTGGATTTTTTATATGTCTCATACCACTGAAATGGATATCTAGATCAATCATTTGTTTGACAGGTGTTTTGGGAGGTTTGTGAGAAAAATTCTGAAAACTGGTTTGTGAAGCCTACAAGGCAATTTCGGGTCAAAAGTGGCTTTTAGAAGAGTTTGTTTGATCTTTTTGTAGGTGGTTGAATGTAAAGATGCTGACATATTGATGGTGTTGACACTCTTTCCTACATCAAATTTAAATTTGGATTCATAATGAAGAGTCATGGTTGATAGGTAACCCTGTTGAGTCAATTCAAGGTTGATGTCTTGGTTGGCATATTTTAGAGAAGATGTGTCAATTTGTATCTTGGGTTCCCACCAATCTACATAAATCTGATTCTAGGCACCCAATATTCATCAAAACAAGGGGTGACTTCTTTGGATTATGTTTGACTTCCAATAAGCCTACCTAGCAAAAGGCTTCCCAATTACCCCAAATTTGCAAAGGAAGTACCTTTTAAAGGTGAGGTTTCCACTTAAACAGTGAGAATATTCAATTTTCATGATACCAAACCACCAATTTCATGATTAATTTTCCCACATAAGGTCATTACCCTACTGTCCCAAAAAACCCTCCAAAACATAACCAAAAACAAGGATTTTCAAGGATTTCACAACTTCGAGCCTCTCCCATTGCTCCCAAGGGTCCAAACACATTCAAATACCTTAGCACAAACTTATCAAAAAATCATAATGCCATTACACTCATTAGTTTTCAGAATCACCATTGTGGTTATTCACTTTCACATAGAAATGTGCTTTGGCCAGCCTAGTGCATCACTCTGCCGACCAAACCCATGCTCTTCGAGACTCCCAAACACATTTGACATGTAAATTATTATGTTACACACTATTCCACCAAGTTATAGATCCATCACAATGGGTGGATTGGTGAAAATCAACACATTATAGCCTCAAACCCTTATGCTGTCAAAATAGGGCAGACTTGGAGAAACGACTGAAAGTATCTTCTAAAATGGTATTCAGACACCAAACCTTATTGAAGTGAAGATAAATTAATGCATCAATTATCTCCAAAACCTTCAAGGCATCACAACCCTATACGAGTTCGTACACAGAGATAGAACACAAGAAAATCACAAAAATCAAAGAATTCCTTTATTTTATTTTATTCAAATAATCAAGAGCAGCCTCCATTCAAGAACTTACATGTGTAGACATGGAAAATGTACAAGTTCATTTTCGCACACCTGATCCCGATTACTAACAACATTTCCTCTTAAATCACATTCTCGGCATTTCGTCACTTTCTATCCCTTAATTTAATAAATCAGTATTTATTGGATTAAGTTTGCCCCTTTTAGCGATTAAATTAATGAATTAATTTTATAAACCATTGCATCCCTGTTTAATTAAATAAATCATTTTATTTAATTAAAATCTCTAAAGTCCTCCTATTAAATTAAATAAATTAAACCTTATTTGATTTAATCTAACATATTCCTTCTTGATTAAATAAATCAAATCATTTATTTAATAAATCATCTATCCTCAATTCTTGACTTAAATCAATTCATAAATCTAAGTCTAAATTGTCACATCACCTAATCCTTCATTAGATTAATCAAATCCATGATTAACTTAATCCCTCTCACTAAAATTCTCTAGAGAATGCAAGTTGCATAATAAATCAAATACTTTTATTTATTAATTCTTCTATTTTCCCTCATAGAGCATCAAAAGGGAATATTCCCTCATTTGAATTCAAAAAGGCCAAGTGGACTTGGTGTTTCCAACAAGGCATTCAATACCTCTTACATGTCCTTGACCTTGAGCCAAGTGACATTAACTTCATTCCCTTTCCCTCTTCAACATGTCATTTCTCAAATTTGAAATGCCACCTAATTGCATTAATTGGCACTTTGGCCAAAATGTGCTCATTCCTCATCCAATCACATGTGGACAAGTGGCACAATGCCATTGGATTCTCTTTTGTCCAACATTGCTTAATCTTGCTCACTTCTTCCAAATAGAAGTCTATAAATTGGAGCCTCTTCTCCTCAATCTACATCCACAATTCATATGCAAAGTTACTCTCTACAATTGAGAACTAATTTTGCTCATTTCATCCACACATTCCTCATATTTTCACATTTGCACCAAGGCTATGCTCAAATATCTTTGGAGATTTGACCATTGATCCAATCAACTCACAATGCACATAGGAATTGGGAAAGGGCCAATTGCAACACATCATTGGAACCAATTCCCCCATAAGATCATCATTCTATTGGCTATATTAGGATTTACTTTCACATTATTTAAGTTTTGTTATTTTCCTAATTTTAGTTTGAATAGGTGGATTTCATGGGGAATCCTTCACTCTTTGCATGCATTTTGATCTAACACTAACAATGTTTGTTGTCTTTGTGCATTTGCAGGTTTAGGGGTTCACATTTTGGCGCTAGAAGGAGGAGAATCTCAAAATTTATCACGTTTTCTTCAAAATTCCACTATTTTTTTCACTTTTTTGCTCACATATAGGAAACTGCACCATGGCTGGCTTAGGCAGTCCTGTATTGCACCACGGACTCATATGCGACGCTGTATTGCACCACACCCCTAGAAACCCATCGCACCATATAGCACCGCAATTGCTTCCCACCTTTGAAATTTGAAGATTAGCCAACTTTCACCACTCCCAAACTCCACCGCGTGTCAAACTCCACTGCACCCACGGTCTCTGTTTCTATAGAGCACCACATGTAGTCAACCATGTGACACTATATGGCACCACCTATTTTTCTAAGTAGCACCACACCCGCTAAATAGCACTGCACCTGCTAAACTCCGCCACGGGAACAGTCTGTTTTTTTTTTTATTTGAATACATTTTTAACTTTTTAGCATTAACTTGGTTTGCTGTATTATTACTCTCTGGTTTTTCTGTCATTTTGCAGGTTGGAGAAGAGGAAAAACAAAGAGAGAAGTCCATCATGATACCATGTTCACAAAACCAAAGTGTTCCTAAACACTAAAAGTGTTGTCTAACACTCCTTAAGAAAATTTGTTAAAAATCTTTGGCCTTAGGAAAACTAAATTTACTTTGGAATTAAAAAGAAAAAGCAATCTTTCTTTATGACAACATGTTTATTTTGTACAAAGTGTTTTTAAACACTAAAAGTGTTTTTTAACACTCTATAAAGGATTTGCTAAGTTTCTTTGATTTAGGACACTAGTTTTACTTTGGGTTCTAAAATTAACAAAATCAAATTTCCTTTCAAAAGTTGCCAAGGGGCTAAAAATATTTTTAGGCAAACACACTAGATTTTGTTTAAAAGGTAACAATTGAACAAGGCAAACTCACACTTCATTTGGTGCTTAAAAAGAAGTCATTATTTCTTTGAGGTTTAAAATGAACAAATGTTCTCAATGTTTTGCAATCTTTTTTACAAATTAATATTATCTAAAATGTGTATTCACTTCTCTCACACTTCATTGTGATCTTGAGAATCAAAATTTTTTTGGTAATATTAGGTTGTTAAAAAGATTGCCTCCACATTTCAATTTGGGCACTTAAAATTGAAGAAAACATGCGAGTGTGAGCATGACATATTGTGGAGGTTTTCCCCTTTGTTTTTCAACAAAGGTTGTGTAATCTGAGAGGGCTTGCCTTCTGGGAAAAAGTAATCACCCAAGGGAACAAACCAACTAGGAACACGCTAAAGCCAAGCGACTTCCACCTAGGATATAAGTGTGGATATTGGAACAAAGGCCAATATCATGAGAATTATTCCAACGAAATGGACAACAATGGACTCTCGCCGCTGTTGGATAATCCCCCACGAATGGAATGCCCAAATTAGAACCCTTTGTTTAGAAAAAGGCCAAAACCTTGTCTATCTTGTTGGTGCAAAAGGTCATGTCCTTTGAAGCCGCCCCATGTTATATATGTGGTCTTGTTGTGGAAATGGAAATTATGCCATGGGAGATTCCTGGGTACTAATGCTTGGCTGACTCGAATAAGTGAGTGTCGTGGAGGGGAGCCAGTGTGGTCAAGCATTTAGCCATTCACACAAGATATGCGCAGCTGGATTTATCCAAGTGGGAACCCAACAAGATATCGCCTCATCATCCTAGGATTGTGAAAGTGCTTGGAAGAAATACATTGCTTGATCTTGAAAACATTTGAAAACAAACATTCATAAGACCTTCAAATTTCAAACACCTTGTGGGAGACAAATACCTCTTGATGAATTTGGACACTCTTGATTTCCCTAGGAATCATATTCCTAGGGGTTTCAAACTTTTTCCCTATTTTCCTCAATTTCCACACAATGGACCTTGTGGGATGAGAAAGAAAGTGGGACACTAGATATATAGATTGAAACTTAAGCAAGCAAGTGTCTTTGATAAAAAGAAGCTCATTAAACCAAGATAAAAGACAATTTGAACTTCATGTGTGTTGTTTCCAATGATTTCCCGGAAGATTAAAATCCCAAAGCCAAAGTTCAAAAAGCTTAGTCTAAAAGCTCGTCAGGAGCGTCTTGAGAGACTTTTTGAATTCAAAGAAAGACTTGTATACAACTTTTACAGAAAAGCTTCAAAGAATAATCCCGCATTGTATGCATTTTATTGTCAACAAAATCCTGAACTTTTTGAAAAGTTTTCTTTTCTCCCATAGGAAGTATAACGTGTTCTTCAACACTGAGATCTTGTAAGAAAGAGTTGTGTCTAGGTTCAGGTCTAGGATCAAAAGTGTCATCCTCATCCATCTTTTCATGAAAAATCAAATCTCATCCCATCATCAAACCTTTTGAGAACTCTAGAGAAAATCACTCGTGCTAAATTTAGAGGGCTAAACTAACATCACCCTATCTTGGCTTAACACACCTAGCCAAGATAGTCAACACTTTTGGACGAATTTACCTTTAGGATAACACAACTTCCTGAAAGTTTACTAGTTCATAAATCACATTGGCTTAACACACTTAGCCAATTCATCCACTTGTGCAAGTCCCCTAGGATAACGCAACTTCCTAGGGAATACAACTTCACAACAATCCTGTTTGACTTAACGCATCTAGTCAAATTATCACAATCAATCAATTCAAAATCCCTTACAAGTTTAGCATATACCTTCAAAAGTTCTCCATAAAGGTTCTCACTCACTCATCCCATCCATTTAACCCATCACTGTTACCACAATCTTTGATCTTTGGCTTTCCTAGTCTCTTCTCTTTTGAACCCGAAAGGTTAGGATCAAACGATCCCTATTTTTATGGTTCAAACTAGATCTCAATACAAGAAGAACATGGAGAATATCAATGAAATATCAACTTCTATGGAAAAGAGTCGGTTAACCTCTGAAATAAACCTTGCGGGATTGAGCAATCCCCCAACTAACTCTCCTTTATCATCACAAAATCCTCAAGAGGAGAGCCATGAGGAGGGCATCACGAATGAAGACATGGGGATGACACAATCTGAAATGATAGAAATGGTTCAAAACCCCGACAACCATAAAATTGTTAGTGCCATGTTCAAGTACTTAAACACATTAACGAAAGGAGGGGTCCCATTCCCTTTTGACCTTGATGCAAGCACTAGTATGGACATGCCTCTTACGAATGCATCCCCAACATCAAACATCAATCAAGAAATACCCCACATCACTACAACCATCACTCCAACCTCACCAATTGGAAACAAAGAAAGTGCTATGTTTCGAGAGTTACAGCACCACCGCCTAGTGACCAATAAAGAGGTAGCTGTCACCACCACACCAGAAATCTTACACTAGAAAAGCCATTGCATCCATACGTCCCACTCGCATTTCATAATCCTGCTAGTTCATCTTCATTTCATGACTTGCTAGCTTATCAGTTAAACATACCCACTTCTTTACCACAAGAAGAAGGCGATTTATTTAGAACAACAGAAGTCACTAATCCTTTTTGTTTCTAGGATAGCCTACCACCACTACCCACATTTCCATTTATGACCACATCACCACTTGGAGTAGGGTTTCCTCCCTTAAATATCGATAGATTCTTAGAATAGGGCAATGTGCAAATCACCTCAAATACCATCTCTTTGCTCGCAATGTCATAGCCACAAGTGGCGACCATCCAAGCCACTGTGACAAACACATCTGCTGGTCCTCAAGTATCCCAAAGCATGCCTTCACAAGGACCAAACATCTCCACCACTCCTCCAACAACCCAAGTCCCAATCATCACTACCACAATCCCTCTGCTTGTCATAATAGTTGGCATGATTCCTGTTCCACCACCAATCCCACCAAAACCCAACTCAACAAACTCATTCATTACCTTAATCCAAACTCTCCAAAAGGCTAACCAAAATAGAGTACTCAAGCAACAACAACAAGCTCAAGCACAAGCACAAGCACAAGCACAAGCCCAAGTGCAAGCCCAAGCCCAAGCACAAGCCCAAACACAAGCCCAAGCTCAAGCACAAGCCCAAGCACAAGCCCAAGCTCAAGCACAAGCAGAAGCACAGTACCAAGCGCAGTTGCAAGCAATCCACCTGCAAGCCTACCAATAAGCCCTGTAAGACTTTCAGGCACAACAACAGGCTAAACAACAAGCTTTGTTGGCACAACAATAGCTCGACCAACAACAAGCTTTGTTGGCACAACAACAGCTAGACCAACAACAAGCTTTACTAGCTCAATAGCAGATTGATCAACAATAGGCTTCATGGGAATAGCAGCAGCTGGACCAACAACAAGCATTGTTGGAACAACAGTAGCAAAATCAATAACAAGTGTTGTTGACAAAAATGCAGGCATACCATCAAGCTTTGAACGCACAACCGAGCTTGCAGCAAACACCCACCAGTACTCTTCCCACCCATCAAACACCTTGAACACCTCACAACTCATTCATCCCACCACCCGATCCAATCAAAGATGTTGCAACATAGATCAAATTGCTTTTGCATAAATTGTTGGACTTACAAGTAGGAAAAACCACAAGGACACCAAGAAATTTGTGCCCTTATCCATTCGATAGAAGTCTCACCATGGTACCATTCTCAAAGGGATTCGAGATCCCCAAATTCGACAAATACAATGGAACGGGCGACCTTGAATACCACGTCAGGGAATTTTAGATGCACTACATGGAGGTCACATATGATGACACGTACCTAATGCGACTCTTCCCCCAGAGCCTGATAGGTCCAGCTATGGAATGGTTTTCTCGCCTACCAACGGGCATTAAAACATTCAAGGAAATAGTGGAGGCTTTCCTTAAGAATTACGCTTTCAAAATGGGTGCAGATGTTAGTTTGGAAGAAGTGTCTACACTCAAACAAGCAAAAGGAGAGCTATTCACATCCTTCCTACAAAGATGGCGATCCAAGGCCAATCAGAGCAAGTGGAGCATGCCAGAGGAACAACAAGTTTGCACCATCATAGCCAATCTAGATGAAAACTTGGCGTTCTACCTAAAAATGCAGTGCATCACATCATACGATCAATTAATTCCAAAGGCGCTCAACATCGAAAGAGTCCTTACTGCGTGAGGAGGCACACCAACATTCACTCCACCCCAGGATAACCACCCATCTAACAACTACAATGATAAACCTTGAACCTAGTCAAGGAATAAAAATATCATGAATGATGGCATGGTTGATGCTAAGGTGGTCATTAGCACCCCTAAGCAGAATACCCAGAACCATCATCAGCCGCAAAATCATAATCACAACAATGTGTAGACTAATGCGGTAGTAGCACAACCACAACCATCTTCCACCAATCAAATCAATAATGTGGGAAATCAAGGAGGACCACCTCCTCACAACAAGTATCCTCCCAAGCGGAAATTCACAGCTCTTGGAGAATCGATTGAATCCATAATGAAAAAACTAGTCAAGGAGAATCTAATCAAAGTCTCTAACTCTGAGTAGTACACGGAACTGATGACCAAGCCATCGTGGTATAACGAGAACCTCCTTTGTGACTTTCAAAAATTTAAAGGAGACACCACTGCCAATTGCATGAGACTCAAAAACATCATCCAAGACCTCATTGAGGATAAGGTCATCAACATCGAGCAGCCGGCCAGAATCCAAGACCTAAATATATACACGAATCTGATGCCGAACCATAACCAAGGGAATAATCAAGGGAATAATAAGGGCAAGCAAAAGTATGCTAGTGCTAATCTAGTATACGAGGAGATAGTTGGATGCATCGATGAAATGGTCACCGTAATAAATATCAAGGGAGCCAACAATGACTGTGGAGTCACCACACAAGGCAGAAAGGTTACCATTGTCGGGGCACCTGCTAAGACCCCATTACTAATACAAAGGCCATCCCCTATGATTATAATGTTATTGACTAGCTAAAAAGAACACCCGCCCAAATCTCCATCATGGAACTATTAAAAATCTCTGTCGCCCATAGGAAGATCCTTGATGAAGCACTGGTTGCGTCTACCGTTGCCGCTACCCTCGACACAGAGCAATTCCAGGCTATAGTGGGTAACATCGTTACCCCAAATCTCATTACATTTTCGGATCAAGATTTTCCTCCACAACCATCTCATAACCGTGCACTCCACCTCCAAGTCCTAATCCACAAAAATAAAGTCAAATGAGTCCTAGTAGATGGAGGTACAGGCCTTAATATTTGTTCTTTTAAACTCATAAAGAAATTGGGATTCGTCGAGGATTCCATCAATAAGAACAAAAGCATCATAATAAGGGTATATGATGACCAAGAAAGAGTATCTCAAGGTACTATCAAAATCCCCATTCAAGTGGGGCCGACAACCATGAAAACCACCTGTCAAGTCCTCGACCTTGACCTACCATACAACATCCTCTTAGGACGCCCATGGATCCATGGAATGAAGGCAGTGGCCTTGGCCTATCACCAATGCATTAAATTCTCACATCAAAATGAGGAGGTCACTATATATAGGGATCCCAAACCTTTTGCCTACTGCAAAAACTTGGAAGCCAAGTTTTATAAGATTCCCCAAGTGCCCAAAAATGATGAAAGACCATCTACTTCATACATAGACCCAACCAATCTCGCCTCCACTTCTGTGACAGAGACACCCGCCATCCTTGACATATCCAAAATCAAAGGCATGATTGAAGACAATGGATGTGGTGACTATAGAATGAAGAGAAATGAATTTGTTGTAGGAGAGTTACCACAATCTCCTGGGTCGTATGGACAACCCCAACCAGTTTAAACACCTGTCTGCACTATTAGAGCAGAACCCTCTGGATTCCACCATTGGGGGGATCTCAATTAGGAGAATGTGGATGAGGAGGGCATCTCAAACACACTATACCAAGATGAAAGACCCGCTCCCAACCTACCCATGGACGAAACTAACAGGGGGTTACAAATGATGTTCAGTATGGGCTATAATCGGAATGAGAGCTTGGGAAGAAATAGTGATGGACGGCTGGAACCCATCATTGTAGAAAGAAGAATGTGGGACCTTGGCCTTGGATATACTCCTCTAAGTATAACTATATGTGGCAGAGGTATTCTCAAAAGGGCAGTCAGGTCCTCTCCTCAAGCAACAACAACCACCCCTAGACCACCCGTTTGCTTAGGTATCCCACGCGATATCTACACCTTTGACGTCACTGAAGTTTTTCCTTGTAGTGACGATGATGATACCATAGTGGGTCTTCCTAGGATTTTTGAAGAATCCACCTTATTAATGATAAGTGCCTCCATAGCCGAGTCAAATCAACCAACCCATTGAATCACCTTAGTACACCCCCAACTCATCGACCACGACCAATGAGGACCACCGATTCTTGACTCGGTTGAAAATGATGAGGCACTCTCAGAATTCATGGGACTAAGGGATACAGTTCCGTATGGAGATCAAAAGGCTAGATTCAACATCACACTGGACACACATGCATACTATGGGAAGACTATTGAGTCCTTCAGTCGCAAAAGGAAAATATTGAGAATAAGCTCGGGGTTATTGAGTGAAAACCACACTATGGCACTCTCAAACCATAAAATAGTAAAAATAAAGGATGCATCCAATGGTGAAAACCTCTCTAAGGCGCCAGAGGATGAAGGATTCAATCTCCCCCCTACCACTCTACATCAGGAGAAATGAACAGTATTGGCAGAACAGTGCAACCTAGTCAACTTAGGAACAGAATTAGAACCACAAATCACCTTCTATGTAGAGTCTCTCCTAATAGAAGAACAGGAACTGTTGGCAGCATTCCTAAAAGAGAGAAAGGTAAATTTTGCATGGACCTATGTTGACATGCCAGGTTTGGATCCTGAGGTAGTGGTTCATCATTTGGCTATTTACCCTGGAGCAAAACCAGTCAGACAAAAGCTAAGGAAGATGCACCCACAAATAGCCTTGGTTGTCAAAATTGAGCTACAGAAACTTCTGGATGTTGGCTTCATATACCCAATCGACTATCTAGAATGGGTATCAAATCTTGTACCTGTCTCAAAACTGAAAGGGAGCATCCGCATCTGCACATATTTTAGAGACCTAAACAAAGCATGTCCTAAGGATGATTTTCCACTACCCAACATTGAAATGATAGTGGATATGACAACTGGACATGAGATGCTATCCCTAATGGATGGCTTCTTGGGGTACAATCAGATAATGATAGCAAAGGAAGACCAACATAAAATAGCCTTCACATGTCCTTGGGGCACCTACTATTGGAATGTGATGCCGTTTGGGTTAAAAAATGCAGGCACTACATATCAAAGAGCCATGACACTAATCTTCCACGACATGATCCATAAAACAGTCGAAGATTATGTGGACAACATATTGGCTAAATAAAAAAAAAGGTAGGATCACATAACAACTCTAAGTGCAATCTTTGATAGACTAGAACAATACAAGGTCAGACTCAACCCGAAAAAGTATGTCTTTGGGGTACAATCGAGAAAGCTGTTGGGATACATAGTTTCAATGAGAGGGATAGAGGTGGACCCTACAAAAGTAAAAGCAATCTTTGAAATGGAAGCACCAAGAATGTTATAGCAACTCAGGGGATTACAAGGTAGGCTCCAGTCCATTCGGAGATTCATAGCACAACTGGCAGACAAGCAGATTGCCTATTCACACCTGCTCCACAAGGGAGTAGCATTCAGATGGGATGACAAGTGTGAGCAAGCCTTCAGTAAAATAAAATAATATCTACTTACACCACCTGTATTGATGCCACCAATTGTCAGGAAGCCATTAATCCTATACATATCAGCAACAACAACCACCCTTGGCGCCCTTTTAGCTCAACATGATGAGAAGGGAACTGAGCAGGCCATCTACTATATCAACAGAACAATGGTGGGGCACAAGCTCAATTACACTTCAATAGAAAAGGCTTGCCTGGCATTGGTATTTGCAGCTTAGAAATTCAGACACTACATGCTAACTCATCAAATCAAGCTGATTGCCAAGATAGACCCTCTAAAGTATCTATTGTCAAAAGAAATGCTTACAAGAAGAATGGCTAAGTGGTTAATGATATTGTCTAAACATGATATCGAGTATGTAGAAAGAAAATCCATAAAGGGACAAGTCATTGCGGACTAGCTAGTAGAAGCTCCCCTTTACACAGACAACCCACTCATATCAGAATTCCCAAATGAATCCCATTTCAACCTTGGTGCAGCCGACCATTGGAAATTGTACTTCGATGGCTCCCACACTTAGCACGGATCAGAAGCTGGTGTGTTCTTCATCACCCCGCAAGGAGACTGTATACCTAGATCATATAAACTGGCATTCCCTTGTACCAACAATATTGTAGAATACGAGGCTTTAACCATAGGTCTCAAGATTGTAGCATAGTGGCGAATCATGGCATTAAAGGTCTATGGGGACTCGCAACTTATCATCAACCAAGTCAACAATGAATACCAAACGAAGGATGATAAGCTTGCACCATACAAAAAGGTGGTAGAAAGCCTTAAGGAATCATTCATCGACATCACCTTTGAATAAATACCAAGGACAAACAATAGAGCAGCCGATGCAATGGCAACAATTAGATCCTTGCTGGATATTCCTCGCAATGTCTCGAAACACGAATTCCTTGTAGAGTAGCTTCTTGTACCCACCTTCGAGGTACCATAATCAGAATACACGTGTGAACTCGTTGGTCCCGGTGATCTTTGGTACCATGACATATACACCTACCTAAGGTTAGGAATCCTCCCCACTGACATCAACCCAAACCTAAAGTGAACCTTTGTCAAAAGGTCTTCATGATTCGTCATCCTAGGAGAGACCCTCTTCCGCAGAAGTATCGATGGAACCTTGCTACATTGTTTAAAACCTGAGGAAGCCTTGACTACTCTAACTGAGGTACACAATGACACATGTGGGTCGCACTCGAGTGATATGACCTTGGCTAAGAAGTTGCTAAGGACCGGATACTACTGGCCAACAATGGAGAGAGAGGCACACAACTTTGTCAGGAGATGCCTACAATGCCAACAACATGGAGACCTTATTCATGGACCAGCTCAAGAACTGCATCCCATCGTTACACCTTGGCCCTTTTCACATTGGGGGCTCGATCTCATTGGTAAAATTTCACCCACATCATCCAATGGCCACAAGTTCATAATCACTACCACTGAATATTTCACAAAGTGGGCCGCAGCAATTCCCATGACCTTCATCACGGGAAAACAAATATCCAAGTTCATCCTGAACTACCTCATTTACCAATACAGTGTTCCTCAATCCATTATCTCTGATAATGGGACACCCTTCAAGAATGAGGATGTCCATGATTTATGTGAAAAATTCAAAATCCAACACCGTTTTTCCACCCCATACTATCCACAAGGCAATGGCCAAGTAAAAGCTACAAATAAAACCATTCTGAAAATCCTCAAGAAAACAGTCAATGATTCTGGTCATGACTAGCATCTGCAGCTAAATCCCACCTTATGGGTCTACTGCACCAGCATCCGCACACCAACAGGTACCACCCCATTCTCCCTGGTCTATGGATCAGAAGTCATCCTCCCTATTGAGATCGAGCTCCCATCACTGAGGATATCACTTCAAAACTTCATCACAAATGAGGAATATAAGGTTACAAGACTGAATGAGCTGGAATTACTAGATGAGTGGTGCATGGATGCCCTAAATCATCTACAAGTGTACCAAAATTACCTCAAACAAAGCTACAACTAGAAGATCAGATAATGCACTTTCCAAGTTGGTGACCTTGTGCTAAAAGAAAACCAAAAAAATGTGCCAAACCCGAATACAAAAGGAAAGTTTGAGCCCAACTGGCTGGGACCATTCATCATCACCACAAGCTACAAGTTGGGGGCATATCAGTTGTCAACACCAGAAGGTAAACCTTTGCAGGAGCCCATGAATAGTCCATGAATAGTTCGCACCTCAAAAAGTTCTATGCCTAAATCTTGCAAGGTATAGAAACAGAAAATACAAAAACAATCAGAAAAAGTCCAGAAAAAATGGTTACCTTGATGAAAACCTGGCAAACAAGCATCTTGGTGACAAAAAATAAAATAAAATAAAAAAATGCAAAAATCCTAAAAAAATCAGAAAAAGGATTGAAAATAGTAAAAAGAAAATTCGTCTTCTAGTGAAAACCACTTCGATGGTGCTCTCGACAAGTACCTTGGTGAAAACCTAGCAAACAAGCAACAAGTGTAAATAAAGCACCCCCCCCCCATCTACTAGGATCTGCATGACTCACTCTTTCCATCGCATCTCGATAAATCATCCATCCACCCATCCACTCGCATCCATACCATAGCCTGAGCTGGTGTCCGTATCATATTCCACCATGGTACTACTTGGCATATTCCTAAGGATAGTTTGTCTTGCCTTTATCGAAGTAGTCTATCACACCACACTAGGGGCATGTTCCCACATGCATTGGATCAAATTTGTGTATATTCTCGTAATCTTCTCAAAAGTCACTCAAAAAATCAAAAACATTCAAAAAATTCATTCAAAAATCCAAAAACATGTCGAAATATCATAAAATCTTCAAAAAATTCATCATTGAGTCTTGTCAGTCTTTCACCTTGTCGAACTACGTCATCTCTGAGCTTGAATGTAGGCAAGGTTGATCTTTGATCATCACCCGAGATAGTTAGGTCAGTCCTTAGGCATCCATCGCATTAGCAATCCATTTACCCATCTAGTCTGCATCTTAAGTAAGTCCTTTAGGCAATAAAATGGCAATCCATTTGTCCATTTCATCATTTGAGTCTAGTTTGTCATCAGTCAAACTACGTGGTCTCTGCGTGTATAATGTAGGCAAGGCTAATCTATGGATCAGCTCCCAAGACCCCTAAGATAGGTCTTTAAGTTAGTCCTTCAAGTCGTAAATCTCAAAAATACCAGAAATAGCCTCAAAAAATCTGAAAAAGCCAAAATGGTGCATCCATTTCATCTCACTTTCATCCATGATGGTCATCATTCCTAATAAATCAATTGTCACTTTCACCCTTTGGTGAGTCAGTTAGAAGCAAGTTTAGCAGGATTCAAAGTGAACACTTAATCGTCAAAGTCTCAAGTCTAGATCAGTAAGCAAACAAGTTGGTCAACTCAGAGTATCAATAGCTTATCACCCAAATTAGTCTCACCAAGACCCTAATCACTACATGTCCTAGGATGAAGCTTTCCTGCGATGGACATAAGCATCAGGTACCCTATAGTACGTAGTCTTGGCTAGCGGTATGAAGAACATTAGCTTGTTTATTTGCTTTATCTTGGTCTTGTTTAGACTTATCTTATGTTGCACTCATTTCAAGGACCTCTCGATGATGCCTAAAAAAAATAGGTTTAGAGAGAAAGAAATGGGGCAACGATCATTATCTTTATATATGTTGTTCTTGTGGGATACGCTTATAAAATAACTTAGTCATGTATATTTTGTTTGGTTTGTAGGGAGGATATTTTAGGTATCTTGTTGACCACATAGGAAAGCTAGTTTTTCTGTGTTTTGGTCTGAGATGTTTAGAATGTCTGAACCACATCTTGAATGAAGTATGTATGTTAAGTGTGAGCAAGAATACTCCTATTTGATTTTCAAGTTAGAGTCCATCACACTAGGCGCAACGCCATCCTGGTTCTTAATACCTTGATGCATCGTACCTAGGTGTGTTATCAAACATAACACAATTGACCCTTTGAAAATCCCAATTCATAGCAATACAAATCACCATCTCCATCCTAACTAATTCATTAATTCTACATTTCTTCTACCTTCTTTCCACACTAACATGGTATCATAACAGTAATCAGAACATCGCCAATGCATACATCCTGCATCCACTAGATCATTAGCATCAAAAAGCACAGGGCATCATATCATTATCGTAAGCTATGAGGAATAATATAAGTTTGTTATTCTAAACATCTTAAGCACAACATTGCATCATACATAATCATTTATGTCCATTATCATTCGCAACCATTACCATCTACATCCATTACCATCATTAATATGCATTACATCATTAAAAGCACAAAAAATACAAAAAAAAATGCATCCATTACATACATCGCATTACATAAGTATAAGAATAAAAACATTTCATGACACCATATATTTGCATATTATACATCCACATATCATATATGTGCACCATACATATCATAAAAAGGTGAATCATCTCGTATATATCATCAAAAAATACTGTTATGATACAAATCGGATCAGGTGTCCATCAAATACATAATCCAATAAGGCCAAAATACTGCAGCCCGTATATCAAAAATGAAGCAAACTGTTATGTGATCAAAGGGGGGGTAGGCCCTGCTGACTGTTGCCCTCCCCATCCTGTATCTCACCATGTGCCTCTACTAGTTGCCTCCCTGTCTGCTGACTTATCTCCTGATCCCTCTTGGATCTTGCCTGGTCTCTCTCTGCAATCAGAGCCTATACCTGCTGCTGACTTATCTCCTGATCCCTCTTGGATCTTGCCTGGTCTCTCTCTGCAATCAGAGCCTATACCTGCCCCTGTAGCTGCTGAATCAGCGCATCTTTGTGATCGGGTTGTCCTGCTGGCTGCTGCTGAGGATCTACCCTCGGTTGACCATCCTAATCTCCTACTCAGATAGGTGACTGATGTGCCTCATCCCTAGGAGGTGTCTGATGAGGAGATGGCCCACCTTGTCCTCTACCTCGCCCTCTGCCAGCTGCCTGGCCCCTAAGTTTGCGTCGTGGAACAACTGCGCCTAGAACTATCAATCTGAGTGGAGGTCTGAACCATGCCCTGTAAGCTGTAATGACCCCCGCATCTGCCGCCCCATGATCATATGGCCATGGTCGAGCCACTAATTGCCTAAATGAGGACACTGCCTCAGCTGTCAGAATGGGCTGGCCTCATGCTGTCTCTCTCGTCGTACGTGCAAAGATGGCCACATACTGGTCATCAGGCCTATTCCGTACCTCCCTGAACTAACGAGCAACCCTGCTCGAAAGATACCTCTCAACCATGGTATGCTCTTTCCCCTACATCAATCTATCCTGTTGGGGAAAAAAGAGCTGTTGATCATCATCTTGCCATGGACCAACACCCATCCACGGTCTCCAGACGAACTCTCTCATATCATCGAGAACTCGCCGCCAGTGCAAAATACTACTTGCGCCAGTAAAAGAAAAGTGCATCACTACCCCACCGTACCGCCAAACAAGGGGATCATCTGTCTCCAAGAGAACTGGTGTGATATCTGGGCGAAGCATTGGGATCCTCTCCCATGCCTAGACATTAAGTAAGGTACCTTGAGCCCCGATAGACCTGCTGTCTAAGTACACAAACTCATGAAGATCTTTGTAGAGGGATGCTAGTAACACTGGTCCCCAAGAAAAACACTCCCTCTGGTGAACCATTTGATCCCATGCCAGTCCCCATCCTGGACTGAAGTATCGACCCCGCCGATCAGGTACTACAAGGCCCAAGATAATAGTAGCAATAATCAACCTGTACATGTGCACGCGGTCGTGATATATCTCTAGGTCGATTTGACCATCACAAAACTCAATCACATCCATCTGCATAACCCTATAACAGGCCTCTCTGCCAGCATCCGGATCATAGATGACTCGGGTCTTGTGGATAGGTAATCGAAGGCCATAAATCCTTGAGAGTGATAGTGGTTTCGCTAGTAGGAAGATGGAAGGAGGAGGTTTCACTATGCCATCGCTCCGCCAAAGTTGTAAGCATGCCTAGGTGAGCCGGAATAGGAGGGATGTACATAACATACCAAAGATCGATGGCACCAAGGTGCTCCTAGACCAACTCAAGCATAGCCCCTAGTCTGCTAAGCATCGGCGATCAGTGCTCCTGCGAGTAAATTACACCAGGCTCCTCCTACACAGGGAAGGCCATCGCGATAGAAAAAATAAAGTTTCATTGCATTTCAAAGTTAAAATTTTCTCTAAACTAGCAAATGCAGTGCTATTTGCAGGTGTGGCACAGTTTGGAAAATTCCAAACTGCACCACCACGACGCAGTTTTCCAATTTGGTAGTCGCAAAGTGGCCCACGTGATGCACTTTTCATATGCGGTCCTCCTTAACGAAAATCCTAAATTCCTAACTATGTTGTGCGGTGGAGTAAGGACATGCAGTGGACTTTGGATGAACTAAATGCTAAATCGCAAAGTGGCCCGCGTGGCACACTCCACATATGCGGGGCAATAAGGGACCGCACAGTTGTGATAATGCACTTTTCGCAGTGCCATAGGGCACCGTGCACTTTGTGAAGGACTCAAACCCTAATAAATGCACGTAAAATGATAAATTTAAAAGTTGGATAGGGGTACATACCACGAGTCTTGCATCGACTGGCCGCTGGTGCGTCCGAACCCTCTCCGACACGTTTCTAGGAAGCTGTCGTTGCGCCATTTCAGCCAAGACTCAGAGCTCAAATGTGAAATTTTCTAAGGGTTAAGATTGCAAATGAATTGAAAATGACCCCTCGAGGTCTATTTAAGCCTAAAAATTAGGGTTTTTTGACCTAATTTGACCTTCCAGCTAGAGTTTTGGTCCCTCGAACCTATTTTCATCCAACCGAGAGTCATTCAGTGTCCCATTTTGCATTTTAGTTCATTTTTCTGGCATTTTGGGGCATTTTTGGCCTATCAGGCACCTTGTCATCTTTTTCGCGAGATCATCCAAAAATTCAAAATTTTCATCCGATCTCTCGAGGGGCCAATATCTAGTAATATCCTTCCAATGAGGCAGCAGTGGGGCATATGAAAAAATTTCAAAAAATCTCGGACCTTTGATCACAACAGTTTATTCTTTGAAGCAATGCAACAAGTACATTGCTTCAAAGAGGGGCAAAATGTAGACATGGAAAATGTACAAGTTCGTTTTGGCACACCTGATCCCGATTACTAACAAAGTTTCCTCTTAAATCACATTCTCAACATTTCATCACTTTCTATCCCTTAATTTAATAAATCAGTATTTATTGGATTAAGTCTACCCCTTTCAGCGATTAAATTAATTAATTAATTTAATAAACCATTGCATCCCTGTTTAATTAAATAAATCATTTTATTTAATTAAAATATCTAAAGTCCTCCTATTAAATTAAATAAATTAAACCTTATTTGATTTAATCTAACATATTCCTTCTTGATTAAATAAATCAAATCATTTATTTAATAAATCATCTATCCTCAATTCTTGACTTAAATCAATTCATAAATCTAAGTCTAAATTGTCATATCACCTAGTCCTTCATTAGATTAATCAAATCCATGATTAACTTAATCCCTCTCATTAAAATTCTCTAGAGAATGCAAGTTGCATAGTAAATCAAATACTTTGATTTATTAATTCTTCTATTTTCCCTCACAAAGGATCAAAAGAGAATATTCCCTCATTTGAATTCAAAAAGGCCAAGTGGACTTGGTCCTTCCAACAAAGCATTCAATGCCTCTTACATGTCCTTGACCTTTAGCCAAGTGACATTAACTTCATTCCCTTTCCCTCTTCAACATGTCATTTCTCAAATTTGAAATGCCACCTAATTGCATTAATTGACACTTTGGCCAAAATGTGCTCATTCCTCATCCAATCACATGTGGACAAGTGGCACAATGCCATTGGATTCTCTTTTGTCCAACATTGCTTAATCTTTCTCACTTCTTCCAAATAGAAGTCTATAAATTGGAGCCTCTTCTCCTCAATCTACATCCACAATTCATATGCAAAGTTACTCTCTACAATTGAGAACTAATTTTGCTCATTTCATCCACACATTCCTCATATTTTCACATTTGCACCAAGGCTATGCTCAAATATCTTTGGAGATTTGACCATTGATCCAATCAACTCACATTGCACATAGGAATTGGGAAAGGGCCAATTGCAACACATCATTGGCACAAATTCCCCCATAAGATCATCATTCTATTGGCTAGATTTGGATTTACTTTCACATTATTTAAGTTTTGTTATTTTCCTAATTTTAGTTTGAATAGGTGGATTTCATGGGGAATCCTTCACTCTTTGCATGCATTTTGATCTAATACTAACAATGTTTGTCGTCTTTGTGCATTTGCAGGTTTAGGGGTTCAAAACATGATATTTATCTTATTTCACTTCAAAATAAACTCCCCCAACATATCTAACTATTTTTGTAACATCTTAACTAACTTATCTCTTCACAACTTTTTCAAAAAATGCAATTTTTTGCAAATGTCAAGCCAAATCTCCCCCCTAAACACCTAATGTGACTCAAAATAACTAAATAAATATTAAGAGTTCTCTCATATACCTTGTTTAACATAGATCATTATATTGGACTCAAAAATAATAAGAACCTTACTTTTACCCATCTTCAGATGCACCAAAAACCCTCCTTTTTACCCAAGAAACTAGTCTAAAATGGTCTACACAAATTCGATTCAACAAGAAACCACGCTGCCCCAACTCAAAACACACTTTAGCATATCAAAACCACTCGAAATCTCATGGAAAACTCAAAATTTTAGTATAGGGATTCATGCTCAACACCCTTTTCATTCAATGGTGCTCTCACACCATGTATGCTTCCACAATTTGTATACATATATATGACATAAGTTTAAATTTTGTATGCTTGTCTATGCTTCCATTTTGAGCCTATCTTGCAATCATGGAATGCCACATTACCACTTTTCTTTAAGGCATTCTGGATTGAAAAAAATCATGTCACCTTTGTCTATGCTAGGTTAACTCTTGTACAGGATGATTGTAATTATTCTTTAAATGAATCCTTGAATGACATATTTTTCAATTAACTTGAATGTATACATTTTTTCGAAACTAATATTTGTCTCATTACCATGGTACAGATAAAATTATCCACCATGCCGAAGAAAAAGATAAAGAGGAAACTAATAGATGAAGAGAACGAAACCTTCAAAGAAAAGGAGAGAGCACGGTTGACGAAATATCGTGAAAATAAGAAATTGGAAATGATTGACGAAAAAAACCAATTGAAGAGGAACCTCAACCGTCAAGAAGAGAATGGGCATTGGTAGCACAAAAGACATGAATGTGAAAGCATCATCGTAAGACAAATTCAGATACCGTAGTTGGAGACACACCCTCTACGACAAGTGAATATGAAGGAACACCATTAAGCACAAGAGATTATCCTCAAATTAGTATTTATAATTTTTTTTAAAATGCTCAAACCTTTTTATGTCAAGATAAATCACACATGCACTACTTGTTGTTGTAGACTACATATTGAATTTTCTAACCATTATGGTGTTTATTGTCCTATATGTTTAGATTTGCATACTAATGATGTTTTGCAGGATTGTCGCATAGAAGCCCCACCAAATTCTTCAAGAGAGTTCTTATAAAAAAAAAATGTGAAATAGAGGATGGCTAGATATTCTACAGGACAACATGCTTGGATGGTTCATGCGAGCATTGTGGTGGCTTCTAGCATATGCTAGTATGTCAACATATGGAAAGCACAAATGAGGTGGGGCAGAAACTAGTAGAGTTTGAGAAGTATAAAATGTGGCATATGCTACAAAAGATTGGTCTGAAGCAAAAAGGTGTGATTTGGTTATTGAGAAGATTCCAGTGTACCAGTTTATGTCCATGTTTCATGATAATATTGTCTAAGTATGCAATGCATACCCATAGAGCCCGATGGTTGGACACACAATTCAAGCTATGTAAGGACACTTTTCCAGTTGGCAGCATAGTATCAATGGTTGACTTTGTGGAGAACTACACTCTACAACCACAATGTTAGGTGCAGTCACGGTATTACAACTCCACACAAGTTTCGATATTTGTGCACATAGCATTCATTCATGCATCTGATAGTACAGATGACCAAAGGAAGTTATTGAGGGAGTACCACTTTTACAGTAGTGATGATCGCACACATTCTCTAGAGTTTGTGGAAGGTTGCTTCTAGATGTTCTACAGTGATTTGGCTCAAAGGAATACGACCGACATATAATATGGTCTGATAACTGTGCAACACAGTTCAAGAACTCATGCATGTTCTACTGGTTGTGTAGGATGCATGTCATTATAGGTGTTCAACATATGTGGAAATTTTGTGAGGTCAGACATGGAAAGGGGGAGCATGATGGTGCAGGAGCATGCGTGAAAAGAGAATTAACACGAGAAGAGTTAAAGTATAAAGATAGTGCAAAGTTGACAGATGAAAAATCAATCATCAAGTGGTGTAATGCTTCGATGGGTCTAGGTAATGAAGGTACATCTTCATTTCGTAGATTTTTTTGGTTGATGGATGATACTTACATTGCATGATATGAAGAATTTTGTAAACTAATAGGATCGAGTGAGGTACACTCTTTCCTTAGCTCAAATGTAGGTTCATGGAGTATCGATACATGAAAGATGGCATGATTTTGTTCTTCATGTACAATGCAAGCCTGGAATGATTGGGAGTTAGGGGACTGGGTTTACAAATGGTTGACAAGTTATCTTAGCCCACTTCACACGTATCACCCTCCGATGGCATTGGAACTGGCACATATGGAATCATCAGTTGACTTTGACCACATATCAGATCTTGTTCAACCAAGTGATGTATCTACTTGCTTAGTTGTTGAAATTCCATATCCTTATCTTACTTTGTACTGTATTCGTAATGTTGACTAACTTCAAGAGATTTTCTACACATATCAATGCAAGGCATGTTTATGCAATTATTGCAGATGAAGACAATGAAGAGGAAATAGACTATTACTTGTGTCGATGTGTTGAGGCCAAAAAGAAATTGGAGGTCCTAGTTATAGATGGAGAAAACATCGAATATCCTACAGGCTCAATTGTGGTTACTAGAACGTGGCTTAGAAGATACCCACATTCGACTATTAAGCATTGGCTATTTTAGGACTTTGACACGCATCGTAAGATTCTTCATTACTCGAACCTTGTCATGGCATCCAATGTTTGTTTGACCAAATATGGGGGTAGAACTTTGAACAAGACCTTGTGGAAGGTCTATGAGTCTAACCATGAGGCAATACTTGACACAATAAAGAGTAGAGCGGAACCGAATTTTTTGTTGGATTAATTTGTAATTATATGCACATTGGTTCTTATTATTTTATACTTGTATGCACATTGATTCTTATTAATTTATACTTGTATGCACATTAATTTGTTTGATGCCAATGCTATCATCTTCTTTTAATTTTCCTATTTGTAAGTAACATACTAAATAGTGATTGGTGTCCCCTTGCAAAAAATACAGATCTATGAGTCATCCAAGAGAATGTCATCCAAAAAAATAATGCAACATCCTTATTTTGATGATCTTGACAAATCTCAATCATGATTTTAAGCCATTAGAAAAGTGTGTACAAATCTTGGCGAGGGAATTTCAAGTTATTCATTTGAAGTTAACCTTATCATGAGCAGCTATTATGTAGACATTATAAGAGCATCTGAAATTTCAACTTACTCTATTCATGAGAGGTGTTGTGTACAATAGGTATGTTAGAATTCCTTGTGAATATGTATGACCAAGAGTGACTAAGTTGTGAGACCTGCATGCCTATCTATAAGTTCCTTCCATATAATTTTTATTTTATTTCTATTTTGGATGCTCTTTCTTTTTCTCTTTTACTTTGCGTATTTGCAAATAAAATACTAAAAATTCATTGATCTCTCGTTGCAGAAAATGCTGATTTATGAGCCATCAAAGAGAATCTCGGCCAGAAAAGCAATGCAACATCCTTATTTTGATGATCTTGAAAAATCTCAATTTTGATTTCAAGCCATTATAAAAGAGCATGTGAAGCTTAGTGAGGGAATCTCAAGTTACTCAAATGAAGTTAACCTCATAATGAGAACCTATGATGTAGACATTTAAAGAGAATCTTGAATGTATGAGTGACATTGTAAAATATTTGTGAGAGTGAAGTACCTAAGGCATTGTAATGAGATTTACTTACATAAGGAGATTTGTTAGATCTCAACTCCTACAAGATTTACTCAAATACTGTAATTTTGAAGTTCATGTTTGTTGCAGTAGCACCTTGTTCTATAAATGCCTTCAATAGGCAAATTTGCAAAATTTGAATTTTGAAATGTAAACAATGTGAAAAAGGTCATATGTAATGTATTCAAAGTCTCAAATAGGTCATTAAGTGATTAGAGAATTGATATAAATCATGTAATGTTGAGAAAACCAAAGATCTTTTGTATTCTTGAATATTTACAATCAATAAATTCCCTATTTTAGTGATTTTATGAGTTTTTCCAGTTGTTCATTAACTTGTATGGCTTGTACAGTAGTTTAAGGACTTGAATCTTGATGTTTAAGGTAGAATACTGAAGTATCTTTCATTTGAATCTATTTAGGAGGGTATCCATTGATTTTATCATTAGTTTGAACTGATTTTTCTCAAGTCGATCTGTAAACCAATAATGACTACTCCACTGAATTTGATAGTTTAGATCAGTGTCCAATAAGTTAGTATTAAGATTTTTTAGGTGTGTGTGTGTCTGTTTGTGCAAGGGAATTCAAGAAACAAAGGTGGAGTTGTGTCTGTCTGTGTGTCTAGTTCCTCCATTTTATGAAGAAGGTCTAGTTCAGTGGTTTAGTGATTATCTGATGGTGAATAGGTCGTTGTGGGTATTTTGAGCATGCTTTGTCTTGAATAAGGTCAATTAAGACGATTAGGTATGTTTTAGGGTGACTTTTGGGTCTAGTGATAAAAAATGTGAATTTCAATCTTGCACTAGAAGTTGTCTTTGTAGCCTTTGAAGGAAAATTTGTGAATTTGTACATGAGTGTTGGGCTATGTTGCATAGGATCGATCCCTTAAAGGTCCAAAGTGCAAAATGGTTGCAAACTTTAGCATGCTATTACTCAGATACCATGATGCTTAGAAGCTTCTCATCTAATCCTATAGGATTGTGTTGGGCCCGTCTACAAAAACCTCTCTCGGTTTTGGCTACCTATGGCGGCGGATTTTCACTTGATGGAAAAAGTGTCAAATTCAAGTTGTGCAAACTTGCAAACTGGTGCAACTTTTTCTTTGCAACTTGTGTGACCAAAATAACTACTCCAATGTATTTGAATAGGTATGTTTATGCTAGGCATGGTCCTATTTCACACCGAAACATGTGGAATCACTCCAAGCTACGTTACAACAGATCGATCTCTTAAGGGTCCAAAGTGCAAAAATGGCTGCAAACTTCAACATGCTATTACTCGGATATCATGACACTTAGAAGCTTCTTGTCATATCCTACAGGATCATGTTGGGCCCCTCTACAAAAACCTCTCTTTGTTTTGCCTATCTCGGAGTGGTTTTTGATGGGAAAAGCATCAAATGCAAGTAGTGCAAATTTGCAAAGTGGTGCAAATTTTGTTTTGAAACTTGTGTGACCAAGCGGACTATTCCAACACATTCACATAGGTATTTTTATGCTAGGAATGGTCATCTTTTGCACCCAAACACGCATAATTGTTCTGAGCTACGTTTCATCGGATCGATCCCTTAAGGGTCCAAAGTGCAAAATGGCTACAAACTTCAACATGCTATTACTCGGATACCATGATGCTTACAAACTTCTCATCTAATCCAATAGGATTGCGCTGGGCCCCTCTAAAAAATCCTCTCTTGGTTTTGGCTATCTCGAAGTGGTTTTCTCATGGCGGTGGATTTTCACTTGATGGAAAAAGTGTCAAATTCAAGTTGTGCAAAGTTGCAAAGTGGTGCAACTTTCGCTTTGCAACTCATGTGACCAAGCAGACTATTCCAACGCATTTGAATAGGTATGTTTACGCTAGGAATGGTCCTATTTCACACCAAAACACACGGAATCACTCTGAGCTACGTTCCACCAGATCGATCCCTTAAGGGTCCAAAGTGCAAAATGGCTGAAAAATTTAGTATGTTATTACTCGGATACCGTGATTCTTAGAAACTTCTCGTCTAATCCTACAGGATTGTGTTGGGCCCCTCTACAAAAACCTCTCCCAGTTTTGGCTATCTCAGAGTGGTTTTCCTGTGGCAGCAAATTTTCACTTGATGGAAAAAGTGTCAAATTCAAGTTGTGCAAAGTTGCAAAGTGATGCAACTTTGATTTTGCAATTCATGTGACCAAACTAACTGCTCCAACGCATCCCAATAGGTAATTTTATGATAGGCATGGTCTTCTTTCACACCCAAACAAGTGGAATTGATCTGACTTACGTTCAACCGACTTGATCCCTTATGATGGCATGCAAAACAATGGAAACGAGAAACATACAAATGACGGTTGAGAAGTCTGAGTATTCCACACAAAAAGTGTATGATCATTGGTATAGAGCACCTTGTTCCTCCATTTTATGAAGAAGGTCTAGTTCAGTGGTTTAGTGATTATCTGATGGTGAATAGGTTGTTGTGGGTATTTTGAGCATGCTTTGTCTTGAATAAGGTCAATTAAGACCATTAGGTATGTTTTAGGGTGACTTTTGGGTCTAGTGATAAAAAATGTGAATTTCAATCTTGCACTAGAAGTTGTCTTTGTAGCCTTTGAAGGAAAATTTGTGAATTTGTACATGAGTGTGAAAGAATCGAGTTTTGTTGATGTAATAAGGCTATTTGTAAGCCATTTGTGTGGGTTTAGAGTTCATTAGATGTAATCATTAGGTTGGAGGAGTCTAAAGTTGCAAATTTGTAAGTTGCTTAAAGCAACAAATTTGAAATGCAACAGTTACTTGTTTTGAAAGTTGGTTTTTAGTTAGTTGAGGGCGTGGATAAAAGCAACAAATTTGAAATACAACGGTTACTTGTTTTGAAAGTTGGTTTTTAGTTAGTTGAGGGCGTGGATCAGTTAGAGAAGGGTGTAAAACACTATGTAAAGACTTGAGAGGCTCGAATGGAGGTTGTTGATGAACTTTTGGAGAAGATCTAATAAGAATTATTCACACTGTTCTCTATTTTTTAGAGTTTTGATACAAACTTGTTGATCCTATACTTGGTACGACCTACAACTTTCCTGTACAGTCCCAAGGCTGACATGGATTGAAAGAGGGTTGAGTTGGCTTTCTTTTGGTAGTGGTTTGGTGCAAAACCATAAAGGAATAGGAGAGTTCTTATCATTGAGTCAAGTGAATGTTGGAGTCTTAGTGGGCATATTTGAGAGAAGTTTTGTCAAATCACAACTTGGTTGAGCCACTCTACATCACCGTTCTTTGCAATTCGAACAGTGATTGAGAGCGTGTTTCTCTGTTAAATAGACCTATTTGGGGGTCTAGGACAATGTTGAGTCCATTTCTTATTTGTATTATAAATTATAACTTGCTTTCTCCAAAGTCCATTTTGTATACAAGAAATAATATTGCAAAAAGCTGACATATAAATCTTTCGATGGTGACGCATCAAGAACATATTGGAATCTTTTTATGAATCATTTCATGGAATACCAATTGAAAACATATTTTTTTCTTTTAGATAAAGTTGTTTAGCATCAATCAATTAGTATTCAAGACAAACCATGAAGGACAACAATGATCAATGCTGGGGCTAACCAATTAATAATTATACACGTGAATAATTCAGGCATGTAGGTGTCAATAAGGGAAGCACAAGTATTCAAAAACACGTAAGCCTCAAGACGTATACACACGAATACATAGTATACACAAATTAATACAAAGTATATGCACAAATACAAGGTATACGCATGAAAACACAAAAGCCAAAAAGTATACATTCAAACACATGTAAGTCACAAAGTATAAACGTAATTTGTAAAGTATACACTTGAATACACGTAACTCATATCTATTGAACCATTAATTTAGAATGCAAATATGGACACCATCGATAAAATATATTTGTATTAACCAAATATCCATGTAGGTATACATCAATATATGTCAATATAAGTATGAAATATATGTACAAAATAGCCATATAGGCTTACAAGAATGTCATATAGGCATACAATGTCAAATATGTCCAATACAAAATATGTACAAAACTGCCATGGAGGCATACAACAAAGGGCTCTGGAATCAAAAGTCATTGCTCTTCATGCTCTGAAAATAAAATCTTCCCCTTTTCTTTTCAATTGGATGGTGATAGGCCTATCACTAATTTCTTCTCTGCTCGAGGAGTGCTCCTACTACTCCTCCTAGTGTTTAGTTCATGGTGAAGTTTTAACTATTAAAATAAGAAGTAAAGACATGAATACATAGAAATTACATTATAAAAAATGATATATTTGACAAAATAATCACTTACCGCCATCTCATGATCACTCTCCATGAGGGATATATTCTCACGCCCATGCTCAGGAATGCTCAAGCCCTGTATAAACCATACAAATAGAAATTAAACTACGTGAATCAATAATAGTTTGATTTTTCACTAACTAACATCTATAACAACAAATGTAAATTAAAATTTACTAATTTGCCTCATACCTCCCTGTCAAAGCCATCAAGGATTGTATAGAACATGACACACCAATATCCATTTCCCTCGTCACATTCAGAGGTGTTTCGGCTTGCAACATCTGAAAATAAAATAAAAAATTATTCAACGTAATCAACGATGTGCATATAAACTACACAAATATAATAAGTACAATTCATTAGTTAAAATATTTATTCTATTAACTCCATGTAGGTTTGAGTAAATCCACCACCACTAGGAAGTGTTCCATCGAAACCTCCAATATTAGTTTGTTCAACATCCAAAATCACATATTAAATTACCATTCATAAAACAATGCTATTAACATGCAAAAATTTATAATTGTTTACTACTTACATACCCCAGCGATAGGTGTACTGAAAAAATAAGTAGGTGGGGGGCTATTGTATCCTGTCTCAACATTGTGACCAGACAATTTTATTAAAATCATAAAACATTTTTAGTTAATCCTCCATTTCAAAACTGAAATTTAATAAATTAAATTCAATGAACATGCACTGACTTTTACTTGACTATCAATTCCATATGCCTCATGCAAAATCTCAACTACCCTCTCAATCTCCATAGCTGTAGACAGATCCTACGTAGCAGTTTCCTGAGTGTTGCTGGGATCATATGAACAAGTAGCCCCGCAAGATTGACACACATGTGTTTGAAGGCCACCACTCGAGGACTCCCCTGGATGGAACTGTAGAATAGGGCTAGTATGATCGCCTACAATATCTCTACAATGTCTCTACATCAACACTTTCCTTCACGATTGAAAGTGTTCATCGCCTACAATGTCTCTACGTCAACACTTTCCTTCACGATGGAAGGCATAACAACATGATCACGAGGTGGCCTAGCAAGAGCTCATCTACCTTGCCACGTAGGATCTGGTTGTGCACCAGGTCTATCCTAAGTTGACCTCCCATCTCTCCCCTAGAAATCCCTCATATCAAAATAATATGGGATTTTGTTCAATATGACCTCACTGTATAGTTTCTTAAGGAAATATTGCGGGACCTCGCAATTGTTGCACGGTGGGTAATCAAAGACCATGTAGCACCTATCATAAAACTGGTCCCTCATCTGTTGGTGGCGGCACCAATGGATAGGAAACCTCTTCGCATTGAGGGTAAGATTTTGATTTGTGCGTGGATCGGTGAATAATGAACAAAAATCACCTTTTGTAATTTTTAATTCCTATACATCTTTGTATGATAGTTTATTTGCATAATAATACCTAGCCACCTGCCTCCTATCTTGCCATCCAATTATTATTATTTTTTAATTGAATCTACAATTTTTAATAAATCTTTAATGAATTTGCTAGGATCATTGTTTTTGCAGTTGACCCATTTGGATCACTCAACCTGCTGATCAAATCCTCAATTTTCTTTTTGTTGTTCTCAATTTCACTCATTAAATTTTGTTGAGTACCAAGAGGGGGTTGAGTGATTGGTGGAGGAGGTTGTTGTTGTGATTGATTTTCATCTTGAGGATTTGGTTGGTCTTCCTGTTGAGGATCTTGAGGGTTTGCAGGTTGATTTGCATCTCCTAAGAATTCAAACAAATATATATCAAATTCAACCTAAAACTAACTAATTTAAAACAAAAACCACAATCCTTACCTCTCACACCTCCTCCTCATCGTGGCACCATCGTTGAAAATAAATAGAAATTGTTGGTGAAATTTTTTTTTGAATTTCTCCTCCTAGAATGCGAGCATGAAATATGAGGGTTTTGACCGCAAGTAGAAGAAAAAAATAGTCGAAATAAGAATGACAGGTTTTCTCTTCTTTTTTTTCTTTTAACAAGCAATAATGCTAACGCATTATAACGCGCTCGCATTATGAATTTTTAAATTTTTTTTTGAAAGGTGTCCACGAAATGGCTACCCATTTCCATGCACCTACCCTTATCTTCCTTTGGTTTGAGATGTATACATCTTGATTATCTTTGGGGTTTTATGGAGGAGATCATAATTATCTCAACCTAGCATTTACAATTTTTTATAGATGTACATGCTATAGGTTTTTATTTGCATGTTCTCTCTTCGGTCTTGTTCTACTTCTTGGATCTTTGTATTCACATGACATTGGATTTGAGCTCTTGTGTGGAGGTATGGTGACCACTAGGTTTGTGGTCATGTGTTCATTATTTTTTGGTGACAACTTACATGTTCATTTATCTCTTTCCTTTGTTGAGTGTGAAGAACTTATGAGAGCTACGTATACTAGTGGTGAGAGATGTATTGTATTATAATGGTTTGCAAGATTTGCATTTATTTGTGGATGTTCCTTAGTAAGTTACATGATATTGGTTACACTTTATATGTGATTCTATTGGTGAATTTTGGATGCATTGATGATTTTCAAATTTGATATTACCTATGCATCAAGAGTTCTTAGATGTGTATTTTCTTCATTGACAGGTTTGGCACTTGGAGCTTGTGATTGCAGGTTATGGGTTGTATATGATGATGGAATGAGGTTCACTTGTTATGATTTGTATACCTTTGAGTTATGGATATTTGGATGTGTTATAATTTTCTATGGATGCTATTTTTAGATATGGTGATTATATATTGATAGCTACTCATACATACTTGTTACCTTTTAATTTGAGTGTTTGTGTATTGGGATAACAGTTAGAGGCGAGACTTATAATTCTTTGTGATAGATAATGTGACATCTCTTTGGATGGATTCTTATCTTTGTACATTAGCATGATGGAGGATGAGATTATTTATGCTTGATATGGTGGTCACCTTGATTCTTATTGCAGGTACCTTGATGGACCACTTTGATTCCTTGATGGCATATGTAGCTATAGGGATTGTTCCCTTGTTCATGTTTGAGTTTAATTGTTTACCCCTTATACAATGCATACAACAAGCGGGAAAATGTTAGGAAAAGGTGTTTTGTTCGCCTTGCATAATTTTATAATATAATATTTTATTATTATTATGTGGTGTATCTAGGGGGTATAGGGATGTGTGCACACATGGGTTAAAATTCTTGGGGCCACTTTATGTGTTGTATGTAACATTGTGATAAATATTTAATATTGGAAAAATTAGGATCAAAAAGTAAATGTGGGGGCTAATGGTTTTGTAAGCTCATGGTATTAGTCATATGGTTCTATGTAATACCACTTGGTGGTTTTGTGTGAGATTGTTTCTATAAAAGAAAAAACATGGGTAGTCTAAGGTGGATTGTTGGCTATTGAGAGCATCTTTTGTTAACACTTATGAGGTTTTAAGTATGGCATGGGATGTGTGGTTACATACTTGTTCAAATGTCTAGAGTTCTTGTAGAGGGCTTGATGTTTCAAGGGTATTCATGGAAAACTCTAAAGATGTATTGTAATCTTTATTTTTGAATAATACATAAGTGATAGATGCTTTTGGAGGCTATGTTTTTCCTAGGGTATATATTGTGTCATCTTTGATGGTATGTTGTCTAATTTTTTGCATATGGATTCTAAATACTTGTTTGCATAGATTTCTCTAGTTGGGTTATGTGGAAATTATCTTGGGTGAATGCATATTTCCTTTCATAAGGATCATGTTCTCCATGGATGGTCTTGTCCCTCTTGGCTACCTTCTACCTATTTTGATGAGTGTGATCCTCCTAGTTGGCTGTATTCTAGAAAATTCACTCACTTGGATTTGGTAGTCTCCCCTATTTGTTGTTAACATCCTACAAAAGATAAAGAGTAGGATGGATCTCTTACTAATTGGGAACCCATTAATGATGGTACCATCCTCTATGATATATGGGGTAAAAGTGATGATCATGAACCTCTTCTATAAATGTTGCTCTTTTTGCTTAGTAGTTTTATCTATGTTTTATTGTTGATTGGGTTCTTCCCTTTCTTTATTTTCATATATTATTTGGATTTGGTTTTTCTTAGAATTTGAGGGTGTGTCTTTCTACCACCCACTCTTTTTAATAGTGTATTTATAATAGGGAAAAAATCCAACCCAACTTAGAAAGTATGTAAACTCTCTAATTAGATGATTTCCCAATATTACTCCTAGGTTAATCTATGTTTGAAAGTGAAGTGTTTTAATGTTTTATAGCTACTATTTTAAGAGAATTTTTTTACTAATAAAAAAATTTGCTTCAAACCGTGAACATAAAATTAGCTAGCTAAAACAAAGAGTTAAAATGAAAGAATATTTTTTACTACTAGCTAAAGTGAGATTTAAAAAAAATAATACTAGAACAAAAAATAGTTAACATAGAAGAACCTATGACCCAAGGTTGAAGCTCTATAGTCTAGACACTTATACAATGTGTGAACATTGGTGTGGTGCACTATCATATTTATGAGCTTTGCGAATCAACTATCCAGAAAACTCACTTTGGCTTCTAGAATAAACTTCTAGCAACACAAAGGCCAGACAAGAAAATACACAGTAGCTTTTGAGTATGATGAAGATAGATGAAAACTAGTTTAAACTAAATATTTTAATGACGTGAAATGAAAAAGGAAAGGAAAAAAAAAACCCAAAGTTTCATGAAAATAATTTCCAACAAAGACTTGCAAGTTGAAATAAAGAAACAAATTGAGTTATAAAGGTGCTTGTCACAAATGGTCAAGCCCCTACATTAGTTTTTCAACCTCAATGGGTAGCTAGATGAAAAAATATCAAAATATCATAATGTTTGTTCCTATCCTATATATTTGTTTAGGAATTGAAAGAACAATGCCAAACACAAACAAAATGAATAAAATAAAAATAGTATTATCAAGATAATAAGGAAATGAGATACTAGGTGCCAAAGCTAGCAACAATAGGATTCTACAATGACAAAATGAAAGATAAAATGAGAAGCTAGAAAAAAAGTATCAATACAAAACATCTAACTAGCTTGGTAACACCAATAGAGGCAAAAGTGCTATTAAGAGATGTTGGTAAACTTTTCAAGAGTGTAATAGATAGCTAGAGTCTTCACGTCCCCTTCTTGAATGATCAAGGATGCTATAGACTACTCAAAGTGTTAGTAAAAATGAAATAGAATGCTAAGAGTAAAAACTTGTAAGATAGAAAGTGAGATTTTATGAGATTGGAATGAGATGAATTCAAAATGAGATGAATAGAGGGAGATAAGGGAATTGATTAGCCATTTGAATTCCCTCTAGAGTGGTTACCATTGACCTAGATAGGTAGTAGATGACAAACCACTCCAAAATGTCCATTAAATCATGAACTATTGTGGAATGCTAACACATCACATTGACATTTAAGCATCGTTATAATGTCAAGATGGTTCTAACCCTAGAAAGGGCCAAACACCAAAAAATGTCAAGGCAAGGACTACTGCAACATCAATTTCAAGAAAAGAGAACCACTAGGGGTAAGGCCTTGGTACCATGAGTTGAAAAAGGCTAAAACAAGAGTTACATGGGGTTATAAACACATTGGAATAGATGGACACCAAAGTGAGTGTAACACATAATATTAAAATGCAAGGGTATGCAATTTTTAACGTTGCAATATTATTATCTTTTTAATTAATAGAAAATAACACGCACCTTATTCATAAAAAAAACATATTATATATTTGACTAGATCAAAATCTCTTTTTTCATATGATACAATTGAAATTTACATATTTTATAATACAAGTACATAAAATACAATTTGATGAATAAATTTGACAATTGACCTTACATATTACGACTCTCTATTCAGAATTTTATAAACTAAATACATTATAATGCATATATAACCCTCAAGAAAATTTGAGGATATGTCCAAAAATTTCCTTAAAAAAGAGTATTTTTCAAAAACAAACATAAATACATTTTTCTCCTTGAACTCTCAACTATCGTTATGATGGATTACGGAGTGTGATCCGAAACGTTGATGCAAAAATTCCTACACAATCAAATCCAACAATAGATCAAATTTATCCTATTTTACAACCCTCGAAGGAGGCGAATTTGATCAGTGAAACAAACCGTGCGGAATCCGTCTACAGTTCTCTGTTATTCATGTCTAGTCCATTCGAAGTTGTCATCATTCCTGGCCTTACTTCACCACACACGACTACTCTCGGTTCGATCAAATTATAATCCCATCACATGGAAATAAAACCAAAGCTTCTCTCGGTCTGAGTCTGTGAGCAACCTGAACCGTTCAAACTCGTAAGCTGGGTCGTGAAAGGAAAAATAACTACAAAAGAGCGGGCCCAGCTCTAAAAGTCGTCGAATTCGTACTTGACTGCTCTCGTAAATTGATGCCCACTGATGTTACCAATACCAACTCCACGCTCGCCCAGATTATTGACCACACCAACACCACCATGCACAACTTCACTCCTGTGTAATCCTTTTCTTTTCCAAGTTTCAGTCGCGGCTTTCCACTGTGTGATTATAACAATTCCCCACTCCACTTGGATACTTTTTCCTAGTTTTTTTTTCTTTTGTCTTATTTTTTTAATGATAGATCATGAAGTTTGATTTGAAATATTGACAGAAAAAAAAACTCACAGGGTCAAATCCAGAAGTTTCTTGTTTTAACATTATGGACTGTGGAAATCATATTTCGAGAATAGTTAAGAATGTTTTTGGATATAATTATATTAGGTTAAGAATGATATGATTGTTAGTGGTTAATAGTGATTATATAAAAGATATCAGGTTTTCACAATCCAAATTATAAATCAGTATTGCTTTTGGATTCAATTGTGTTCGTATTTTTTTATCAACATTTCGGATCACATTCTGTGATCCATCATCGGGATAGTAGAGAGCAAGAGGAGAAGAAATATCGAATCCAGAAATGTTGATGCAAAAATACGAACACAATCGAATCGAGAAGCAATAATAATTTAATGATTATATTTTAAGTCGTTGATTCCAATTGTCTTTACATTAATAATTTAGTGATTATATGTTAAGTCATTGATTCCAATTGTCTTTACATTAAATGAAATCTTTGAAAAGGTTGTCTATAAAAGATTAAGTCAAGTTTTATAAGAAAATATGACTTTTTATATATATAAAATTGTGTTGGAAATACATAAATGATTAAGATGCGTTAGTAAGTCAATTTAAGAGCATATTATTCTGTAATAGTCTTAGGAATGAATATGAGTATTTGAAACAAGAACATAATTTAAAAAAAAGAGGTATATTTATATAGAAAGAGAAAACATGAGAATTTAAGATTTTAAGAATAAATGGATTTTTTTTACTTTTATGGTTTGAAAAGTTATTTATGTGATGACAAACAATTAAGATGTGTCATTGTAAAGGTGAATATTGCATACTTTGCACTATTCTTCATTTTATACTTACTTTGCGATTATCTATTCACTTATGTAGATAAAACTCTCAACATAAAAATGACTCCAACATTTTCAATTTTCAAATTTAATGTTGAAATTATTACATCCTAATTATGTGTAATTAGTAAACAGTTATATGGAGTAGACCATCTGATATGAACATACCACACTATATGTATTAGGTAATTTTTACTATAGTTTTGTTAATGTTAGTAAATGAATATCTATAGTGTTAGGTTAATAGAATAATTAAATAGACGAGTTTGTAAGTGGTTGTTGGAGAGGTTATTTAGGAAGCTATTTGTTAGGTAGGTAGTTTCTCATAGGTTTGAATGATTTTATAAGTCATTCCTTTACTTTGTTATTATCAGAGTAAATCATGTTGTAAATTATGTTTTGTGTATTTACCAATTTAACATGATATTAAAATATGATAAAAAATTAGAAAGGAGATTTTACCTACAATTTTGTTTTGGTACTTAAAGTTATTTTTGAAAGTCATTTTAAATGCATATTATTCTGCAATAATTTTTAATATAAATATGTGTTTGAATCAAAAGCATAAATTTATCAAGAAGAGATATTTTTGCATAGAAAGAAAAAATATTAGAATTTAAGATTTTAGTAATAAATGATAAAATTATACTTTCGTAGTTTGAAAAGTTATTGTGAAGACATAAAAAGATGTATTTTATTTTATTTTTAAAGCATGACAAGAAATAATTTAAAAATAACACGAGCTAATTTAATAAGGCTGAAGGAAAAAAGAAAACTTGTATTTCCCAGACAACTTTATTACCAATATTTCTAGAAAAATGTACAAGGTTCAAGATTCATTTGTTTTTGTTATATTGTCTTCATCGATAAATTGTCTTAAGAGAGTGGTTAATATAATTGTATTTGAATTTTGACAAATTGTTGGCATTGTTGCAAGTATGGATGTGCTGATGGTGTTGTCATTAATGTTGTCATTGGGATGGGTGCATGGAAATGGGTAGAAATTTCGTGGACATCCTAAAAAATAAAGTTGAAAACCATAGGAGCGCATTATAATGCGCTCGCGTTATGTCTTCCGTTAAACCTAGGCAAGGTCTCAATTGCTACAACTATAAACAGATAACAACGTGCTCGCGTTATCAACTGTTAAAAGCAAAAAAATAAATGAAAATCTCTTATTTGTATTTTGACTAGTTTTTTTGTTGCACCCGCGGCCAAAAACCCCAGAATATCACACTCGCATTCTAGGAGGAGAATTTCTTCACCAAGAATCCCTATTTCTTCACAACGATGAGGAGTTGTAAGAGGTAAGGATTCTATGGTTTTTGTTTTGAATTTGTTAGTATTAGGTTGAATTTGTTAGTTTTAGGTGTAATTTGATATCTATTTGTTTGAATTTTTAGGAGATGCAAATCAACCTGCAAACCCTCAAAATCCTCAACAGGAAGACCAACCAAATCCTCAAGATCAAAATCAACCACAACATCAACCTCCTCCACCAATCACTCAACCCCCTCCTGGCACTCAACAAAATTTAATGAGCGAAATTAAGAACAACAAAAAACAAATTGAGGATTTGATCAATAGGTTGAGTGATCCAAATGGTTCAACCACAAAAAGAATGACCCTAGCAAATTCATTGAGAGATATGTCAACAAACGTAGATTCAATTAGCAAAAAAATAACTGGATGGGAAGATAGGAGGCAAGTGGCTAGGGACTATTATGCAAATAAACTATCATACAAGGATGTGAAAGATTTAAAAATTACAAAAGGTGATTTGTGCTCATTATTCATTGACCCACGCACAAATCAAAATTTTAACCTCAATGCGAAGAGGTTTCCTATCCATTGGTGCCACCACCAACAAATGAAGGAACGACTTTATGATAGGTGGTATATGGTCTTCGATTACCCATCGTGCAACAATTGCGAGGTCCCGCAATATTTCCTTAGGAAACTATATAGTGAGTTCATATTGAGCAAAATCCCAAATTATTTTGATATGAGGGATTTCCAAGGGAGAGGTGGGGGGTTAGCTCAGGATAGACCTGGTGCATAGCCAGATCCTATGCGGCAAGGTAGACGAGCTCTCGCTAGGCCACCTCATGAGCACATTGTTATGCCTTCCAAAATGAAGGAAAGTGCTAATGTAGAGACATTGCAGGCAATCGACACTTTGACCCAGAGTGTCATCCATCATACTAGCCCTATTCTACAGCACCATCCAAGGGAGTCTTCTAGTGGTGGCCTTCAAACACATGTGTGTCAATCTTGCGGGTCTACTTGTTCACATGACCCCACCGACCCTCAGGAGACTGGTACGTAGGATCCGTCTATATCTATGGAGATGGAGAGGGCAGCTGACATTTTGCATGAGGCATATGGCATTGATAGTCAGGTAAAAGTTAGTGCATGCGTTCATTGAATTTAATTTATAAAATTTTGATTTTTAAATGCAAGATTAACTAAAAATATTTTATGATTTTAATAAAATTGCAGGGTCACAGTGTTGAGACTAGATACACCGGGCCCCCACCAACCTATTTTTGTAGTACACCTATCGCTAGGGTATGTAACTAGTAAACAATTATAAGTTTATTGCATATTAATGGCATTGTTTTACGAATGGTAATTTAATATATAATTTTGGATGTTGAACAAACTAATATTGGAGGTTTTGATGGAACACTTCCCAGTGGTGGTGGATTTACTCAAACCTTGACGTAGGTAATAGAATAAAGAGTTTAACTAATGAATCAAGTATTTAATAGATTTGTGTAGTTTATACATGCATATTGTTGATTACGTTGAATAATTTTTTCTTTGATTTTCAGTTGTTGCGAGACGATACACCTCCGAATGTGATGAGGGCAATGGATATTGGTGTGATATCTACTATACAATCCTTGATGGCTCTGAAAAAAGAGGTATGAGGCAAATTAGTAAATTTTAATTTACATTTTTGTTATAGATGTTAGTTAGTGAAAAATCAAACCATTATTGATTCACGTAGTTTTTGTCTATTTGTATGGTTTATACAAGGTTTGAGCATGCCTAAGCATGGGCATGAGGATATTTCTCTTATGGAGAGAGATCGTGAGATGACTGTAAGTGATTATTTTGTCAAATATATTATTTTTTATAATGTAATTTCTATATATTCATGTCTTTACTTCTTATTGTAACAGTTAAAACTTCACCATGAAATAAACCCTAGGAGGAGTAGCAAGAGCACTCCACGAGCACAGCAAAAATGAGTGACAAATCTATCGCCATCCGAGTGAAAAGGAAAGGGAAAGATTTTATTTCCTGCGCATGGAGAGCAATGACTTTTGATTCCAGAGTCCTTTGTTGTATGCTTGCACGGTAATTTTGTATATATTTTTATTGGACATATTTGACATTGTATGCCTAGATGGCATTCTCGTAAGCCTATATGGCTATTTTGTACATATATTTCATACTTATATCACAATATATTGATGTATTCCTACATGACTATTTAGTTAATACAAATATCTTTTATCTATGCCTATCCATATTTGCATTCTAAATTGATGGTTCAATAGATATGAGTTACGTGTATTCAAGTGTATACTTTACAACTTACGTGTATACTTTGTGACTTACGTGCATTCGAGTGTATAATTTATGGCTTACATGTTTTCATGCTTATACCTTTTATTCAAGCATATACTTTGTTTTAATTTGTGTATAATATGTATTCGTGTGTATACTTTTTTAGGCTTACGTGTTTTTGAGTACTTGTACTTCCCTTATTGACATCTACATGTTTGAATTATTCACGTTTATAATTATTAATTGGTTAGCCCTTGTATTGATCTATGTCATCCTCAATGCATGATCCTTGAGATGGAGTAAGTACACCCTCAAGGTGAAAAGGATTTTCACATGCATTCTTCGTAGGCTCATTTTGGTAGTGAAACCAAAAACCTCTTGCATCATTGAAACAATTTTTTTTTTCCTTTATAGAAGGTTTGAAGCCATTATCATTCTCCATTAGTTCTTCATGTATCCACTCCCCATTAATGGCTGTCTCATGACCTTCATGAAACCAAGCACTTATCTCATTTGTGATGGAAGAAATGTATGAAGATTTATCTTCCTCCTTATGAATCATTCATTATCATGAGAGATGGGCTCTTGTGAACCACTACTGATGAATCATGGGTCAATGAGTTTGACTTGTAAAACTACATGATTGAATTGTGATAGCAATATCACAATATTTATATATCTAAATGTGTTATTTCCTTCAGCTAAAATTTGTGCTTATACTTATGTGATTGATGTATGTTTGTGTATGGGATCATAGTAATTTCTATTTGATAATGCTATTGTGTCTTTAAAGTTTATTTATTAAAGGGTGCATGAAACAAGTTTTAAATCCTTACAAATCTTTGAATTTCTTAGGTTTTTCTATTTGTCGAGTCTGGGCTCCGAGGCCGAGTCCAAGTCAAAAAATGGCTTATCAAGTTCGAGGCGAGTCCTATTCTTGTAACACTGGTGTGAACACATCAAGGAATAATGTATATGCCGATGAAGAGAGAACCCATCCTTGTTTCCAAACAAACCATGGTATAGATATGGTTGGTGGAGATAAAACATCACTCTCCTGGATAGTTCAAACCATAATCTTTCATGGCTACAAACACACCTTCATTATGTGTGTTCTTGATCCTACTGAAGAAATGGTGGAACATGTTGTAGATCAAATATTGCAACCCTAGGTCCACAAGAAGGTTACTTGTCTTGATTTCCACAAATTTCTTTAAGATGTTCATCCTTCTTGAGTAATGTGAACTATTGATGTTATCTAGATCTTTGAAACTATCTGTAATCATGTGCAATATTGTAGAAGCTAGAGCTATATCTAATACTACAAATGACTGCTCAATGGAATCTTGATAGCAATATCACAATTTGACACATTGTAGAAAATACCTCCTACTTATCAATTGATGAGCTAAAGGGGCTCTATAATGAATGTTTCATAAGGCACAACACTTGTTGAAGGTTTTGCAAATGGGGTTGCAAGCTAAGTGGGCTTAACCTTGGGGAAAAAAATTTGTGGTTAAGCGCTTAAGCTGGAGTATACTGGAATGGGTGACCTCCTGGGAAGGCCTAGTGCCTCACCTTTCTGAGCATCAATTAGATGCAATGAGTGCTAAGTGGGCCATTCAATATCATTTCAAATCTTAGGGATTGATTCGGTGGAACATAGCTCGGAGTGATTCCACATGTTTTGGTGAAAAAGAGGACCATGCCTAACATAAACATACCTATTTGGATGTGTTGGAATAGTCCACTTGGTCACACAAGTTGTAAAACGAAAGTTGCACCACTTTGCAACTTTGCACTACTTGCATTTGATGTTTTTTCCATCAAGTGAAAATCCGCCACCACTGGAAAACCACTCTGAGATAGCCCAAACCGAGAGAGGTTTTTGTAGAAAGGCTCAACGCGATCCTATAGGATCAAATGAAAAGTTTCTAAGAATCATGGAATCTGAGTAATAGCATGCTGAAGTTTGCAGCCATTTTGCACTTTGGACCCTTAAGGGATCGATCCAGTTGATCGTAGCTCAGAGTGATTCCACATTTTTCAGTGCAAAAAGATACCATGCCTAGCATAAAAATACCTATTCGGATGTGTTGGAGCAGTTAGTTTAGTCACACGAGTTGCAGAGTGAAAGTTGCACCACTTTGCAACTTTGCACTGTTTGAATTTGACACTTTTTCCATCAAGTGAAAATCTGCCACCACGAGAAAACCACTCCAAGATAGCCAAAACCAAGAGAGGTTTTTGTAGAGGGGCACAACATCTTTATGTAGGATTAGACGAGAAGTTTCTAAGTGTCATGGTATCCAAGTAATAGCCTGTTGAATTTTTACAACAATTTTGCACTTTGGACCCTTAAGGGATCGATCTAGTTGAACATAGCTCAGAGCGATTCTACGTGTTTCGGTGCGAAAAAAGACCATGCCTAGTGTAAAAATGCATATTCAGATGTGTTGGAGTAGTTAATTTGGTCACACGAGTTGCAAAGCGAAAGTTGCACCACTTTGCAACTTTGCACTGCTTGAATTTGACACTTTTTCCATCAAGTGAAAATCCGCCACCACGAGAAAACCACTCGAAGATAGCCAAAACCGAGAGAGGTTTTTGTAGAGGGGCCCAATGCCTTTCTGTAGGATTAGATGATAAGTTTCTAAGTGTCACGATATCCGAGTACTGGCATGTTGAAGTTTGCAGCCATTTTGCACTTTGGACCCTTAAGGGATCGATCCGGTGGAACATAGCTCAAAGCGATTCCATGTGTTTCAGTGCAAAAGAGGAACATGCCTAGCATAAATATACCTATTCAGATGTGTTGGAATAGTCCGCTTTGGCACATGAGTTGCAGAGCAAAAGTTGCACCACTTTGTAACTTTGCACTACTTGAATTTGACACTTTTTCCATCAAGTGAAAATCCGCCGCCACAAGAAAACCACTCCAAGATAGCCAAAACCATGAGAGGTTTTTCTAGAGGGGTCCAACAAATTTTGGTAGGATTAGATGAGAAGTTTCTAAGTGTCACATTATACAAGTAATAGCATGCTGAATTTTGCAGCTATTTTGCACTTTGGACCCTTAAGGGATCGATCCGATGGAACATAGCTCAGTTAAGGGTAGACGGGAGAGAGATAGAGAGACTTGAGAGAGGGAGAGAGGGTAGGAGAGAGAGAGAGAGCATGCCATGTGTTTCGGTGCAAAAGAGGAGCATGCCTAGTGTAAAAATACATATTCAGACGTGTTGGAATAGTCCGCTTAGTCACACAAGTTGCAGAATGGAAGTTGCACCACTTTGCAACTTTGCATTTGATGCTTTTTCCATCAAATGAAAATCCGCCGCTGTGAGAAAACCACTCCAAGAAAGCCAAAACCGAGAGATTTTTTTCTAGAGGGGCCCAATGCCTTTTTGTAGGATCAGATGAAAAGTTTGTAAGTGTCACGGTATCCGAGTAATAGCATGCTAAATTTTGCAGCCATTTTTCACTTTGCACCCTTAAGGGATTGATCCGGTTGAACGTAGCTCAGAGCAATTCCACATGTTTCAGTGCAAAAAAAGACCATGCCTAGCATAAAAATACCTATTCGGATGCATTGGAGTAGTTAGTTTGGTCACATGAGTTGCAGAGTGAAAGTTGCACCACTTTGCAACTTTGCACTGCTTGAATTTGACACTTTTTACATCAAGTGAAAATACGCCGCCACGAGAAAACTAATCCAAGATAGCCAAAACCGAGAGATGTTTTTCTAGAGAGTTCCAACACTTTTCTATAGGATAGATGATAAGTTTCTAAGTGTCACGGTTTCCGAGTAATAGCATGCTGAAGTTTGTAGCCATTTTGCACTTTGGACCCTTAAGGGATCGTTCCGGTTGAACATAGCTCAAAGTGATTCCATGTGTTTCAGTGCAAAAAAAAACCATGCCTAGCATAAACATACCTATTCAGATGCGTTGGAGCAATTAGTTTGGTCACACGAGTTGCAGAGCGAAAGTTGCACCATTTTGCAACTTTGCACTATTTGAATTTGACACTTTTTCCATCAAGTGAAAATCCGCCGCCACTAGAAAACCACTCCAAGATAGCCAAAATCGAGAGAGGTTTTTCTAGAGGGGCCCAACGCCTTTCTGTAGGATTAGACAAAATTTTTGTAAGTGTCACAGTATCCGATTACTAAAATGTTGAAGTTTGCAGGTATTTTGCAATTTGGACCCTTAAGGGATCGATCCAGTGGAACATAGGTCAGAGTGATTCTACGTGGTTTGGTGCGAAAGAGGACCATGTCTAGCATAAACATACCTATTCTGACATGTTGAAATAGTCCGCTTGGTCACACGAGTTGCAGAAAAATGTGTACAAATTGTTTACATTTCAAAATTCAAAGTTTGCAAATTTTCCTACTCAAGGAATTTATAGAACAAGGTCCTACTACACCAAACATGAACTCCAACCTTACAATATTTGAGTATATCTCATTATGTAATTAAATCTTATTACAATGCCTTTGGCACTCTGTTCTCTCAGATCTTTTACAATGTCACTCATACATTCAAGATTCTCTTTAAATTTCTACATCATAGGTGCTCATTATGAGGTTAACTTCAAATGAGTAACTTGAGATTCCCTCGCTAAGCTTCACATGCTCTCTTATAATGGCTTGAAATCAAAATTGAGATTTTTCAAAATCATCAAAATAAGTATGTTGTATTTCTTTTTTGGTTGAGATTCTCTTTGATGGCTCTTCAATCAGCATTTTCCGCAACGAAAGATCAATCAACCCATAGTAGTTTACTTACAAATACGCAAAGTAAAAGAGAAAAAGAAAGAGAATCCAAAATGGAAATGAAATAAAAATAGATCGAAGGCACTTACAGATGTTGCATGCAGGCATCAAAATATGGATGTTGCATTTCTTTTCTAGTTGACATTCTCTTGGATGGCTCATATATCTGCATTTTTTGCGACGGGACACCAATCACTGTAAAAGAAGATGATAGCATTTGAATCAAATAAATTAATGTGCATACAAGTATAAATTAATAAGAACCAATGTGCATATACTTACAAATTAATCCAATGAACCATCCGGGTCTACTCTACTCTCTATTATGTCAAGTATTGCCTCATGGTCAAACTTCACGGACCTTCCATAATGTCTTGTTCAAAGGTCTAATCCCATATTTGGTCAAACAAACATTGGATGCCATGACAAGGTTCGAGTAATGAATATTCTTATGATGCATTTCAAAGTCCTGAAATAGCCAATGTTTAACACTTGAATGTGGGTACCTTCTAAGCTATGTTCCAGTAAACACAATTGAGCTTGTAGGGTATTCAATGTTTCCTCCATCTATAAATGGGTTCTCCAATTTATTTATGGTCTCAACACAACGACACAAGTAATAGTTTGATTCCTCTTCATTGTCTTCATCTGCAATAACTGCATAAACATGCCCTGCATTGATATGTGGAAAAAATCTCTTGAAATTTGTCAACTTTATGAATACAGTACAAAGTAAGATCTAACGATATGGAATTTCAACAACTAAGAAAGTAGATATATCACCTCGTTAAACTAGATATGATATGCGGTCAAAGTCAACTAGTGATTCTATCTATGTCAATTCCAATGTCGTCGGAGGGTGATATGTGTGAAGTGGGCTAAGATAACTTGTGAGCCATTTGTCAACCCACTCCCCTGACTCACAGTCATTCTAGTCTTGCATTGTACATGAAGAACAAAATCATGCCATCTTTCATGTATCGATACTCCATGAACCTATATTTGAGCTAAGGAAAAAGTGTACCTCACTCGATCCTATTAGTGTACAACAGTCTTCATATGGTGCAATGTTAGTATCATCCATCAACCAAAAAAATCTACGAACTGAAGACGTACCTTCATTACCTGGACCCATCAAAGCATTACACCACTCGATAATTGATTTTGCATCTGTCAACTTTCCACTATCTTTATACTTTAACTCTTCTCGTGCTAATGTTTTTTTCACGCATGCTCCTACACCATCATGCTCCCCCTTTCCATGTCCAGCCTCACAAAATTTGTACATATGTTGAAAATCTGTAATGAAATGCATCCTGCACAACTAGTAGAACATGCGTGAGTTTTTGAATTGTGTTGCACATTTATCAGACCATATTATATGTTGATCGTATGCTTTGCCCCTATGAGCCAAACCATTGTAGAACATCTGGAAGCAACCTTGCACGAACTCTGGAGAATGTGTGTGATCATCACTAATGTAAAAGTGGTACTCCCTCAATACCTTCCTTTGCTCATCTGTACTATCCAATGCATGAATGAATGCTATGTGCACAAATATCAAAACTTGTGTGGAGTTGTAATACTATGACTACACCTCATTTTGTGGCTGTAGAGTGTAGTTCTCTGCAAAGTCAACCACAAATACTATACTTCCAACTTGAAAGGTGTCCTTGCATAGCTTGAATTGCGTGTCCAACCATCAGGCTCTATGGGTATGCATTGCATACTCAGACAGTATACTTTCATGAAATGTGGTCATAAATTTGTGCACTGGAATCTTCTCAATAATCAAATCACACCTTTTTTCTTGAGACCCATCTTTTTTAGCATATGCCACTATTTTATACTTCCCGAACTCTACTAGTTTTTGTCCCACCTCATATCTGCTTTCCATATGTTGACATACTGGCATACGCTGGAAGCCACTACAAGGTTCGCATGAACCATCCAAGCATGTTTCCCTATAGAATATCTGGCCATCCTCTATTTCACATAATTTTTTTGATAAGAACTCTCTTGAAGATTTTGGTGGGGCTTCTATGCCACAATCTTGCAAAACATTGTTAGTATGCAAATCTAAAAATATAGAATGATAAACATCGTAATGGTTAGAAAATTCAATATGTAGTCTACAACAACAAGTAGTGTGTGTGTGATTTATCTTGACATAAAAAGGTTTAAGCAGTTCAAAAAATATTTGAGAAATAATAATTTGAGGATAATCATTTTCAAATTTCCAAAAAAATTGGGTTCGAGTCATATCCAAAAAATGCTTTGGATGTGGCTCACGATTCTGACTACCGATTGTCCTTCTTACAACTTCACTTTGATTCAGAGATGGCCTTGTGTTATTCTTCCAATACTCTTCAATTAGTGTTCTCAAGGCTTCAAAAAATTCTTTATCTTTTCGTGAAATTCTCCTCAAGAATGCCCATAATTCATTTGTATCATTGCCCTCAATTATTTTCCGCCTTTGAATGGCTCTTGATAAAAAAATTCTACTAATTCCCATTTTTTCACTAGTCTTTTTAATTAGGCAATCTCTCTTTGTTTGACAACCTACCAAAGTTGATGTAATGACACGTCAGGTGACATTACTATCCTTTGAGCATGAGGTCTTACCCACACTCTCATAAGCATCCATTAGATTCTTCACAATAGTGTCTTCACTCAATGCATTCGATGTTCTCAACCCAAGAGTCTTCATGATATTCCTATACTTTACACCCTGCATCATTTCAACAAATAGTTGACATCTTTCAGTCTCATTTAGCCTTTCAAAGAATCGTTCCCAAATCTTATCAACATATCTTCTACAAGTGCATGTTGAAATATTACCTTCCATGTGCTGCAAAATCTCATCATCAATATTAATCAAATACTTTGGCTTTCTACGCAAAATTCTTGGTGGTGCTCTCCTAGGTACATACATCTCAACATTAGGAATTTCATCAATATTTAATTGAGGTGGGCTAGATTGCATACCTTTGATCGAGGTTGGAGAAGAAGACATATCTTGAGGTTCACATGGGAATGATGGCATACCTTCTTCGTCGATTTTGAGTGATGATGTACTCTCAACTTGAGATGTGTTGGATGGTGTCCAACAATATTCACTTGCGGTAAATGGTGTCCCTCCATATTCACTTGCAGTAGATGGTGTCCATCCATATTGACTTGTGCTAGATGGTTTCCCTCCATATTCGCTTGTGCTTAATGGTGTCCCTTCATATTCACTTGTCGTAGAGGGTGTGTCTCCAACTACGGTATGTTAATCTGTCTTACAACGATGCTTTCGCATTCATGCTTGTTGTGCTACCAATTCCTATTCTCTTTTTGAGGGTTGAGGTTCCTCTACAATTGGGTTGTTTTCATCAATCGTTTCCAATTTCTTATTTTCATGATATGCCACCACCCAAACTCTCTCCTTTTCTTTCAAGGTTTTGTTCTCTTCGTCTATTAGTTTCCTCTTTGTCTTTTTCTTCGGCATGGCGGATAATTTTATCTGTACCATGGTAATGAGACGAATATTAGTTCCTAAAAAAGTGTTGAAGGAGTGGTCTATTTAATTAAATTTTGACCTTGTGCAGGGTATTTTGAAGATGTTTGATGCTTTGGAATGGTCTGGGAAGGCCTGGGTATAGGAGTTTCTATAAACCCTCCCTCTTTGCATTGAAACATGGGAGTTTTTGTATTGGAAGCCTAGTTGAGAAGGTAAGGTCCTAAGAACTAGAAATTATCTTGTTTTGAGACCTAATTAAAGACTGTTTTTGGGTTTGGAAGTCTAGTGTGAAGATCTAAGGGTAGTTCCTTTGTAAAACTGGCCTACTTGGAGGCCTAAAATAGTGAAATAATTCAGTTTTCTTAATGTTTTCCCAAAGGAATCATGTGATGGGTTAAGGTATGTCTTACAACTCTGAAATTGGTGCTACAATCATTCTTTTATTTTCCTAGTGTTCTTGAAAGTTTTGGAGTTAAGGGCCCAAAACGGGTTTTGCACAGTAACTAGATTCCAAGGGTAAAATTTAGGAAATAATGTTTTTGTTTGTTGTCCAGCTTGGAGGAGTGTTGGGATTGGTCCATTATGCCTTTTTAATCTTCTTAGATGGCTCTTGAAGGCAAGTTGACATCTTCAATGGTTTTGGGTCCTCTAACTTTGCATCAAAAATGAGTATTATAGTTTGAAGTGTGTGCATGGTTTGGGAGATACATGTGACAGTTTGTAGATGCTTGGCTACTAGTAATGTGGACAGTGAACAAAGGAACTAATTTTGTGTATAAGGGTAGAATTCTGAAAGGTTTCATTTTTGTTCTACTAACTCAACCAAAGATTTATCAAGCAAATAATGGTTTGGTTGTGCCTTAAGAATTATAGTTTGTGTTTGTAAACAATGGTGCCATTATGGAAGATTTAAGACAACTTGTGAATTTCATAACAATTGGTTGATGTTTTGAGGAACCTAGTTGATTGTAATTAGTTATTTTCAATATTTTCAAGGTTTTTTGAAGGTCCTTAAGGAACTGGGAACCCTTAATGCTAATTTGAGTATACGAATCAATTTTTTTGTGAAGGGAAATATAATTGAATAAGTGTGTCAAAGGTGTTGATTTATTCCTTTGTACTGCATCAATTTGTGTAGAGGTATTGGAAGGTGTTTGGACCCTTCAAAGTAATGGGAGAGGCTTGGAGTTGTCCTAAAGGATGAATTTTGGTGAATGGTTATGAATTTCTATAATTGGCAAGTGTAAAATGGTAATTGGAAAGTGTATATAATTGTGTATATAATTTGGTAATTAAAAATGTGCATTGACAATCTAAGGTTATAATGACAAAAAAAAATGAAAGCAAGCCATAATAAAATGAAAGAAAATGTGTAATGACTTCACATACCTTAAAAACCAAAATTTCAAATGGAGGAGTTCAGCCCAATTATGTAGCCTTAGCTTTTTCTTTCTTCAAACTCCACAACAATTTGACTTTTACAAAAGCTTCTTCCCTTCCACACTTCAATTGTATATCAGTTTTCAATGGAATTCAAACTTCAATTGATATTATATGTCTTTCAATGTGGAAACTCTACTATTTCATGCAAAGGTGGTAAAAAGATCTTGGAAAAGGTGATGGAATGTGAAAAAGATGATTCCACACTTCACAACATCATCAAAAAACTATTTTTTGTTGGAGCACACCCAGAACCAGGGGAATATGCAGACTATGGGCCTTCAAATCATGGGTATATAGAGTTTTTTACCATTTTAGTGCAGTAACAAACATGGTCGTGTTATAACGCGAGCGCGTTATGTGAAATTTGGTTTTCTTAGTGTATTTTTGAGAGTATAGGAGTTTCTGAGAGAGTGGGAGGGAGAGAGGGGGAGAGTGGGAGATAGAGAGGGAGGGAGAGTGGGGGAGAGTGGGAGGGAGAGAGGGGGAGAGTGGGAGATAGAGAGGGAGGGAGAAGGGAGAAGAATAGTGGGAGATCGAGAGAGTGGGAGATAGAGAGGGAGGGAGAGAGGGTGACATTGGGTGAAAGATAGAGTGGCAGGAAGAGAGGGGGAGAGTGGGAGATAGAGTGGGAGGGAGAGATTGGTAGAGTGGGAGATAGAGAGGGAGTGAGAGATGGTGAGAGTGGGAGAAGGGGAGAAGTGAAGAGTGGGAGATAGAGAGGGAGGGAGAGATGGTGAGAGTGGGAGAAGGGGAGAATCAAAGAGTGGGAGATAGAGAGGGAGGGAGAGATGGTGAGAGTGGGAGAAAGATAGAGTGGGAGAGAGTTGGGGAGAGTCAGAGAAAGAGAGAGTTGGAGGGAGAGAGGGGGAGAGTGGAAGATAGAGAGGGATGGAGAAGAGGAGAGTGGGAGAAAGAGAGAGTGGGAGGTAGAGAGGTAGAGAGTGGGAGATAAAGTGGGAGGGAGAGAGAGGGAGAGTGGGAGATAGAGAGGGAGGGAGAGAGGGGGAGAGTGGGATAAATATAGAGTTGGAGGGAGAGAGGGGGAGAGTAGGATAGAGTGGGAGGGGAGAGGGGAGGGGAGATAGAAAGGGATGGAGAGATGGTGAGAGTGGGAGAAGGGGAGAAGTGGAGAGTGGCAAATAAAGAGGGAGGGAGAGATGGTGAGAGTGGGAGAAGGGAGAAGTGGAGAGTGGGAGAGATGGTGAGAGTGGGAGAAAGATAGAGTGGGAGAGAGTGGGGGAGAGTGGGAGAAAGAGAGAGTGGGAAGGAGAGAGGGGGAGAGTGGGAGATAGAGATGGAGGGATATAGGCAGAGAGTGGGAGAAAAAGAGAGTGGGAGAAGGGGAGAAGCGAAGAGTGGGAGACCGAGAGAGTGGGAGAGAGTGGGAGATAGAGAGGGAGGGAGAGAGGGGGAGAGTGAGAGATAGAGAGGGAGGGAGAGATGGTGAGATTCAAAGAAAGATAATCCATCAACCCTCAACCCTCAACCCTCAACCCTCAACCCTCAATCCTCAACCCTTAAACCCTAATCCCTCAACCCCTATACCCTCTTAATACCTCAACCCTCAAACCCTAATCCCTCAACCCTCAACCCTTAAACCCTAATCCCTCAACCCCTATACTCTCTTAATCCCTCAACCCTCAACCCTCAACCCTTAAACTTTAATCCCTCAACCCCTATACCCTCTGAATCCCTCAACCCTCAACCCTTAAACCCTAATCCCTCAACTCCTATAAAATCTACCTTATAACCTATTATTCCCTCATCCCTAAACCCTAAACCCTAATCCCCTATACCCTCTTAATCCCTCAACCCTGAATCCTCAACCCTTAAACCCTAATCCCTCAATCCCTATACCCTCTTAATCCCTCAACCCATATACCCTCTTAATCCCTCAACCCTTAAACCCTAATCCCTCAACCCCTATACCCTCTTAATCCCTCAACCTTAAATCCTCAACCCTTAAACCCTAATCCCTCAACACCTATACCCTCTTAATCCTTGAACACTCAACCCTCAACCCTTAAATCCTAATCCCTCAACCCCTATACCCTCTTAATCCATCAACCCTCAACCCTTAAACCATAATACCTCAACCCTTATATGCTCTTAATCCCTCAAACCTCAACACTCAACCCTCAACCCTCAACCCTTAAACCTTAATCCCTCAATCCCTATACCCTCTTAATCCCTCAACCCTCAACCCTTAAACCCTAATCCCTCAACCCCTATACCCTCTTAATTCGTCAACCCTCAACCCTCAACCCTTAAACCCTAATACCTCAACCCCTATACTCTCTTAATCCCTCAACCCTCAACCCTCAACCCTCAACCCTTAAACCCTAATCCCTCAACCCCTATACCCTCTTAATCCCTCCACCCTCAAACCCTAATCCCTCAACCCTCAACCCTTAAACCCTAATCCCTCAATCACTATACCATCTTCATCCTTGAACCCTCAACCCTCAACCCTTAAACCCTAATCCCTCAACCACTATACCCTCTTAATCCCTCAACCCGCAACCCCTAAACCCTAATCCCTCAACCCCTATACCCTCTTAATCCCTCAACTCTCAACCCTCAACACTCAACCCTTAAACCCTCAACCCTCAACCCCTATACCTTATTAATCTCTCAACCCTCAACCCTTAAACCCTAATCCCTCAACCCCTATACCCTCTTAATCCTTGAACCCTCAACCCTCAACATGTAAATCCTAATCCCTCAACCCTCAACCCTCAACCCTTAAACTTTAATCCCTCAACCCTTAAACCCTCTGAATCCCTCAACTCCTATAACCTCTACCCTTTAACCTATTAATCCCTCATCCTTAAATCCTAAACCCTAATCCCCTATACCCTCTTAATCCCTCAACCCTCAATCCTCAACCCTTAAACACTAATCCCTCAATCCCTATACCCTCTTAATCCCTCAACCCTCAAACCTTAAAGCCTAATCCCTCAACCCCTATACCCTCTTAATCCCTCAACCCTTGAACCCTAATCCCTCAACCCCTATACCCTCTTAATCCCTCAACCTTCAATCCTCAACCCTTTAACCCTAATCCCTCAACCCCTATACCCTCTTAATCCTTGAACCCTCAACCCTTAAATCCTAATCCCTCAACCCCTATACCCTCTTAATCCGTCAACCCTCAACCCTTAAACCCCTAATCCCTCAACCCCTATCCGTCAACCCTCAACCCTTAAACCCTAATACCTCAACCCCTATACCCTCTTAATCCATCAACCCTCAACCCTCAACCCTTAAACCCTAATCCCTCAACCCCTATACCCTCTTAATCCCTCAGCCCTCAACCCCTTAAACCCTAATTCCTCAACCCCTATACCCTCTTAATCCCTCAACCCTCAACCCTCAACCCTTAAACCCTAATCCCTCAACCCCTATGCCCTCATAATCTGTCAACCATCAACTGTCAACCCTTAAACCCTAATCCCTCAATGCATATACCCTCATAATCCATCAACCCTCAACACTCAACCCTTAAACCCCAATCCCTAATCCCTCAGCCCCTATACCCTCTTAATCCCTCAACCCTCAACCCTTAAACCCTAATCCCTAAATCCCTATACCCTCTTAATCCTTAAATCGTCAACCCTCAACCCTTAAACCCTAATCCCTTAACAACTATACCCTCTTAATCCCTCAACCCTCACCCCTAAACCTGAATCCCTCAACCCCTATACCCTCTTAATCTCTCAACTCTCAACCCTCAAACCTCAACCCTCTTAATTCCTCAACTCTCAACCCTCAACCCTCAACCCTCAACCCTCAACCCTTAAACACTAATCCCTCAACCCCTATACCTTCTTAATCCCTCAACCCTCAAACCTCAACCTCAAAAAAGCATTCAAGATAGAAGATCAACAAAAGCGTTGGCAAAGGGCGGAAGAATTAAAAAAGCACTGAGAGGAACACAAGAAAGAAATGAAAGCTCAGGAGCTTGAAAGATAGGCTGCTTGACAAGCTGAAAAGCTCATAATCCAAAAAGAAATAGAACGCCGGCAAAAGCTTAGACAAAAACATGGTAAATCTAATCGTAAATCTAAAATTAAAAACGGAATAAATGATTTTCTAGTTCGAGACTTTAGCAATATATATCGTTCTCAAAAAAATATCGAGAAGATAAATACGCAAAAAGAAAAACTGCATAATAACAATAATCAATTTTAGCTCGAAGGGTCTGTAGGGGCACTCTACCTTGCATAGCCAATTCTTTACGAGCTCTCTCAATTCCATTAAGACGACATTTAATTTGTATTTTAATACCTTCTACATCTGCCTTTTCAGCCAGCTCAAGAGCTATGGAAACGATGGAACCTATGACTGCATAAGATCATATAAAAATCTTAATCATTCATTGGAAAGGATGGCAAAATAAACCAATAAAGAATTAATTTCATTGGAGTCCATAAGTTGACCCCAAATATTGAAAGAGTAAATATTCGCCTGTAAGATACTTATTGAGTAGTACCAATATACAATAAAAGAGGTATTTGTATCCTCATATTATATGTATAAGATATGTGTAATGATAGTTACCTACTACTATTTATTTTAAATAAAAGAATTGTAACAAAAAATTGAACCATGCAAAATAGAAAAACTTATGATGACTAGGTGAAAAAGTGGATAACTCAATCAATATCCGTCTTAATAATGATCGATGTAATGACTCAGGCATCTATTGCAAATGCATATCCCATTTTCGCACAGCAAGGTTATGAAAATCCTCAAGAAGCAACTAGACATATTGTATGTGCCAATTGTGATTTGGCTAAAAAACCTGTGGAGATTGAAGTTCCACAGTCTATGCTTCCTGATACCATTTTTGAAGCAGTTGTTAAAATACCCTATGATAAGCAAATAAAACAAGTTCTTGCTAATGGTAAGAAAGGAACTTTAAATGTACTAATTCCTCTTGCCTCTAACGGGTTAGCATGAGCCATTCCCGTGATAGCTAAATCGGGTTGTAATTCGCGTATACGTCGTATTTGATTCGAATTATCTGGTTTCTCCACAATTCGTGGTATTGGTACACACATCTTTATACATGTATCTTGTAAAAGTGATAATTCAGCAGCTTGATATCACTTATCCATATATGGAATGCCAATTTCATGAACAATCATTCCACATCTGATTAAGAATCTTGCTAGAGATACTTCCCCTATTGGTTTCTTTCATGAATATTTTGAACAAAGAAAATAGCTGGGACTTGTTTACTTTCGATATTTAGCTGAATTTATTCAACGAGGTCTAACTCATAGAATAGGTGTAATGAATTCTGAATTAAATTCATTATTTTTAGCAGAAATGCCGATCTTTGCTGCTTTTTATCAGAAGATGACTTCCCTACCAATTGACTCATCTTTATCTGACCAAGTGAGATTTTACCCACTCTACCTGGTACCATCCCTTTCGAATCAAATTTTATTGATATGGCCTAAGGAAATTGGACGATCGTATTTGGCTAAAAGTTTAGCAGCAGATTTACCCTCTTAATCCTTGAACCCTCAACCCCTATACCCTCTTAATCCCTTAACCCTCAACCTTCAACCCTTAAACTTTAATCCCTCAACCCCTATACCCTTTGAATCCCTCAAACCTCAACCCTTAAACCCTAATCCCTCAACTCCTATAACCTCTACCCTATAACCTATTAATCCCTCATCACTGAACCCTAAACCCTTAAACCCTAACCAATAAACCCTCTACCACCCTCTACCCTCAACCCTAATCCCCGAACCCTTAAACCCACTTAGTAAACTCTCTACCCTTATCCCTCAACCCTTTTGACCCTTATGTTGGAATTTATGCCTTAGCTTTTTGGCATGTTTCTCCATCGACCTTGGCAGGTTTATTCTTGTTTATGTCGTTTACTGTCATACCACGCGTGGTCTCCTTCCTCACCACGCTGGCCGCGATAAATTTGTTAGCTAACCTTGTCTGTGGTCACTTGTGCATTGGGGTGGTTGTTTTGAGATGGAAGGATGGATGGTGTTGGAGTACCTGAATATTCAGTTATGGGAACTTGAAGCATGTGTATCATGTTGTCATGGAGAGCTTGTTGCACTGGTTAGTGTAAGTTTTTGACAAGTGATAGTGTGGTTAGTCATGGTGCTTGGAGAGCTCAGTGTCACAATTCAGTGGGAGATTTAGGAGTGACTATGGATTCATCATTTGGTGGTGAATGGTCTTCTTTGGTGTTTTAGATTTTTTGCATCTGCATGTTTACCATTTGAAGGTGTGCAGCCTCTTGGAGCCATGGAGGACTTTGGTAGTCTTTGGTTGAGATGCTAGTGGTGCTTGACAGGTGATGTTGGTTTAGAGTTTGTTTTCTTTATTTCATGGTACACTCTTGCTTGTGGTTTAGAGTTTTGGCATGCTGCATTGGCTTTTGAAGACCATGGACATTTCACTTGAAGCATGGAATCTCCTATGGGAATGTGTAGATCATGGTATCATGATAAGTTCCTATTCTAGGTTTGGAGCTTTGACAGTGGTCTGGGGTGTCTCTATGATTTGAGTGCATTGGTCACATGCTGGTGGACTTCATGGTTGCTGCAATACTGCAGATTGAAGTTAGCATGAGATGATAGGTTGTTGATACTCATGGATGCATGGAGAATAAGGTGAGGCTAGAGTTCTTATAAGAATGTTGCTATTATAGCTGAAAGTCCGAGAAGCCTACACCTTGGTTGAATGTGAGTTCAACAAAGACCTTGAAGGAGAATGCTCTTGGGTAAGTCATTTTGGCTTGTATATCTTGGATGAGCATGTTTCCCTTTTCTTGGTCTGCTCAGCAGTAGTGTCACTTTGAAAGGTATTTACCCATTATACTTTTCAATTATGTTATGCTTTATCTTTCATGGATATGAATCTTGAGTTGTTGAGATTCTGGAGAATTCATAATGAAAGGTGAACAACATTGTGTATCTCCTTGTGCTTTTAAGGACTAGTAGGGGATGGTCATATGGGTAAGTTTGATCTTCCTTGAGGTGCTTACATCTATGGTGTTGTTGGATGTTGTTAAGGCCTTTCTCTTTTGGGATGTGATGAAGATCATTCTTGACACAACTTGCATTTAGAAGTGTGTGTAGAAGGTGGCAACATGGTTTGATTTGTTGTTTCTCTCTAATCTGGTCTTGTTCTTCCTGTATGGTCATTTGAATTTACATGTTTATGAAGCCATGGTGTTTCTTTCTTTAGTCAGCTTTGAAGGTGTTTGGAAGAACTGTGGAAGATAGTTGAGAGAAATGTTCCTTATAGCATGTGTTTGTAGGTGTTGCAGATCAGTGTGGTTGTTCCTTGGAATTGCATGGTTACGTTTCTTTGTGCAGAAGTTGGTGGACCTAGTATGCCTGGGTCGTTTGTGATGGTTCTTTGTTTGCACTCATTTGGACAGTGCCCTTGCAGTGGGAGCACCTGGAAGTGTATGGTCTTTTGACTAGTTGACACAGGGTGCTTGTTTGCTGCTAGTTGTCATACCTTTGAGGTATGGGTGGTTGGATGTTTCAGCATGAGCTATGGGTGTTGGTTTTCAATCATGTGGTTTTGATCAGCTGGATGAGGGTAGTCGATTTGTGGCTACTATTCTAGCTAATGGTTTCTTGTTCTGGAGATGGTGTTTGCGAGTTTGCCTTGTGTTTTGCTGCTATGTTGCCTTTGTCGCCTAGAGGATCAATTATTTTCATTAGTGAGACTGGTGCATATTCAACTTAGCATGTTCCTATGTTTGGAGCTAGTGCCTGAGTTGGTGGACATTTTTTATGTCATTGCAGAGGTCTTGGTTGGAGCGTGGAAGCATGTTTGTTAGTCCTGGTCGGATGTTTGGAGGATGCTTAAAAGCCTATGTCAAGTGGGAGTTTGTTGGAATTTATGCCTTAGCTTTTTGGCATGTTTCTCCATCGGCCTTGGCAGATTTATTCTTGTTTATGGCATTTACCACCATACCGCGCGCGGTCTCCTTCCTCACCATGGTGGCCACGGTAAATTTTTTGTCAGTCTACCTTCGGCAGTTATTGCCATATCGTAGGCAGTAGGTCAACTCACCGCGGTAGCGCGGTGAGACCACCTGTGGTGGCCTTGGCGGTTACCGCTATACCGCAGGTGATGGGTCGGCTCACCGCGGTAGCATGGTGAGACCACCTGCGGTTACCGCCATACCATGGCCAATGTGTCCTGGCTAACCGCGGTGGCCATAGTAAGATCACTAGCAGCCTGGCTAGCCGTTACCGCCATACCGTGACCAGTGTTCTAGCTGACCTCGGTGGCCATGGTAAGACCACCAGCAACTTGGCTAGTAGTTATCGCCATACCGCGACCAATGTTCTGGCTAACTGCAGTGGCCATGGTAAGACCGCCAGCAGCCTGGCTGGTGGTTACTGCCATACCGCGGCCAGTGTTCTGGCTGACCGCGGTGGCCATGGTAAGACCGCCAGCGGCCTGGCTGGCGATTACTGCCATACCACGGCCAGTGTTCTGACTGACCGCAGTAGCTACAGTAGGACCATCAGCGGTTCCTCAGACTAGTTACCACCATACCGCGGTGTGATGGTTGTCTGGGCTTGATGAAGTCAAGGTGAGCTTGGTCGAGCTCACCACCATACTGCAACAGGAACTCGGCATGTAGCAGTAGCACAGTTGAATGAAGGGCAGAGCTCGATGTTGACTTGGGGGTTTGATTGGAGAGCTCAGTTGGCTTACCGCCATACCACGAGCTGGTCGGATGGGCTCCACGGTAGCACGATAAGGGCCTAGAGAGCTCAGATGTGTGCGGTGACTGTTTTGACAGAGTTTGACCGAGTTGGACTCAGTGTCAGTATGATCAGTGAATGACAGGGTGACACGTGGCTCATTGGCTACTTATGTTTGATTGAAGGCATGGGTGGGCCAGAACTTGAAGGAGCTTGGATGGCTTACCGCCATACCACGGTTGGGTCAGATGGACTCGGTGGTAACATGGTAGGTGCTTGGGTGAGCTCGAAGCTTGGTTGATCGAGTTGGACCGAGCTGGACCATTTGACTATAGCGATAGAGGACTGGATGGTGGGCACGTGGCTCCACTCAGTAGGTTGATTGGCTAAAAGCCAATAGTATTTATTGTTGCTGACTCAGGGTGGAAAATAGAAACCCGATTATGGCAAGGAGTTATTGTCAGGGTGGCTCGAGGAGATCTGTGTAGATTGAATGCGTGCATGGTTGTTCGATGCATGAACCTGAGGGTCAATGATTGGTTGTGACATTGAATACATTGTATGGCTCGGTCAGAGAGATACAATATAATGGAAACCAAAAGGTGATGAGGAAAGAGAGAGCCATGGACTGAGTGAGAGAGACGTATAGTGTGTTCGAGCAATATGCTAAGGCATTGTAACTACGAACACTCGGTATCTCAGATCTAATTGGTGTGAACCTAATGTGAGGCCTTGGGGCTGTGTTGGCCAAGTGGCTGGCTATGATAGTCTATTATGAGGAGGTGAAGGGAATCTATGTATTATGACAGATGTATGTCATTGTAACTACATGAAGATTCTGGTTTATGTAGCCTGTATTCTTTCTCCAGATGAACAAGATGTAATATCCCGAAGAGCATAGCTCTAGTCTTGTATTATAACCATTTTAGTTACTAAATAATACATGTGAGTTGAATGTTTTGGAGGTGGGGTTTTTTACCTAAAAACATTTTCCCCATAGATATCTGTGTGTTCATAGTTTTTTCTTTCATGGATAGCTATTTATGTTGAATCTGTTATTTTTTTTTGCATTCACTTTCTTTAGTAGGATCAATGGGGGATACAATTGTGCTTGCTTCCGCTTTATGGTTTAGTTGGTTGTGTCTGTGTTGTGATTTTGAATTGAAATCACTAAGGCACTATTGTCTTAGATGCATATCTTGATGACAGAACCGAATACTTATCCACAACACCTTAAACCGTCAACCCTTAAACCCTTAAACACTCAACCCTAAACCCTTGACCCTCAACCCTAACCCCTTAAACCCTAAACTATTAAACCCTTAACCCTCTACCCTCTAACCTCTACCCTCAACCCAATGCTCTCTACCCTAAACCCTAATCCCTCAACCCTTAATCTCTCAACCCCTATAACCTCTACCCTATATTGGACCCTCAACCCTAATCATTTGACCCTATACCTTAAACCCTCAACCCTTTACCCTATACATTAAACACTCAACCCTCAACCCTTAATCCCACAACCCTCAATCCTTAAACCCTAAACCCTCTACCCCTTATATTGGACCTTGAACTTAATCCTTCAACCATATACCCTCAAACCTATACCCTAAACCCTCTACCCTCAACCAAGTACACCCTTAACCCCAAACCCTTCAACCCTAAATTCTTAAACCTTAAACCTTCTACCCTATACCCTCAACCAAATACCCTCTACCATCAAACCTATTCCATCAACCCTCAAACCTTAAATCCTAATACCCTAGAAACCATCAACCATATAGGTCCTCCATCCTATACCCTCAACCCCTATCACTTTCTCTCTATCTATACATCTCACCTCTCCCTCCTTCCCTCCCTCCCATCCTCTCTAATTGTCTCTATCTACTATCTCCCTCTTTCTGCGTACCTCTCATTCAATCAATCCCTACTACCCTCTCTCACTGCCTCTATCCATATCTCTTTATTTACCTCCCACTCCATCCCACTCTCTCCTACTACCTCTCTCTCCCTCTCTCTCATGTATCTTCCTCCCACCCCATCTCTCTCTAAGGTCTCTCCCTCTAGCAACCTACCTAGGTAACTCTCTCTTTATCTCTCTCCCCTCTATCTATCTATCCCTCCAACCCTACCTAGATAAGTCCCTCTCACTCCACCCCCCTCTTTCTCTACCTCTATCAGGTCACTCCCTCTCACACCCTCTCCCTCTCTCAGGTCTCTCACTCACATTTCCTCTCTCTCACACTCCCTCTCTCTCACACTCCCTCTCACTACCTATCTCTCCAGTCTCTCCCTCTCACACTCTCAATTCTCTCCCTTTCGCACCCTACCTACATAACCCTCTCTTTCTCTTTGTCTCTCTCTCCCTCTCCCACAATTCTCTCTCTCCTACTCCCCTCCCTCTCTCTCCCTCTCCCTCAATTCTCTCTCTCCAACCCCCCCTCTCTCTCTCCCTCCCTCTATCCCTCCCACCCTACCTAGCTAATTCCCCCTCAATGCAACCCCTTCTCTCCCACTCCCTCTCTCTTAAAATCTCACTTCGACCCCCTCTCCATCTCTCTAGAATCTCTCTATATTCTCCCTTAGTCTAAAGACATACATAAATGCATACATACAAGAATAATACATATTTACATACAATCTTACATCCATACAAGCATACATTAATATATTAGCATTTAACATAAAGTAAGATATAACGTGAGCGCATTATAACGCGCTCGCGTTATATCTTGCTTTGGAAATTACCGAACTTTAAGCTTCGTATTTTCCTTGGGATACCAACCCAAAGGCTTGGAGGGCATTCCCAACGACCAGAGACGTGTTTTTAAAAAATCCACCATATTTCTCATAATCGAGTTCATGCTCACAGTCAGGATCGTACATGGTTCAATATCAAAAAAATGGAGCACATGGGTAATGTTGGGTTATCTCTTAGCTATCCAACGATGTAATTTTTTTCACTTTTTTAAAATGTTAAGTCTTTCATCCATTATTTATTTTATCTGTACATCTTTTTTTCGCCAAAAAGTAGTGTTTGGTATTTTTTTCATTATAAATTAACCGTTCATCAATTTTTCAAATAAATTACATTTTTAGAAACAAGACTCCTTTCTACAAAATTAAAATTAAAAAAAAATAAACAAATCAATTAGTTTCCAAAATTTGTAGGGGTAGCACGGCCAAAATTCTATTTTCAGGATATGTCCACTTCACAAATTAGTAAAAAATCAAATATTCATTAAACAATTATCAGAAAAATCATGCATCAACTACATACTATTAGCTAACTTCTGATTGTTGTGATTTTAAAAATACTAAAAAAAATCTTATCGTACGAGGGTCGTACAGGAGTTGCTATGTTATGTTTTTCTGACAAAAACAACACTAGTTTGTGTGCATCCCGAGTTTGAACCCCTTAATCTCAATCATTTTAAAAATAAATTAGTAGTTTAGAAAGTAGACTCAGAGCACTTGAATCCTTCTTTTTGTTCGATCTCAAAAAATTGAGTCTAAGTATCCTCAATTTCACGTCCAAGGTCAGTATTTCCTGATTTCAGAAAAAAGTTGTCCACTTTAGTCCCCTTTTTGGGAACCATCTTGGTGCACTTACCGATTGACGTCAACATAGTTTAGGTTGAGTACAGATGGTATTTGTATAGATGAGATACTGTAGAAGTGATTAGAGTACATGGAGCTATATTTATGAAGTTGTAGTTGTGTTTTTGCCAAGTGATTTTGAGAAAATTTGAGAAATAATGAAAGCAATGTTGAAGTATGTTTTGAGTATGCTCGGGTATTGTGCTCTGCATTTATTTTATGTTGATCCTATGCCTATGTGGATCTATATGTGTTTTCATAAGCTTCAATGGATCGTGCATCCCGAGTTTTAACTTTTGGGTTGATGGAGAGTAGAAGATGTATTTACCGGTGTGTGAACTGGTTTGGCAAAACTATTTGTTTATGGACTCGGAGAAATTTTTTGGCTCCATAGTCTTCTAATATTTAGTTTCAGATCTTGCAGATCTGGGAGATGACTCATTCTAATGGTTTCTATGTTATGACAATTTTTCTTCTAGGTTGGCACTCCGGAACACCTGCTCCAAAGCTCTTATGTTTTTGTTGGTTGGTCCGGGTGGACTGGTGAAGAGTTCTCTACGAATGAAGTTTGTTGAAATTTATGTGGATGTACCAAAGGTATTCTCAAATATGGTAAAATGTGTTAAGTGATCCACGTGTTATTATCTTGCTAGAGATGTGTGCACATCAAATTTCATTGGCGTTTACATTAGGTTTGGCCGACTTGGTGTCTACATGATACATTAGGTTTTTGCATCTACTTAAGAAAGTGTGTGTTTGATCCAAGATGTTGTTTGATCCTAAATTAAATATGTAATTGGTCCTCTATCATTCTTATCCATCGTGAGAATGTTGAGTAGCCGACCTAGTTTGAATTTGTAAATGAAATTGTATAGCCGACCTTGGATAGTGTTTCTAAGGTTGAAGATGGTATAAAAGAAAATCAAGTAGTGGCTAATTTCACATCCATCATCCACAAATCGAGCAAGTGAATAAAGTGGGTGAACAAGTGTGAAAAGTAGAGAGTGGAAGATAAAATTAAGGAAACAATAATTTAAGGTGTTAGATTCCTCAAAGTAGTGAGCTGATGGCATCTACAATCTTTTGATCAAATTGAGAATGTGTGGAACCCTACTGGTGGATCTTCATTTATCCCTTTCTTTATTATTTTGTAGGTAGTGAGCCTCCTTTCTAGACAATGAGTCCTTTGAAGGCAGTGAGCCCTAACATTTGGGTAGTGAGCCTTTGTATCCGACATTGCATTACTACTATATTGTGAGTTAATCCTCACCATTATTTTCCATCATTGGTTTTTCCACATAAATATGGTTTCTTTGGTGTTTGCTTTCTATTATTTGCATTTCATATTTACACTTAATAATAGATTGAAGTTAAGGTGAAAAGATAAATTTATGAGTAAAGTGATTTGAGACAATAGATTCACCCCCCCTCTCATTGGTAGATTGTGAATTTAAACAATTGGTATCAAAGCCTTGGTTTCGCTATGAAAATATCAACTGCTTGAGGTAGATCAAATGGCACACAAGTTGCAGATTCCTATTTTTGATGGAGCTGATTATAGTGACTGGAAAGAATAGATGAGAATTTATCTAATTTCACTTACCTTCAATACCTAAAAATCTGTGGAGACAAAGTATGTGATACCATCAGTTGGTCCTTCCTTTGCTGATGAGATCATAGATTTTGAAGAGAAGGAAAGAGCAAGGTATGTTGTCTTCAGTGATTTATCTAAAACTAAAAGAACAAAAGTTATTTCTCTAGCTACTGCTCATGAAGTATGGATAAAATTGAAATACATTTATGAAGGGAAGATATTGCAAGCTATTATCAAAGAGTTGAACTTATAGCAATTGAATCCAAGAATCAAGGTGGTACCATGATAAATTAAGATATAATTGAGAAGATCTTGATGACCTTACCAAAAATAATAGTGACAAAGTATCTGCTGTTGAAGAACAATATGATCCAAAGGCATTTACTAAGGAGCATCTATTTGGTGTCCTGACAGTATTTGAAATGAGAAAATTTGCAAGAGATAAGGAGAAGACTGAAACAACGTTTAAAGAAATGATGATAGGAGATGATGAAGATGATGAAGATTCAAAAGATTTGGAAGAAAATTTCACAAGGAGATTGAAGAAAGGTACTGGTAAATACAAATGTAAGTTGCATTTTAAATGTTTCAATTGTGGAAATATTGGTCATTATGCATCAAGATGTCCTAATAGAGCTACAAAAAAGAAGAATAAGGATAGTAATAACAATCACAAAGATAAAAAGGATAGGAAGTTCAAGAAATTGTATTATGTCAAAGAAGATGCGGGGATTTATGATGATGAATCTGACTTTGAGGAAGATAAAGATGAATGCTTTTTTCTAGCCCTAGAAAATAAAGTTGTATTTGGAAAGGCAGAAGGATGGAACAGAAGATACTCTGGTAACTGCTTTTCATGATAGACAGGATAAGGATTTTTGGGTAATTGACAGCGGATGCTCAAATCATATGACTGAAGATAAGAGTAAGTTTACTAAACTTGAAAATTATGATGGAGGAATAGTTATGTTTGGAGATGACTCTGGTGCTAAGATTGTTGGTAAAGCAGCAATTAGATTTAACGAAAAACATAATACTGATGATGTTTATTATGTTAAGATTTTAAGGCATAATCTTTAAGTGTTGGACAAATGTTCAACAAAGGTTTTAAGCTTGTCTTTCAGGATAACACTTGTGAGATTAGAAAAGGATCTGAAACTGTGGTAGCAGCTAGAAGAAGAATTCATGGAAACATCTATCAACTTAAGGGTGGTGATGGTTAGTGTTTTGTTTCTAATATTAATGAGAGTTGGATCTAGCACTAGAGGATGGGACATGTGAATTTTGATAATCTGATCAGGATCAGTTCTAGAGAAGTTGTGAGAGATCTGCCTAAAATCATAAAGCCTTCAAATTCGATCTGTAGAAGTTGCCAAATGGGAAAATGGACAAGAAACAGTTTTAAAGGAAAGGATTAATCATCAACCACAATTCTAGAATTAATCCATACATACCTTTGTGGTCCTACAAGAATACAAAACCTTAATGGTGACAAGTACTTTATGCTCTTGATTGATGATTACTCTAGGATGACATGGGTTACATTTCTTAGAGAAAGGATCGGGCTCTTGATAGATTCAAAGCATTTAAGACAAGATTAGAAAATGAGGAAAATCTGAAAATAAAATGCTTAAGGTCTGATAGAGGTGGATAATTTACATTTGGTGATTTCAATGCATTCTATGAAGAGCATGGCATAAAAAGACATTATTCTACTCCTAGAACCCCTCAACAAAATGGAGTTGTGGAAAGAAAGAACTAGACTATTCAAGAGGCTACTAGAATTGTGATGAAAGAAACAAATGTTCCTGATGTGTATTGGAGAGAAGAAATCCACACTATTGTTTACATTATTAACAGAGTTTAGATCAGAGGTAAAAATACTAAGAACCCTTATGAGTTGTGGACTGGGAAGACTCCTACTATTAAATACTTTAATGTATTTGGAAGTGGATGTTACATTAGAAGAGATGATGAAAATCTTGGAAAGTTTGATGCTAGATGTGATGAAGGAATTTTCCTTGGATATTCAAATATCAGCAAGGCTGACAGATGTTTTAATAAGAGATTGAGGAAAATGATTGAAAGTGTTGATGTAAACATTTTTGAAGCTATGTATAGAGTAGTGGAAATAAATGAAGTCGAACCTGATGATCCTATCTATGTATAAATACAAGAAGAAGAAAAAGGAGGAGAAAGAAAAAAGTGATGAAAAGGAAGAGACTCCAAAACCTACACCGAAGAATCCTAAATATGTTCAGAGAAATCATCCAAAGGAACAAATAATTGGAGATAAAACTTAAGGAGTTAAGACAAGAAGCAAAGTGGTTGAGGTAAACTTGTGTTTACTTTCTAAGATAGAACCTAAGAATGTGAATGAAACATGTAATGATGAAAGATGGGTTAGAGAAATGAAAGAGGAACTATGATAGATAGAGAAGAATGAGACATCGGACCTAGTCCCTAGAACTACAAATAATAATGTAATTCATTTAAAATAGGTATTCAAAAACAAGATGAATGAGGATGATGAAATGGTAAGAAATAAAGCAAGACTTGAATGTAAAGGATATTCATAGGTTGAAGGAGTATATTTTGAAGAAACCTTTACAACTTTAGTAAGAATGGAATCCATCTAAATGTTCTTGGCATTTTCAGCTCATAAAGACTTCAAAGTATATCAGATGGATGTCAAGTCTACATGATGCAGGAGCATCCAGTGGTGTAAGGGCAATCCTACATCACCCAAAAATATATTTACTTTCATTTAGATTTTTTTTGTAGATGTTTTTGCATTTCTGGATACCCTTTTCGTCGAAGAAGAATTCTCAACTTTCAGAACTGCTTTTCTGCTTTTTCTACTCAACTGCTATTTTTAGCAGGTATGAATTTGAAGGCGTGAGGAAACAAAAATTTAAGGGAAGCTTCAAGACATAATAATAAACACTTTGGTGAAAGAATCAGATCAAGAGCATTTCCGGTTCAAAAGTTATTCAAGTTTCAATTTCTGCTTTTTGCCTTATGAAATCTTCGGAGCTAATTTTGAGGTACTTAGAGGCTCCGGATGGGCCTGAAAAATTGGCGGAATACGAAAGTGGTTAGCCTTTAGGCCCCACTTTCCGGCAAGAGATCTTCGCGAGAGCTTTCCGAAAAGGTATTATCATTGAAGATCTGACGGTTAGATCTTGAGTTAGGGCTTCCGAAAGTTGGTGCATAATTTGAATCCCGTTTTTGGCTCCAAACAAAGAAACGGGCTATTTATGGGCGAGTTACTGTTTCTTTTAGGCAGTTTTTGGGGAAAGAAGATCACATGCTGCGAATAGGGGAATTTCTGTAGTTTCTTTCTGTAATTTGCATGTATTGCAAAACTGGAGGATTTGAGATCCTCTGCATGTAGGAATTTCATACTTTGAAAATAATAAGATTTGTTAGTTTTTCTGTGTGATTTTCTGTGTCTCGGGTTGCACCCTCATCAAGTGGTATCAGAGCGGGTTTTCTTGAGCGTGTGGACAGATCGCCGATCGTGAGGCAGTTCGCACCAGGACTGTGGTTGTGGGTTCAAGATATTCAAGATGCCTCCAAGAGTGGCGCGTGGTAGGCGAGGTGGTGCCAGAAATGCTGGTGGAAGAGATCCATTAGCGGCTGAGGGTTTCAGAGCCCTCCAGAGACAAATAAATGCATTACAAAGAGAGTTAAGAAGAGGGGTAAACCCGAGAAGGGGAGAAGAAAGTGAGGATGAAGAAGAGGTGGAAGATTCAGATGTAGAAGAGGAAGAAGAAGCTATTGATCAAGATCAAATGCGGCTGATAAGGGCCATTTCGAAGATCGGAAAAAGACCTAGAGTAGAAGTTCCCAGTTTTTTCGGAAGTCTAGACCCGGAAGAGTTGATTGATTGGATCAATGAGTTGGAAGAGTATTTCGAGTATGAAGAAGTAGAGGACCTAGATTGGGTTAAGTTTGCAAAAACAAAGCTAAAGGGCCATGCCAGTATCTGGTGGAAAGAGGTCCAACTAGAAAGAAATAAGAGAGAAAAGGGAAAGATCACCAGATGGGATCGCATGGTGGAGAAACTGAAGAAGCAGTTCATGCCAATGGACTATGAGTTAGATCTATTGAAGAAATTGCAAGGGTTGAAGCAAGGAAGTAGATCTGTGAAAGAATACACAGAAGATTTTCACAAGATGATCATCAGAACGGGACATGCAGAGGCCAACAAGGAGAAGGTAGCTCGTTATCTTAATGGGTTACGACCAAGCATTCAAGAGGAGTTAAGCCTGGTCAGAATGGCCACCATTGAGGATGCTTACCAATTTTCGTTGAGAGTTGAAGAGAAGCTGAACAAGAGATTTGATAGCAAGCAAAAAGGACGAGGAGGTCAAAGCGGAAGGGGTAGTGGAAGATCTTTTGGAAGCCGAAATGAGGATTAGAAGAAAAATGAAGATGTGGGTACCAGTCGAAGCCAGAGGAATGATAACTTCTACCGCCCACGTGATCAGAATGGTGGTGATCAAAGAGGTAGAGGACAAGGAAGATTTGGGCAAGGACCTGGAAGAGGTGGTTTCAGAGGAACTTGTTTCCGATGTGGTGAAGAAGGGCATCGAGCCTATGAATGTGCACAATACCAAGGAAGGACAGACAAAAGGCCAGAAGGTCATGCAAGAGTTGCGCATGTAGATGAGGAGGCTCAATCTGAGCATTCAGATGATGCTGAAAGGGGAGAAGCCCTAGTGGTTAGAAGAGCCTTGGTGACTGAAGAGAAGGAGCCAGAACAGAGGAAGAATTTGTTTCGCACAAGGTGCAAGTGTGAAGACAAATGTTGTGATGTCATTATTGATGGTGGGAGCACTGATAATCTAGTGTCAGAAGAAATGGTTACAAAGTTGAAGCTGAAGAGGGAAAGGCATCCACATCCATATCGGATTGCCTGGTTGCAGAAAGACCACAAAGTTCTAGTCAATGAGCAGTGCCTGGTGAAGTTCAAGATCGGAAGCTATCGTGATGAGGTACTCTGTGATATCATCCCCATGGATGCATGTCACATGTTGTTGGGAAGGCCGTGGCAGTTTGACAGGCGAGCTGTACATGATGGCCATGCAAACACTTATTCCCTGATGAAGGGTGGAGTCCGCCATAAGTTGAAACCCCTGAAGAAGGCCGAAGAAAAGGTATGCAGTAGTGCTAGAATTTGTTATGTCGATGGAAGGAAATTTTTAGAAGGCATAAAACATGAGCGTGTGTGTTATGCATTGATTCCTAAAATGGATAAGGAGGGTAGTGAGAAGGTTCCAGTAGAAGTTTCTGGGTTATTGAATGAGTTTCAGGATATTGTTTCTGATAATGTACCTGAGGGTTTACCACCAATGAGGAAGATCAGTCATCAGATTGACTTGATCCCAGGAGCCAGTTTGCCGAATAAGGCAGCTCATAGAATGACTCCTGCAGAAAATGAGGAGTTAAACAGACAAGTTGAGGAGTTGTTGAGAAAGGGTTTGATTCGAGAGAGTTTGAGTCCATGTGCAGTACCTGCAGTACTAGCACCAAAGAAGGATGGGGAGTGGAGGATGTGTACAGACTCTCGGGCCATAAACAAGATAACAATCAAGTATAGATTTCCCCTGCCAAGGATGGATGACCTGATGGACTGTTTGAGTGGAGCTCAGTACTTCACAAAGATTGATCTGAAGAGTGGATATCACCAGATTCGGATTCGAGAGGGAGATGAATGGAAGACCGCCTTCAAGACCAAAGAGGGCCTGTACGAGTGGTTAGTCATGCCTTTTGGGCTAACCAATGCACCGAGCACATTCATGCGGCTCATGAACGAGGTACTGAAAGAGTTCCTAGGAAGCTTTGTTATTGTGTATTTAGATGATATTTTGATATTCAGTAAGTCACTGGATGAGCATATAATGCATATTGGTAGAGTCTTTGAGAAGTTAAGAGAAGAGAAATTGCTGATTAATCTGAAGAAGTGTAGTTTTGTGAAGAAGGAGTTAGTGTACTTGGGGTTTGTTGTCTCGACAGAAGGTCTCAAGATGGACCCAGAGAAGGTGAAGGCTATTCTGGAATGGCCTACCCCAAGAACTACTACTGAGGTGAGGTCTTTCCATGGTTTGGCCAGTTTTTACAGAAAGTTTATTAGAAACTTCAGTAGTATTTGTGCACCCCTAACTAAAACAATGAGAGGGGATAGAAAAGAGTTCAAGTGGAGCACTGGAGCAGCAAGGAGTTTTGATCTATTGAAGTAGAAGGTGATAGAACAACCTGTTTTGGCTCTCCCGGATTTCAATAAGGTGTTTCAAGTGGATTGTGATGCCAGTGGTTGTGCCATTGGAGCAGTGTTAAGCCAGGAAGGTAAGCCCATTGCCTATTTCAGTGAAAAGTTAAATGATGCAAAGAGAAAGTACTCTGTATATGACCAAGAATTTTATGCAATAGTTCAAGCATTAAAGAAATGGAGGCATTATTTGTTGCCGAAGGAATTTGTTATGTATACTGATCATCAAGCATTGCAGTACCTGAGTAGTCAGGGAAAATTAAATCAGAGGCATATGAAATGGGTAGAATTTTTGCAGAGTTATACATTTGTTTTAAAGCATAGGAGTGGGAAGTCAAATAGGGTTGCAGATGCCTTAAGTAGGAGGCATACATTGTTGATAGAAATGCAGATTGAGGTGGTTGGGTTCAGTGAACTCAAGACATTGTACCCGAATGATCCTGATTTTGCAGAGGCTTGGAAAGCTTGCAAGGAACCTGTTACAGTTGACAGGACAAAGTGGTTGGATTTCCTAATTCAAGAAGGCATGTTGTTTAAGGGAAGTCAATTATGTATTCCGAGGAGTTCCATGAGGGAGAATCTGATAAAGGAGAAGCACAGTGGAGGAATGGCAGGACATTTTGGTCGGGATAAGACCATTTCCATTATCAGTGAGCATTATTATTGGCCTCAGTTATCACAAGATGTGAAGAAGTTTGTGCAGAGTTGTAGGGTATGTCAAATGGCTAAAGGAGTGAGTCAGAATACAGGGTTGTATCAGCCCTTACCTGTACCAGAGAGGTCGTGGGAGGATATAAGTATGGACTTTGTTCTTGGTTTGCCAAGGACACAGAGAGGGAATGATTCAGTATTTGTGGTGGTTGATAGGTTTTCGAAGATGGCACATTTCATCCCATGCCAGAAGACCCATGATGCAGTCCACATTGCTGACTTGTTCTTCAAAGAGGTGGTGAGGCTACATGGTTTGCCAAAGAGTATAGTCTCAGATCGTGACACAAAATTTGTTGGATACTTTTGGAGGACCTTGTGGAAGAAGTTGAAAACAGAGTTGAAGTTTAGTTCTGCACACCATCCCCAGACTGATGGGCAGACTGAAGTTGTGAACAGGAGTTTGGGTAACCTACTGAGATGCTTGGTAGGAGATAAACCAAAGGGATGGGATTTGATCTTACCCCAGGCAGAATTCGCTTACAACAATTCTATCAATAGAAGCACTGGTAGATCACCGTTCCAGATTGTGTATGGAAGTAGTCCTAGGACTGCTCCAGAATTGAGGAAGATGGACCAAGAGAAGAAGACAAGTGCTGAAGCTGAAGACTTTGTAGAACACATCAAGAATATGCATGAGAAGGTAAAAGAACACATTAACAAGATGAATATGCAGTATAAGGCTAAGGCAGATCAAAAGAGGAGGTATAAGGAGTTTCAGATTGGTGATGAAGTGATGGTCCACTTGAGGAAAGAAAGGTTTCCAGTAGGAACCTATAACAAATTGAAGATGAAGAAGTTCGGTCCCTGTAAAATTTTGAAGAGGCATGATTCAGGGAACGCATATGAGGTAGAGTTTCTAGATGGATTCAACATTTCCCCTGTGTTCAACATTGCAGATTTGATAGAATATCATGAGGGTGGCGCAGAGGAAGTACCAGCAATGGAACAGTGCGGTATTCCAGCACCTACTTCAGAAAAGGAGGAGATTGAAGAAATCTTGGATAGCCGTGTAGGAAGGAGTACCAGAAATAGGCAATATGAAGAATATCTGGTGAAGTGGAAAGGAAGGCCTGTGGAAGATTCATCCTGGTTGTCCAAGGCAGAGGTTGACCGTTTGGGTTTTCCTCAACCATCTGAGAAGTGACGGAGTCACTTTTCAAATTACCCTGGGTGTCTGATGCAGGAGCATCCAGTGGTGTAAGGGCAATCCTACATCACCCAAAAATATATTTACTTTCATTTAGATTTTTTTTGTAGATGTTTTTGCATTTCTGGATACCCTTTTCATCGAAGAAGAATTCCCAACTTTCAAAACTGCTTTTCTGCTTTTTCTGCTCAACTGCTATTTTTAGCAGGTATGAATTTGAAGGCGTGAGGAGACAAAAATTTAAGGGAAGCTTCAGGACATAATAATAAACACTTTGGTGAAAGAATCAGATCAAGAGCATTTCCGGTTCAAAAGTTATTCAAGTTTCAATTTCTGCTTTTTGCCTTATGAAATCTTCGGAGCTAATTTTGAGGTACTTAGAGGCTCCGGATGGGCCTGAAAAATTGGCGGAATACGAAAGTGGTTAGCCTTTAGGCCCCACTTTTCGGCAAGAGATCTTCGCGAGAGCTTTCCGAAAAGGTATTATCATTGAAGATCTGACTATTAGATCTTGAGTTAGGGCTTTCGAAAGTTGGTGCATAATTTGAATCCCGTTTTTGGCTCCAAACAAAGAAACGAGCTATTTATTGCGAATAGGGGAATTTCTGTAGTTTCTTTCTGTAATTTGCATGTATTGAAAACTGGAGGATTTGAGATCCTCTGCATGTAGGAATTTCATACTTTGAAAATAATAAGATTTGTTAGTTTTTCTGTGTCTCGGGTTGCACCCTCATCACTACATTTTTGAATGGAGAACTAGAAGAAGTATATATGGAGCAATCATAAGGTTTTCAACTGTCTACCAAACTGGACATGGTTTGTAAGTTAAAGAAGGCACTATATAGACTTAAACAAGCTCCCAAATCTTGGTATGCGAGATTAGATAGATACTTGACAAAGAAAGGATTCAACAAAGGGTCCACAAACAACAATCTTTACTTCAAGGTTCAAAAAAAAAGATATTGATACTTGTGGTATATGTTGATGACATCATCTTAGGTTGAAATGAAGGTATGTGTAAGATATTTCCTAAAGAGATGCAAAAAGAAGTTGAAATGTCTATGATTGGTGAATTGAATTTCTTCCTTGGACTTCAAGTAAATCAAACTGACAAAGAGGATATTCATTTCACAATCCAAGTATGTTAAATATTTTCTAAAGAAGTTTGGAATGGATGACTCCAAACCGATTTTTACCCCTATGGTAATTAGATGTAAGTTGAGTAAGAATGATGAATTTGCTAAATTTGATCAGAGCATGTACAAATCCATGATTGGTGGATTGTTGTATCTTATTGCTACTAGACCTGATATCATGCATGTAGTATGTTTGGTTGCAATATTTTAAGCAGAACTTCAAGAATCACATGTTACAACTATGAAGAGGATATTCAAATATCTTAAAGGAACTCCAAATTATGGGTTATGGTATCCTAAGGATAATGATTTCATGTTGAATGGCTACACTAATGCAGATTGGTCTAATTGTTTAGATAACCGGAGGAGTAAAAGTGGTGGTGTATTCTTCCTTGGAGGAAGATCAGTTTCATGGTTGAGTAAGAAACAAGATTCAGTTTCCTTATCCATTGCAGAAGCAGAGTATATTGCAGCAACATCTTGTTGTACACAAGTACTTTGGATGAAGAGAACCTTGATGGACATAGGTGTGGTAAGTGATGAGCCTATCTCTATATTTTGTGAAAATACAAGTGCTATAAATATTTCAAAGAATCTTATGATGCATTCCATAAAAAAACATATATCCATCAAGTATCACTTCTTGAGGGAGAAATTTTTGAGGAATGGAGTTAGAATTGAATATGTACCTACCAAAGAACAAGTTGCAAACATATTCACTAAGGCTCTTCTGAAGGATGCTTTTGAGTATCTCAAAGGGAAGTTAGGGGTTACTACCCCTCCTCCTTTGAACTAAGTGCACATGGAGGTGCACGAGTCCAGTGGATTCACAGAATCTTTTGTTCTGGATTGATGATTGAGGTCTACTGCTTAGGGGGAGTAGAGAAGTGCATTGTTGCAGTATGTGATGTGGGTGTACTCCTTAGGGGGAGTGAACAGAGCTTTACACAGAAATAATTTTCTTTTCCATTGATGTCAAAGGGGGAGAGAGAATAATGTGAAAATTTTATGTTTGGTAGATTGTCACTTCTGAAAAATCATGTATGTTGTCTTTGATGGTTTTTCACATCATGTGTTGGCATCAATGATAAAGGGGGAGATTGTTGCAAGTATGGATGTGTTTGATGGTGTTGTCATTGATGTTAACATAGTTTAGGTTGAGTACATATGGTATTTGTATAGATGAGATACTATAGAAGTTCTTAGAGTAGATGGAGCTATATTTATGAATTTGTAGTTGCATTTTTGCCAAGTTCTTTTGAGAAAATTTGGGAAATAATGAAAGCAGTGTTAAAGTATGTTCTGAGTATGCTCTGGTATTGTGCTTCTCATTTCTTCTATGTTGATCCTATGACTATGCAAATCTATAAGAGTGTTCATAAGCTTCAATGGATCGCACATCTTGAGTTTTAGCTTCTGGGTCGATGGAGAGTAGAAGATGTGTTCACTGGTTTGGCAGAACTATCTGTTTATGGACTAGGAGAAATATTTTGGCTCTGCAGTATTCTAGTATTTGGTTTCAGATCTTGTGGATCTGGGAGATGACTCATTCTGATGGTTTCTACGTTCTAAAAAAAATTCTTGTAGTTTGGCACTCTGGAAGACCTGCTCCAAAGCTCTTATGTTTTTGCTAGTTGGTTCGGGTGGACTGGTGAATAGTTCTCTATGAATGAAGTTTGTTGAAATTATTGCACATGTACCTGAGGTATTCTTAGAGATGGTAAAATTTTGGATAAAGTGCGTTGAGTGATCCACGTGTGATTATCTTGCTGGAGATGTGTGCACTTCAAAGTTCATTGGTGTTTTCATTAGGTTTGGCCAACCTGGTGTTTACAAAGTACATTAGGTTTTTGCATCGACTTAAGAAAGTGTGTGTTTGATCCAAGATTTTGTTTGGGTCCTAAATTAAATATGTAATTGGTCCTCTCTCATTCTTATCCACTACGGGAATGTTGAGTAGTTGACCTAGTTTGAATATGTAAACAAAATTTTATAGCTGATCTTGGAGAATGTTTCTAAGGTTGCAGATGGTATAAAAGAAAATCAAGTTATGGAAAATTTCACATCCATCATTGACAAATTGAGAAAGTGAATGAAGTGGGCAAACAAGTGTGAAAATAAAAGAGTGGAAGAGCGAATTAAGGCAACAGTACTTTAAGGTGTTAGATTCTTGAAAGCAGTAAGTTGATGGCATCTACAATATTTTGATCAGGTTGCGAATGTATGGAACCCTAGTGGTGGATCTTGATTTATCCCTTTCTTTATTCTTTTATAGGCAGTGAGCCTCTTTTCTGGACAATGATTCCTTTGAAGGCAGTGAGCCTTTTGTATCTGGGCAGTGCGCCCTCTAGCAGTGAGTCTTTGTATCCGGTATTGCATTACTAGTATATTGTGAGTTAATCCTCATCGTGTTTTTTCCCTCATTGGGTTTTCCACGTAAATCTGGTGTCTCTGGTGTTTTCTTTCTGTTATTTGCATTTCATGTTTACACTTAATAATAAATTGAATTTAAGGTAAAAAGATAAATTTTATGAGTAAAGTGATTTGAGACAATTGATTCACCACCCGCCCCCCCCTCTCGATTGTCTTGTGCATTTGAACATGCATATCAAATAATAATTTTGATCTAGGTGAGTTGGTTGGGATAAAATCATTAAAGTAATTGTAATAAATATTTGATTTAATGGTCTGAGTTCAAGTTTCATAATTTTGTCAAGATTTTATAGATATATCAACTGGTTCACCACCCCCCCCCCCCTCTCGGTTGTCTTGTGCATTTGAATAGGCATATCAAATAATAATTTTGATCTAGGTGAGTTTGTTGGGATAAAATCATTAAAGTAATTGTAGAAAATATTTGATTTAATGGTGTGAGTTCAAGTTTCATAATTTTGTCAAGATTTTATAAACATCACAAAATATATTATAAAAGGTGACGATTAAAATCAAAGAGTAGTATATAATGCACTTGGTGAGAAGAATTATTAATCCATCCATGTAGGTTGAGACCTTAAAATCAAATCCAACAAAATATTATTTTGTATTCATGTTCCATTATCTCCAAATACATGCTTTATAAAATAAGTGTTCTTAAATATCTTATTTATGAAACATGTGTATGATTAGCGATTGTATGGTTTTGACACCTCCTTATCATATTTACAAAAATATATTATTGTAAAGAATGTGTTTTGATGAGGTTGTTCATCATCTTATAAAATTATTAGGATTTTTTTTCTTAATTTTAAATCTTTCATTTAAAAGTTTATTATCTTATGGAAGTAAAATTGATGAAAATTATAGAAACAAAAGTTGTGATAGGTTAAAATCATGGAATTTCAATGAAGATTGGAGACATGTTACTTGAGTATCAAAATCCACCAATTGTGAAGATGACGATTTTTACTTCTCAATTTCAAAAGCATGTTACCTATTATTTCTCAAATTATATAGAAATTAGGCCACCTCATCAAAAATTTATTACCATGGTAACCTCTAGAAACAACACTTCTAGTCAAATAGTATATGGAACACCACTTCTATTAGCAACATGCACATTTAACATATTGGTTGATTCATAGGAAATTTTATGGGCTTAATTAGAAAAGAATAAAAGGAATAGCATGAGATCTTTCAAGTTTAGTAGTTATTTTTTAAAATTTATTTGATTTAATCTTGTTTCAAAATCATTTAATGAGAAAATAACTATTGTTGGAAACCATTGAGCCCAAGATCACCATCTGAAAAATAAACCTTCACAAATACAAGAGAAGCAACACGTTATTTAACCAAAGAGTGAATAAATTGTCATGAAATAAAATACATAATGTATAGCCTTTTAAAGGCATGAAAAATCAAACGAGTGAGAAACTACCTGATACGAGAAAATACCAACCAAGTAGTTTACCTGAGTTAAAACTTAATACTACACTAACACATCCCTTAAGTGTAAACTTAGGGAGATTATTATACAAAATGAAATGCAAGATGGGTCTTGGCTACAAGGCCACATTAGGTACCCATGCACAACTACTATGCAATGTAATGCAATCTCTCACAAACGGGGAAAAGGAGAAAAACCCTGTGGAAAAAAACCCCTCTTCAAAAGAGAGAAAAGAGAAAATAGGTGCATGGATGAAGGACTCAATAACACCCCCCAAGGACTACATACATCATGTATATAAAATCAATAGACCCAGGGTAAGAGAGAGACTATGTAGCCCCCCCGCAATGTGTAATCGCCTACAAAATGATAAGTGTCTGAAGACAAAACATAATCCAATGTCGACAAACATCTTGTCTCCCTTTTGGATAGAAATAAGCAAGTGAAATCCAAATGTAGGATGATAATGTCTCTAAAATTTTCTCATGTGTCACCAAGACCATGGAAGATGATGCCACAAACCAATCAAAAACATGCCCAATCACAATAGAAGGTGACAAACAAGGTACCACTGGAAACTAATTTTGAACATTATCCAAAGATGGAGATGGAGTGACAACAATTATACCACAATTATCATCAAATAGGAAAATTAATCTTTCAAAAGTGTCTTCCAGGTCTGAAATGTGAGATTCCACAAACAATGAACCAATGTCCAACAAATAGGAATCCCAGTTAGGAAGACAATGACAATCCTTTTGCTCAGGAATGATGAAAGTACTTAATGAAGGTGGATCAACTATCTCTGACAAAGAAATAATAACCTCTAAAGAAACTGTAACCTCATTTGAAGTCTCAAAAACCTCCACTTTGGTTCACAAGAATGGTTTATCTTCTCTAAAGAATAACAAAGCACATTGGTATAAGAAAGAGGATCATCAAGAGATGGCAGAGTATCATGATCTCCATATGATTCCTCAATGTAAGTCCAAGAGAAAAAGGGCACTCAAAATGAACAAGTGATTCCAAAATGTTATCATTTATATGCTCAAAAATAACTCTAAAGACTCTAGCCCTATATCCTTTCTAAATAGTATACCCACTACGTGTGCCTGAAATAGGAACTTCATTATACAAATATGGCAACAAATTCTACTCATTAAGATGAGTGAGAATAAAATCACTCCATTTCCTAAAAGTCCCTTTCTCCAAAGAAACCATTATAATTGACAATTCTTCAAAAAATTCAAAGGTAGTGCTTTCACAAGTATAAAAACTTCCAAAAAAAGAATTATAAGGTAAAAAAACCTATTTTGCTGCAAAATTTGATCGGGTCCATTGCTTGATATCTTGGCCAACACCAAGAAAAATCCACCAATGCCTCAAAGTGATGACTAAAAAAATGCCCCTTTCAATAGGAAAATAATGCCTCCAAACAAAACAAGGGTCTCAAATTTTATGTAGTAGTGTCATTTGAAAATCATGGGTCTGAGTAATGGGAAGATTTCCAAGAAAATGACCCTCGAATTGTGCAAAATACATGAACTCTTCCAATCACTCACCTTGTTGATATTCAAGCAAAAGAAACACCTCTTCAAACTGAGAATCGACCTCTAGATAAAATTTGTGGCCACCAGAAAGAGAATCGCAACCCTCCAGGTGGTTTCAATGCACCATACACAGATTACGTGACTTGAAAATATCAGATGACACCTTCTAGAAAACAAGCATGTACTCTTCAACAAAACAATCAAAAATAAGGAAAATTTGAAATTTAACAAATTTCAAATGCCAAAATAACTCTTAATACTACAATAACAATAACATTTTAGTATTTTTCTTCAAGTCTATGATAAGTTAATTGGATTGTGAAAGTATGTTCTAGTTCTTTAGGAGACACCAAACACTCGACCAAAAGGAAGAACAATTTATGTTAAATATAATTTCCTTTTACTATTAGGTTTATGTATGCACACAAAATAGTATTCACTATTCATTGTCTATTATTATTAAAATTATGATTTATTCATTATCACACATAAATATTGTTAAATTATTATTTACTATTAAACATTTAATAATATTCATTATCTTATTTTTTTCCACTATCATACATCTAGTTGTTGTTAAACTATTGGATAATTATTTTATCAGCCCATAGGGTAATAGATCTATGGACTTCTCTTTTTTTGTTGTGTTTTAGAGTATTATTAGAATCTTATGAACACAATATTTTATTGACCTATTCAAAACATTTCAATACTAAAAATATTTAATGTATAGGGCAACGTTTTTCAACAATAAGATTACTAAATAGTTTCTTTTGATAGCTATTTCATTTCAAAAGCATAGTATTTTCCTTCTAGAGTTTATTTTTCCATGTAGTCCAAGATTTTTATTAAAATCTAGGTAGTTGATAAAACTGAATGTAATTTTTACTTTCAAGAGTAAGGAAAAATCGTGGATGAGTTTTCCAACTATATTTATTGCATATAGTCTTTGCAAACCACTCTAGTTTGACACAAGATATATTGACTAAAGTGAAGGGATCCAATGACATATCATCACTTTTTGACACCATTGCAATGGATGTATTTGTACGTTTTACTAGGGTTATACTTGGTTAATCCAATCTAGTAGTTACTTAGTGAAAATTTTCCTTTTATAAATTGATCTTTCCTCCACATGGTCAAGAAAAGGGATTCACAAGGTTGTTTTATAGAAAAGAACACCCACTCCACACTACCACAAAAAAAAGACATAGGGAAAGAAACTAAGAAGAAACTATACTTAGGCGAAGAAAAATTAACTTGACCCTCAGAGAACCTTTAGTAGTTCAATATTAGAATTCAACTACAAAATTAACAAGAGATTTCTAAAAAAACTAAGAAATTAGACAACTTGAGGGATTGATTCTAGACAACCTAATGTAAAACCATAGAATAAGGTAGAAATAATGCTCACCAACCTAACCAGCTTAAATCTAGATTAAGAAGCCCCTATAAAAAATGTTTTTCCTTGCATATTACGTAATTTTAGGGGAATGGAATTTTAAGACCCTAACCAATTCCTTTTCAAATTTAAAGTCCTTTTCCAAACCTATGACTACAAATTAGGTGAATAGAATCCCTATACATTCCCATCAATATTGAAATATTTAGTTATGTGGTGATTCATGGGATTATATTTAGGATCTATTAACACTTGGTAAGAGATGGAGACAATATTTTTAGGTAAATACCAAGATTACTACTAGGTTAGGGATATTAAGGAAGATATATTACACTTAAAATAAGAGGGCGAGAGTATGGAATATGATTCATTTTTGTTTTGAGGCACTAATATGGAGATGTATTAAGCGCCAAACTTGCTAGGACCACATGGTTGAGGGGGATATAGGAATATTTGAGATAGGCCCTTGGCCTCATGGGGAAAGGTAATGTCATAAAACTAAATTTCCCTAAAATCTTTGATCTATGCCAAAATTACTCAAGGATGATTTATGAAATCAAAAAATCTAAGCTGGTAAAAGATAATGGCTAAACAATATAACTAGTGGAAGAATCATTAAATTTTAAAAATGATATTTTGGTGCAATTAAATATCAAATTAGATGTAATCCAATCTAAGAAAAAAAACACAAAATACTATTCATTTGTTTTCCTAGATACCATAATAATTCTCTTAAGAGATTACCTTCTCAACAAGGTAGACGCTTGCCAATTTTATGAGAAAAGCAATCTTACACACTTATGTGAACTACTTTAGGCTATAAAAATTTAATTAAAGTCTCCTTCAATGGAAAAGTAACTAAACTATATAGGACATAGATTGTGTGGCAATTTTTATCATACCCCTCATGGTAAACATAAATGAATAAAAATAACAACCCTTGGCCCACATGTTGTCCAAATCAATGAGTATCACCACAATGTGAACCTTGTCCTTGGGGACCCCAAGAGATGAATAAGTTTCCTTGGGATAATTTATAATGGTCAAACCAACCAGAATAATAGTGGGTTCCATAAATTTAACACCTCAATGGCATTACCCAATTCAAATAGTTCTAGTAGGGACCAAGAAGGATTCTAACCAACAAAAAACTTTAATTCCTCCACTCCCAAGTATGCCAAACCAATCGTAGAAAAAATAATTAATCAAGCACATATACCTTCCCAAACTATGGTAAATAAAAAACTAGTAGGCATATTACTCATTCCAATAATATAGAATATGATAAAGTGGTAGGGATAAATCTCATTCTTTGCAAGAGCATTCAACTCGGATTGGGGAAAACCTTACCCAAAAAAATTTCCCAACCAGGGTAGAAATTATAGAGACTAAGAAGGTACTTTGTACCAATGGTGAAAAGAGAAACACTTAAAATTATACTTTAGCTTCATAGATCTATTATGTATTTGTTCAAACTTCTCTGAAGCCTTCTTCTAGAATATCTCATAAGCTTTCTTTTGACGTGCCTCTAAAATGGTCTTTCTATCTCTTCCAAAGTTGTTCCAAAATATAAAATACTTTTGGAGTCAAAATTTAGAGTCATCCAAGATCTAAATTCAAGAAATTTTCCAGAATTTAATTCTACTTATATTAGATTCTAACATTGGACTACAAAAAAATCCTATTTCTTAGCCTCTTTTGGCACCTTATTCTAAACTAATTCTAGAGCATTCACCAATCCCTCCAAGATAATTATTTGTGGCTATAAAAACCACTCCAAAACAAAATTATTCGAATTAATATGAATTGATTCATGAATTGACATTATTGAACATTGAAGTCCCTTAATTACAAGCTAGAAAATAAATTTTTGAGCTCAACCAACTTGTCAAGAAATAATACATAAGAACTCCTAGAAGGAAAATGAAAGACTAACACAATCTATGTAGAAGAGAACTTAGTTGACCTTATTTTTATAAAAATACCTTTCCCCCAACTATGGTTATCCAAGAAGCTCAATAATTATAATGAATATTTAGGGAGTTGATATTTTAAATGTGTTGCATTCTTATGAGAAGTTATCAAAATCATGATTCTTGAACTCATGAAAAAATCCCTTACAAGAATGAAACTTAAAAATAACATTTTAGAAATGTCTAACAAATTAGTCACCATAACAAAAGGTGTGAAAACTATTGCTATCATAATTGAAAATTAGGAGTACCCACTCAAATTTTGGATACTTCAATCTTAAATTTCCAAGGACATATATCCCAAAAATAGATAGAGACCATGGTTGTCAATAATGATTTCTCTCCTTGAATCTAGATGCATGTACATGATAGTTTCAAGTTCATAATCAATATTAAACAAACATACTTTTGTTGACTAAATAAACCACCTCCAAATTCTATATTAATTATGCATGCATTGATAACCAAAACTAATCTAATCTATCAATAAATAAATCTTGTTAGGCCATGGTTACATTAAATTAACTTACAAAATAACCGGGATATGAGTAAATTTTTTTGATGAGGAAAAATATAATGATAACCTAAATTTTAATGATAAAGAGGAAGACATGCATTCTCTTCTATAATAGAGCATAGCGAATTTTTCCTAAGATGGGAAAAGGAACTTCCTTAAATAATTCCACTATCCTCTTATTGACATAATTCCTACAAGCGATAAATTATTTAAACACATAACTACATTAAATATGTTGAAACTCCACTATTGTCTCTTAAACACATATATGAGTGAGATCAAAATATTTTTCTCAACCCATCCTAGGACTAAATAGAGAATGGTCCTATCGGGAAAAACGTCAAAGATAAACAAATATCTATTGACCTGTTAGAACCCAAAATTTTCATTCAAAACCCTAACGTTTTCCCAAAATTTCATCAAAAACATAAGCGATTTGCCCATTTTAAACCTCTCATTTTCCTATCTTTTCATGAAAAAATTATTCACTACCTTTTAAAATATGCTTATGACCTTTACTGCTGCATTTATATTCATTTTTATATCACTCCCCACTTTACTGCGGCCTCCCATAATGGGCTCGCAGTATAGCAATGGCGGCTAAGGAGCAGGCATTATGTGTTTACCGCCACACTATGTGTGGTAATTCATTGACTGTGGTGTTGTGGTGGCGGTGAGATAACTGGCATGGAAACAACTAGGAGGCAATCAAAGGGTTTACTGTGGTGCCACTGGCGGTCAGGCCAGTGACCGTGGTAGCCCGGTAAGCAGCTGGCGGTTGATGAAGATAGGTAGTTAACAGTGAGGTAGCATAGTGGCCGGTTGGTAAGCAGCGGACGGTGAACGTAGTGGTTAGGATCAGTCACACCATGGTACCGCTGACGATTAGGAGGCAGACCACGGTGACTGTGGTGGATAGAGATGCAACGAGTGATGGTTAAGGACGATCAGTAAACGGTCACCGCGTTACCATTGATGGTCGAGTCAAAGATCGTGGTAGAGCGATGGAGGGAAGGAAAGACTATGATGGTCAGACCACGATACCACCATCGGTTCACAAGGTGACTGCAATAGTGCAGTAATGGTTAGCAAATGGAAAAGAGTGATGAAAGTAGCAAGGGGACAGTCTGTAGAGCAGTTAATACCGTGGTACCACTGGCAGTCAGACCAGTGGCCATGATAATGTGTTAAAAGGTTAGTTGATAGTGGATGTGGTAGCGAGGGTAATGGTGAATGTTTAGAACCGCCATACCACCAGTGATAAAATTTGATCCCACGGTAAAGCGATAAACATAATAAATCCACGGGTAAGTAGAGATAATGAGCGATAATGTAAAAAGAAAAAATCAAAGACATAACTATAGTTTGAGATATTTAATTTGCCGAAAGGTAATTCAATTAAATATTTTAAATTCGGTTAAAGAGTTCAAACGGTTGTAACAAAAAATGGAGGGTCACGACCCTTGAGATATGTATTGTATAAATATTTTGAAAATAAGTTTGAGAAGGGTTTAGAGTAGGAGATAGATATCTCAGAAAATAAGACTAGGAATAGGAGTAATGTACAAATCTTTCTTGAAACAGAGCAATGGAGATTAATTTTTTTAAGTGGTGAAAACCTTCATGTTTTAGTTGTTGTGTTGCAATAATTTACATTCTTTTATCTAGTTCTCTCCAACTTGAGATCCTTTAATTTTATAAATCAGCATATCAAGTATAATCTCTGATTTGTCAGAGTGAATTCCCATTTTGTGTGATTTTTATTTGTTGGTGTTTGTAAGTAAGAATTAAATCCCTTCAAGTAAGTCACTATAATTTTAGGATTTATTTTGGGTGGTTAAAGAAGAACCAGGCTAAGAAACATTCAAATACTATTTGTGCAAAGCATAAATAAATGAAGTTGTAAGCCAGTCATTAGAATTTAATTTTCAGAGTGCCTAACAACTAGAATTAAACTAGAGAAGGAAAGCACATATCATTTTATGTTTTTGACTTCATTGCCCATGTGGATAGAAGGCACTGATCTACCTCAACCCAGAGATAAATTTCATATCAACCAATCTTTTCATAACCTTTCATTTGTGTTGTAGGAGTAGAATTAGTTGTAGTGGTTTTCATCTATTCACTTCCATTTTCCATTGTGGATAGATTGATCAACCAGGAAGTACATTTCAATCTGCATCATTCACATAGGTTCACCTGCCTTGGTCTAGCAGAACCTAAAGATAAGAAGGTTCAATTGCATCAATTGGCATTGTACGTTGACCAAAATGTTTGTGAGAGCTTGGCAACCTCTCATGGTTCAAACCTGCGTTTTTGAGACCCAACATGACCAACATAAGTTAAAATTACCTAATGTCCTTATCCCTCACACAAAATATTTTTCTTGAGATTATAGAGATATGAAAGGAAACCATATCTCAAGATCTATACTCATCATATCTATACAAAGAATGTGAGGCCACTAAGGTAGCCATAATGCTAAATCAATCATATCTTGAGAGAAATATCTTAAATTGAGATACTAAAATTATCGCAAGTAGTATTTATCTATCCAATCATATAAAACAAATAGGTATCACCGCTATTTGTTGTTTCAAATAAAGGTGAAAAATGGGTGTGTGCAAGAAGTTGAGTCCACTTTTTGGCCAAAAAGTGGGTGTTTTTCTTGATTTTCAAAATTTTGTCTCATTTGACTAAAAATTTGAAGCACTTAAAGATTAAATCTTTAAAAAATTTAGCAATATGAAAGTCATTTTTTTAGGACCATACTATGCATGCGTATGTCAACCATATTTTGACCTAAATAAGAGTATTTTTCTAAATATTTTTGGGAAAATATTTGTAAGATAGTGAAGATTGTTTAAAGATATTTTTTTGTAATTTTTTTTTCTAAATATATTTTTTAATTCATTTTTTATTGGTGATAATTGTTGTCACCTCGTGTCCATCAAGCATAAGTAGATCTAAAGTTATCATTTTTTTTATTTATTTTCAAATTGAAAAGAATTGTCTAAAGATTGTTCACATATAATTTATTGTTTAAAAATGTAAAAAATAAAAAGTCATTAAAAAAATAAAACCCGCTATTTCAATTTTATAGACTAGTTTCATAAAAAATTATTTGAAAAATAAAAAGATAATCCCATTGTAAAAAAAATTACATATTTGAAATTTACACAATCTCATTTATAATGGGTTTTAATTTTGTTAAATTTTTTTGCAAAAATCACCTTCAAACATATGTCCAAAGTCACTCTTTTCTAGTGACACTAACATGACCTTCAAGTTGCAAGTCAAAGAAGGTACAAAGCTAAGGGTCAGCTCCCCCAACCTTTTTTCTAACTTGAAACCCATAGCAAAAGCTGACCGAAAATTGAAATTTTAAGAAATGGGATCTCGTTTAGTTTTTTTTTTTAATTTTAATCCTTCTCGAAATGGGTTCCCTCTTTTGGCTCAAGACCCCAAAGTGAAACAGGATCCCGTTTCATAAAAGAGAGATCACATTTTTATTTACTTGATTAGGAATTTTTTCCTAAGTCACAAATTTTCATACGAAATGGACCCAACTTTGGGCATTTACCCAAATAGTGAGTCTATGTATATTATAGAGAAATTAACAAAGCTACTTAAAGGTATTGTTGTCCCTTACCTTTCAATAACCAAATCTTGGACAACCTAGTTGGAAAAACCTATTTTTCCTTCTTAGATGTGTTCATTGGTTATAAATAAATCCATGTAGCTCATAAAGATCAAAATAATACCACATTTACATTCTTATAGGTAATTTTTTCTTAAAAATTAATTTATTTTTCCAAAGTGGACATTCAAAGCAACATTTTAAACAAAATTTTCACATCTCATTATCTTGTCTCATATTTGTAGTAGTATTTTGATGCTCATTGTGATTCAAATTACAGAATCATTTTTATGTCCTGATATTGTAAATTTGTGTGCAAGAGTTTCATATGATTCAGGTTGCATGTCATGTTCAGTCTTTTGAGCCTTTATACAAATTATAGCTGGGTTGTATGTTATAGGTGAGATTGTGAAAGTTAGATGTTTTGAGAGATTGATTATGAGTAAAGTAATTGAAGTAAGTTAAAGTTCTGGTGCATCGTCAATAGGTTTTAGATTTCATTTCAAGTTATCTTTCTAAACCCTTTTCCTTAGAAAATTCTATAGTTAGGTGATTTTCCAGGGGAACCAACCCTTCTGGAGATTCATTATCACCATAGGTCACCCACAACCTAACAGTGTTTCCACGTTTCAACAGGATAGTTAAGTTTAACTTGGCTAGGGTGTGATCCTGATTGATAACAATTGGATTCCATCAATGAGTGTTGAAACTAATCTTAGGCTATTATCCCTATATGTTCTTTTATAGTACCTTCAAGCCCCTTGTCATCTATAAGTTTGGTAATAAGATTCTTTTTCCTATGTTTTAGGGAAGAAAGGTGGAAGAAAGAAAAGTTACAATCACCTTATTTTAGCCATTGTATTCTAGACTTCCTATTTCTAGAAGATTTCTTCTTTCTTTATTACTTTAGTCCAATTAAGACAAAGCTCCTTCTCTATTTGATAGGTGACCTCCTATAGATCACCGTTAGTCATTTTAGCTTAAATATCATTTAGTTTAATAGTTATGATACTCTTAGTGTGGAATAGATCCCCAAAAACCCTCTTATTCCATCCTGTAACTTTGTTTGTGATATATTTAAGTTTATGACTCACTCTAAACATAGCAAACCCTGAATGGGAATGTTCCACTAGCTAGATATACAGTCTTTGAATCCAAGGTGGGTAGCCCACATTATCTTGTATTTTAAGTGAAAAGACCCAAAGGTGGTAGTATTATTCCAACCTAGAATGAGGGAGTTATAGTTAGACACAGTCCTTGGCTAAGCTAGGAGGTTGAGATTATTAAAGTAGTCCCATTTGGGGGAGATAAAAATATGTCCAATTTGACCTATATAATAATTTCACCAAATCTCTTGTTCATCCATGTGAATAGCTATCCATGGAGGTCTATATCAATGAGGTATGCGGATTTCAACAACTTTACTATATCAATCATATTGTCAGTGTAGTCAATTAGACCCTAAATTTTCTCAAAGGGGTAATGAGGGGAGTTGAAATCCCTAAAAAGTATCCAATTCTCCTCCTTATTACTCAAAATCATCATGTTTAATTCAAGCCATAGAGTTTTTATATAATTTCTCATGTTGGGGGAATACATATTTAGGATATTCCAAGAAAGACTGGTGGTAGAGAACGCAGTTGAAGGAAACACAATCTATTGAGAGGGGGGATGAATCAGTAGATAAAATCTATATAAAACTCTTTATTTTTTTTGGAAAAACAAGGATAGACAACTAAGAGGGGGGTGAATTAGTTGTTACAAAATTTAAACTTATTCAATCTTTAATCTCAGATCTAATAATTAATAGTGGAAGCATAAATCAAGAACACATCAAAAACACATGAACACCAAGATTTTATATGTGGAAACACTGTTAAGGGAGAAACCATGGTGGATGTTAGACCACAAGATTATACCCTATTAGAATTATAATGAAAAATGAATAAGGAATGCACATGCATTCAGACACACTACCTAGAGCTCATTGCTCAAAGGGAAGTCTCACTACCTTACATAAAATAATCAGATTAAATCCATCTAATGATGTTGAACTCAGAAATTAGCTTCTATAAAAGCCTGATGACAATTTTGGTTAGGAACAGAAACACTTCTTCACACTCTACTCTAAAATCAAATGATCTGATCTTTATTTGCACATTTTGCATACATTCATCAAGCATACACCACACACAAACTACTCTCACACCATACAAAATGAAGAAAAAATCACTCTTATATATCCACTACATGAATTTACATCAACAACTCTATCGATCACAAATAAAGAATAAATTACAACTATCGGCCCAATTCATGAAAAAATCTCAATGCATACCAACCTAAGTTGGTCACAACATAATGAAGACCTAAATCAATATCCTCAAACATGCCAAACAATAAAAACTTAATCCATAAGGATCCACAACACACTGCCACCATCATATCAACTATGAACATGAAAACTTGGAACACAGAAAGGAAAATATTTGATCATGAGCACATCGATCAACATGGACGTACCAAAATGATAGAGCATGATCTAGAAATATCATTGAACATCACAAAAACATATGCAAAAACTCAATTTACCAAAATTGCATTCTCTTCTTCCAGAAACACCTACTTACTGTAACATAAATTTCTGGAAAACATACTAGATAGGCTCAACAACAAACCCTTTAATGTGTGACCTTTGATTATCAACGTACACAACTTTCCACCATTCAGATCTTCACAGCTTCACAGACTTCTTGCAGCATATTTATTATGATTTTCTCAATATCCTCAACATATACAGCCTTCAAAATCATCAATGCTAATAGTGTTGACATCAATGACAACCACATATCAGAAAGAAAACCACAAAATCCAATAATCTGCCCCTTTGGCATTGATGGCAACACATGATGTGAAAAAAACCATCAACCAAACTAACTCTTCACACAATACTCTTCTCCCTCTTTTTTCTACACTTCTCCCCCCTAGATTGTACAAGGTTTTTCAAATTCCACTTCTCCCCCTTTCAAATAAATGGAAAAGGTACACAAGCTCTTTTCCACATATCATCTTCATCTGACTACTCCCCCTAAGTAGTAGCCACCACAACATCAATCTGAAATAAGATCTGACTGTAAGTGCATAGATTGATGCAAAGACTTTCATTTTAGTTCAGATTAGGAGGGAAAATCACCCCTAACTTTCATCTGAGGTACTCAAAATTATCCTTAGGCAACGGCTTAGGAAAAATATCTGCATGTTTTTGCTTAGTGGGCACATATTCCAATCTGAATTCTTTATCACTCACTTTGTCTTTGAAAAAGTGGTACTTGATAGATATATGTTTTGTATTTGAATGTAACACCGGATTTTTAGAAATGTTTATGACACTTGAGTTATCAAAAAATATAGAAATGGGATCATTATACTCAATTCTGATATCTCTTAGCATCTGTTTCTGCCATAATACTTGAGTGCAATTTTTTGCAGTAGTAATATATTCTGCTTTAGCAGTTGATAAGGAAATGGAATTCTTCTTTTTACTTAGCCAAGACACCAACTTATTCCCTAAGAAGAATGCACCATCACTTGTACTTTTCCTATCATCTACATCTCCTGCCCAATCTGCATCTATAAAGGAATTGAAAGTAAGATCATCATCCTTAGGATACTAAAGACCAAAATCAATTGTTCCTTTCAAGTATCTAAAAATTATCTTTATTGCAATCACATGTGATTCCTTTGGATCACCTTGATATCTAGCAACCATACACACAACATTCATAATGTTTGGTCTGGTCTGAGTCAAATATAGCGATCCACCAATCATTGACTTGTACCTTGTTTGATTAGCCTTAGGAGAATCATCATTTTGTGTTAACTTGCATCCGGTTACTGGTTTTGAGTCTTCCATGCCAAAAAAAATCAGTAACTCTTTTACATATTTGGATTGAGATATAAAAATTCTATCATTTAATTGAGTTATTTGCAATCCTAGAAATAATTTCAGCTCTCCTATCATTGACATCTCAAATTCACTTTTCATTTCATCATAAAACTTCATGCATAAGTCATAATCACCTTCAAAAATAATGTCATCAACAAAGACTTCAATAATCAACTCTTTATCTTAATCCACCTTGAAATACAAATTGTTGTCAGCATCACCTTTGTTGAATCCAAGCTTCAAAAACTATTTATCCAGTCTTGCATACTAGGATCTAGGGGCTTGTTTGAGTCCATATAGTTCTTTCTTCAATCAAAAAACCATGTTTTTTCATCAGTCAGTTGAAATCCATCTGGTTTCTCAACATAAAATTCTTCTTCTAACTCACCATTAAGAAATGTTGACTTCACATCCATTTGATAGACTTTGTAATTTTTGAAAGTACCATAAACAAGAAATAACCTTACAACTTCAATTCTAGCAATAGGGGAAAAGGTTTATTCAAAATCAATACCTTCCATCTATGAGTATCCTTTACATACCAATCTTGCTTTGTTTCTAACTACTTCACCTTGTTCATTCAACTTATTATGAAAGACCCATTTTGTTCCAATAACATTTTTATCCTGAGGTCTAGGAACAAGAGTCCATGTATCATTTTTCTCTATCTGCATCAGTTCTTCCTTCATTTCCTCCATCCAATATTCATCTTTACATTCTTCATTAACATTACTAGGCTCAGTTTTGGAAATTAGGCAATATTCTTCTGCAATTCTTCTTCTAGTCTTCACACCTTTGTTCTTGTCTCCTATAATCTAATTCTAAGAGTGATTTAGCATTACATACCTTGGAACTTTTGGTTCTTTTTTTCTCTCTTCTGCACTTCCACTAGCTTCTTCTTCATGATTCTCTTGATTCACATGAACAATTTGAACTTGATTCTGTGTTTGTGTATTCTTTCCATTCTCAGTACTATCTTGTTGGTCATCTGAGTCATATCCACAGTATCTGGATGATCTAACAGTGTCTTCATCAACTCTAACATTTGTGTTAGAGTAAAGGTTTTAACTTAATTGTGTTGATTAAGTTACCTTTATTCCCTTCTTAAGCTTTCATGCTAGTTTGCATAAAGTGACATTTAAGAATTATATTAATTATTAAATGTTTTCCTATTAGGGCTTCTTTTAGGGTTTTTCCTATAAGGGTTTCTTTAGGGTTTGCATGATCTCCTTTTATAAGGATTGATCCCTTTGTATATTTCACAACACAACATCAATTTCCCTTTTGTTCTGATAATATAATTTCTCTATTTTTCAGAGCATCAAACCCTTGTTTGTTTTATCCATCCATTCTCTTCCTTGTGACAGGTATCCATTTGCATGCAGGTGATCTTGGAGTCTGAAGTTGGATTTCTCAACTTCTACATGGTATCAGAGCATTCCTGCTGCATGCCTATTCTTGTTTGAAGAATTTGGAGCTACAAGGTTGGATCAAGCATTCACAGTTTTGGGGTTTGCATTTTTTGATCCAGGGATTCACTTGCAATTTCAAAGCATTTTGAGCCCAAACAGACCTCACCATTGCGTCTGCAGTAGTCCAAAAACCCTAAATCGACTGTTCATTCGTTCATTTTGGACAAAGTTGATTTGAGGGGAAAAATTTTTTTACCCATACTAAATCGATTGTTCATTCATCCATTTTGGACAAAGTTGATTTGAGGGGCAAAATTTTTTTACCCGTACGGCCATCCGTCCGCCTGGTAAAAAACATTTCTACATTTTAATTTTTTTCAAAAGTTCGGATTTTATTTTGTTTGATTTTTTTTGCAAAGATTTGTAAAATGCATTTTTTATTTTTTTTATTTTAAAATATATATATATATAAAGAAATCCTTTTTAAGGCTTGCTTAGGCCTATGGGTACCCTGCACAAGCAGGGATGGTACCCAAGGGTACCGCCGCCTGTTATTATGGCAGGTGGTGGCCCCTTGGGCACCGCCCACCTGTTGCAGACGATACAACATGGGTACCACCCTACCACCTTGGCAGGTGGCGACCCCCATGCGACCCCTCCCCTATTTTTTTTATTAATTTTTATTTTTAAAAAATTAACTTGTAAATGTTTTTTTAATATAAAAAACATTTTTTTATTAAATAAACCCAATCACGCTTTTGCGGTGACAGTCTTTTAGCTATCAAATTTAAGCCCGTATTTTTTCGCCGATGGCCGTATGACCGTCAAATTTAATGCAGCGCTGGCTTTTTTCCCCTTTGCACCTGTTTTCTTCTAGAGGTCGTAACTTGGGCATACAATATCATTTTTTGGCAAACGAGATATCATCAGAAAGTTGGTTCTATCAACTTTCCAAGGGTGTGGGTTTCATCACTTCATTTTTCTGTTGGTACATTCTATAGCTAGTTGAAGTCAAAGGAGCTTCTTTCAGTCCCGAGCTCATAACTTTTGATTAGTTTCTCCATTTTTTGCAATCTCAGCAGCGTTGGAACCATATTTTAGAGCTCTTCAGTTCCATCCATGCATTTTTTCCAAATTTCACTCCAGGTATATTTTATTCCATTTTTTGTTTTTTCACACTCTAGTGAATTACCTGGACTTATTCATTCTTGGGAACTTTTCATTTGCATGGGATGCTTTATTTTTGGCTGTTCTTCATGTATTTCTAGTTTTTTGTCCTTTGTGGGAATTTTGAGCATCATTTGTAAGCAATCTTTTATGTAAACGCACTGAGATAAAGTGCCACACTATTGTACATGTATTTTAGGGGATTTTGCACATAAGGTTGTGCCATATTTTGTACTCACACTGTATTATAAAGTGCCATGGGGGGGTTGTGTAGTGCCTTTTTTTTTCCATCACACCTTTGTCTGGTGAGTGTCCCTCCATGACGACAGAGGATCCATATGATTCCAGCCTCATGCATGTGTGCTTTGTTTTGCACACCACTTTTTCAGTTGCAGGTGCTTTCTTGTGCACTTTCAGATGTTGTATCTTCTTCTTCATGCACTATAGGGTGTTTCACACCATTTCAGTGGATTTGTCAGGATCTCCCAGTTTAGCATTATGGGGGGGGTATTATACTGTTCGTGCTTATGCTTCCTTGGTTTCGTCTTGGAAGGAATCTTCTATTCTCAATTGATCAATTTTTTTCAGACTATTGGTACTTGTGCCATTTGTACCTTGATTCCAGGTGTTTGCCTTTATTTTCCATCTGATTCGAGTAGTGTTGTTTACGGAACTCATGCAGATTGTTGTCTTGTTGATCCTGATCATCCTATCTTCAGCGAAGGTTCTTCAGCACCATAGCAGTCATCTTTCGACAGTTGTTTGCAGCTTCTTTTGCTTCAAAGATGTTCTTCTTGGCTTTATGCATCTCTTTTTGGAGTAGATATTTTCCCATGAGGTTTTCTCTATTTTTCCACTTTTACAGAGATTTGGTTGTATTTGGGTACCTGATCTGGCCTAGTTGTCGGGAGCCATGTTTGCCTTCTTGCATTGTAGTTACCTTTGCTTTCTTGCATTTTTTTGTAGCTGCATTGTTGCTCATCTTAAAGGGGGGTGTTAGAGTAAAGGTTTGAACTTTATTGTGTTGATTAAGTTACCGTTATTCCCTTCTTAAGACTTCATGTTAGTTTGCATAAAGTGACATTTAATAATTATATTAATTACTAAATGCTTTCCTATTAGGGCTTCTTTTAGGGTTTTTCCTAGTAGGGTTTCTTTAGGGTTTGCATGATCTCCTTTTATAAGGATTGATCCCTTTGTATATTTCACAACACAACATCAATTTCCCTTTTGTTTTGATAATATAATTTCTCCATTTTTTAGAGCATCAAACCCTTGTTTCTTTTTTTCATCCATTCTCTTCCTTGTGACAAGTATCCATTTGCATGCAGGTGATCTTGGAGTCTGAAGTTGGATTTCTCAACTTCTACAGTTTGCACTTTCAACCATTTTCTTCAATCTTCTATTATAGCAGTGGTAGGCCTTTCTCTTGGTAGAGTAACCCAAAAATATTCCTTCATCACTTCTAGCATCAAAATTGCCAATATCTTCATCTCTCTTGATATAACATCTACTTCCAAAGATTTTGAAATACTTAACAGTAGGCTTATAACCAAACCACAACTCAAAAGGAATCTTACTATATTTACCATCAACATTTACCTGGTTGATAGTGTATACAACAGGGCTTACAACTTCTCTCTAGTAGATATGAGGAACATTACCTTCCAACATCATAGTTCTAGCAACATATATAATTGTTATATTCTTCCTTTCAACAACCCTATTTTGTTGAGGGGTCTAGGGAGCAGATAACTGTCTTTTAATTCCATTCTCTTCACAAAATGAATTGAACTCTCGGGAAGTGAATTCACCACCTCTATCTTATCTTAAGCATTTGACCTTCAAACCTATCTCATTTTCTTCCAAAGCTTTGAAATATTTCAAATTTTCTAGTGCTTCATGTTTTTCTCTCAAGAAAGCAACCCATATCATCCTAGAGTAATCATCAATAATCAACATAAAGTACCTTTCTCCTTATAGACTTCTAATTCTGGATGGACCACATAGATCAGTATGAAATAACTCCAACACTCCATTTGAATGATGTTTTTTTCTCTTAAAATAAATTCTTGTATGCTTTCCCTTTTGATATTCCTTGCATATAGTGCTAGTAGGCTTGACTAACCTAGGTAGATCTTTGACTGCTTGAGTGGATCTTACTTTCATAATGTTATCAGTATTTACATGAAATAACCTCCTATGACACAACCGACTTACATCAACTTGAGAAATTAAGCAACTTTCACTAGCAACACTTAGGTGAAAAATATTACCTCTTGTCTTTGTACCTGAAGCAATTACATTTCTAGAGCTTCCCAATATCCTGCACTTACCAAGAGAAATAGTGCCTCTACCATAAGCCACACCAGCATTGTATCTCTAAATCTTACAACACCAACGTCATAATTTTCCAAGCTTATAAACTTTCTTTTGTCACCAATCATATGATGTGAGCATCTATTGTCAATCACCCATTCATCCTTTTCATCAATTATGGTTGCAAGAGCTTTCTCAATATTCTGATTGTTAGCATATTCAATGGACATCGCACCATTTTCTTTGATAGAAATGAATATCCATCCACATTCATTTCCATTTTCTTTAGAAAGGTCATCATCAGTAACACCTTCTTCAGAATAATAACATTTCTTTTGAAATCTAGACTTGTCAGGTTTATACTTAGAAACTCTTTCGGGACACCTTGATGCAAAATGACCTATCTTACTACAAGAGAACTATTTAATAGGAAGATTTCCTTGATACTTACCATTTCTTTTGGATTCTCTTTTCATAATAAATGCTTCCAGTTCTTCTATCTCTCTTCTTCATCTTCAATTTGTCACATCTTATCTTCATACTTGAATGTCTCTCTAGAACTTTCTTCCAGATCATATCTTTGTTAGCTTTTTCCGGATATAGTACCTTTAAATGCAAATTTTGTCTTAGGAGTAGACTCACCAAATTCACTCAAATCAAAGGTAGCAAGTTTACAAATCAAAATGTTTGCTATCACATTTTTTACTATCCTGAGTTTTTCAATAGCATGAGATTTTGTTTTGTAAGAAACAAGCACTGATCTGAGCACTTTAGCCACAATCTCATTTTCTTCCATAACTCCACCGGCACACCTAATACCCATCACTAGTTCATTTACCTTCTTCATGAAAGAAACAATTTTTTCATCTTCACTCATCTTTAAGTTCTCCCACTTTCTTTTCAGACTTGTTAGCTTAGCAATCTTCACTTGTGCATCTCCTTCATAGAATGTCTCCAATTTCTTCTATATCTCATGTCTTTTCTTCATACCTATCACATTTGTCATCTTTGAATTTGTCAAAGCACTTAGCAATGCTTCTATAGCCCTGATATTATTTTCAGCTTCTTTGATCTCATTAGGAGTAGTGGGACCATTCTGAGGAATATTATATCTATTCTTTGTAATCTTCAAGAACGGTTCACCAATGCACTTCAAATGACACTCCATTTTGACCTTCTAGAGAGAGTAATTTTTACCATTTAATCTGGGACTATCCTTTTTGTATGATGGCATCTTGGATCACCTCAAGCTATTAAAATTCTTCGAAGGAACTAGATCTGATACCAATTGTTGGCAAAACAAGGATATACAATTGAGAGGGGGGGTGAATCAATTGTTACAAAATTTAAATTTATTAAATATTTAATCTCAGATATAATAATTAATAGTGGAAGCATAAATCAAGAACACATCAGAAACACATGAACGCCAAGATTTTATACTTGAAAACCCTCTTAGGAGAAAAACCATGATGGATGTTAGCCCACAAGATTATACCCTATTAGAAGTATAATGAAAAATGAATAAGGAATGCACATGCATTCAGGCACACCTCTTAGAGCTCACTTCTCAAAGGGAAGGCTCACTACCTTACATAAAATAATTAGATTAAATCCATCTGATGAGGTTGAACTAATAAATTAGCTTCTACACAAGCCTGATTACAGTTTCGATTAGGCACATAAACACTTCTTCACACTTTGTTCTAAAATCAAATGATCTAATATTTATTCACACATTTCACATACATTGACCGAGCATACACCACACACACACTACTGTCACACCATACAAAATGAAGAAACAATCACACTTATATATTTGCTACATGAATTTATATCAAGAACTCTGTCGGCCACAAATAAAGAATAAATTACAACTGTCGGCCCAATTCATGAATAAATATCAATGTCCACCAACCTAAGTCAGTCACAACATAATGAAGACCTAAATCAACATCCTTGAACATGCCAAACAATAAAAACTTAATCCATAAGGATCCGCAACATGCTACCACCATTATGTTGGCAAAGATCATGAAAACCTCAGACACACAAAGGAAAATCTTTGATCATGAGCACATCGATCAATGTGGATGTACCACAATGATAGAGAACAATATATAAACATCACTGAATATCATAGTAGCATACACAACAACTCAATTTACCAAAATTGCATTCTCTTCCTCCAAACACACCTGCTACAGTAATAGAATAACTGTATGAACTCAAAAACTCATAACTCGCTCTAATCTTGATGCGCACCACTAAAACTTCTGAAAAAACATACTAGATAGGCTCAACAATAAACCCTTTAATGTGTGACCTTTTATTATCAATGTACACAACTTTCCACCATTCAGATCGGCATAGCTTCATAGACTGTCTACAACATATTTATTCTAATTTTCTCAATATCCTTGACATATACATCTTTCACAATCATCAATGCTAATAGTGTTGACATCAATGACAACCACAACATCCACAAAATTCAACATGTATATTCAAAAATGAAATAAGAATCAGAGTAGCTACTATCAATCAAGCAACCACAAAAGCACACATTCACACAATGAACACCAGATATACATGGAAACCTAGAATGGGAAAAACCACAGTGAGAAGAGCTACTGTCCAGATCCAGCCTCAAAAAGTAATGAATAATTTATAGTAATGAAGTAGGCGCCAACCTATTGGAGATACCAATCCCCTATTGATATTCTAGGCAACGACCTACTAGAGACACCAATCCCCAATACAAAGATCTAAGAATCAACTCAATGAGTAGAAAACTAGTCCTACCAAATTATAAAGATAAAGCTTGCAAAAATGTAGTGTTGATTACATATCTTACACAAAATCTAATCTTGATTCAGATGCTCTCCTACGTTCCTTATGATATTTTGATGATGGCACCCAATAATTGAGATGCAACTCACGTTGAATAATGTTTTCTCACAAATTTCTCTCACACTTGCTCACACTTTCATTACATTCAAATGTACATATCATGTTAAGTGATATAAATTGTATACAGGACATTACATTAACATCATTTTATGTTGTTTAGGGATCCATAATTACCTAGGTCAACATAGGATGGACCTAAATTAAAATTTTCATGAAAATGTAAAGGTTAGGTCCTAAATTAATTTAACCACCACCAAGCCAACATGATGTCATGCACTTCCATAAGTTCATTAAAATAGACCTATTTTAACTTCCCCTGTTATCTCCAAATTTTTCATGATACTAGCCATGAAAGCACATGAAAGCACTTAACAACACCAAAACATATATGAACATGAAAACACTTAACAAAACCATGCATAATGGACACCAAAATTTACATGGAAACCCAAGATGGGAAAATCCATGGAGAATGCTAATTCTCAATTATAAAGCATCGGTTAAGGTGATTTTTACAAGGGCTCGCTACCAAAATTCTCACTATAGGTAAGGCTCACTGCTAGTGGGCTCACTGCCCCATTAATACAAAAATATTTGATTACAAAATAGACAAAAAATGAAATGATGAAGTTGCATCTACATATGCATGAAGTCAGATCTTGTTAAGAGCATAATATCTATCTGGAGTAAATTAGGTTAAGAATTTTCTACCAACCTTCATTCCACTACCTCTACAATACAAATTACTTCTACTTCACACATGCCTCCACTTCCTTCTCTATCTCTTGTTGCACAATCCTTCGCACCCTTATCACTATTTTAACACACCACACTTCTTTTTCGGTACCTAAAGATGTTCTACATATATATATACACCCAAAGAACAAAATGAGTCGGCATAGCGAAACATGTTGGCTTGAAGAACAACCTTGAAATATTCAATAAGGCTTGGTATGCTAACACCAGACCTGAATGATAGGTCAGACATAAAGATATTCTTACCTCGTTACCACGAAACTCACAAATAGTTCATGCATAAGTCTGTGAGGTGGAAGATGAGACATTAGATTAATGATCCAAGAATGACATGCAAGCAATTTGACAAAAAAATCTAATCTACAGCCAAAATTCTTAAATCTAAGATCTAGAAACTCCTACACATATGAAATTGAAACTATTCTATTGCAAGCATGATAATGAACCTACTAATTACCAAATGAGAGCAAAAGATAGCTTTTACCATCCTGTAGCGGATTGTATTCACTTGATGTTGGATTGTTCTTATCACAACAAAGCCTCCAAATTTCGCACACAAAGTGTGGATGAATGATTGTTGTGTTTGGTTGATCAAAGAGAATGGATGAAGCTCTATCAAGGATGATCTTGACAACACTTCATTGCTCAATGTATGTTAATTATCTGATCCTTTTTTGTGAAGAAAGAGGTTTGTTAAATAGATAATGAGATTTGAAATGGATGATCAAGATCATTTTGAAGAATATCCATATGAACGGTCGGAGTGTGTTGAGAGGATTTAGACATGAGAGAATTGTGCAAAGTGAATTGCACAATTTGTGTGATTGGAAAATAGATTGGTGAGTCAGGAATGTGATTGATCAGTTAACAAAATAGATTGATCAGTTAGGATTTTGATGGCTTAGTTAGGAATGTGATTTTTTAGTTAACAAAATAGATTGATTAATTAACAAATTAGATTGCTTAGTCAGCAATCGTAATTTTCTCAATCAGAAAGTGCGTGAGGAATATGAACTAATTTATTTAATTAATTAATTCCTTTTTGGAGTTTGAATGTGCAAATCAAGTTTGACTTTTGCAAACAAAGTTACATTAGTTTGATTGGATTTTTGATAATTGATTTGAATAGTTTGATTTAATTCATTTTTTGGAGGGAAAGTGTTGTAATTAGATTATTATTTAATAATTTAATCCACATAGGGGAATAAGGTGATTTAACGACATAAATAAATAATTGGCATTATTTAATTAATTCAGACAAAATAAGGTGGGATTAGGACTTTAATAAATAAATGAGATTTATTTAATTGGTCGAAATGATGAAACGTGAATTAATTAAATAATGTTGTTTAATAGAGGAATTGGGGTTTTGGGGACTTTACTAAATAAATGAAATTTATTACATTTGTTTGAAATGATGAAAAAGTGAATGAATTAAATAATGTTGTATTATTCAATTAATAGAGGAATTTGGGTTTTTGATGTGATATGATGTGGGGTGATGTGGAAATGTTGCGGTATGATTTTGAGCATTTTGGGATGATTCTAAGATGATTCGAGACATTATGAATGATTTTGAGTTATTATGAGGTGTTACTAGATGATTCTGAGTCATTTTGAAGTATTACAGGATGATTCTAAGTCATTCCAAAGTGTTACGGGATGATTCTAAGTCATCCTGAATTGTTATGGGATTATTTTGAGTCATATTGAAATATTTTGAGATGATTCTAAGTCATTTTGAAGTGCTATAGGATGATTTTGAGTCATTTTAAAGTGTTACAGGATGATTTCGAGTCATTTCAAAGTGTTACAAGATGATTCAGAGTCATTCTAAAGTGTTACAAAATTACTTTGAGTCATTCTGAGATGTTACAGGATGATTCTATGTCATTCTGAAAGTGTTGTGAGATGATTTCCAGTCATTCTAAAGTGTTACAGGATGATTTTGAGTCATTTTGAAGTGTTATGGAATGATTTTGAGTCATTTTGAGATGATGTGAGATGATGTTACATATCATTTGATGTTGTTTGAGTTTGTTCGATGTTGTTCAGTGTTGTTTGATGTCGTTCAGTTTTGTTTGATATCATTTGAGGTTGTGTGATAGGTGTCAAGTAAATTTTAAGTGTTTACATTTTTCCCCTCTTTGATACAAAGTACTAGTTTCTTTGTTTCAAAGATTATATTTTTAAGATTAAGTTTTTGAAAAAAAATTATGCCCTAGTGTTCATTGGAATGATGGTAGGACTCAGTGTTGCCCCCTCAAGAGTGACTGAAAATTTCAAGCTTTGAAGCCAGTCTCTTGACACTATTGTATTGTCCTTTCAAGGTTTTTGGATGGAATATTCTATGTTAACGTGCATCATTTCTCGTTAAGAGCTTTTAACTTGTAAGTAGGAATATTTCCTAAGTGTAATTAGGGTTTCCTTGAGGTGTTATATAGGCAATTTGTCTTCAAATTGGATCATTTGTGCTTGGTTCATTTTACTAATTCTTGTCTTTGGATTCCACCTTTTTTTAGTTGTTGAGGGAGAGTTCCAAGATTCCAGGTTGCCTCACATCATTTTAAGCTCATTCGAGAGTATAGATGACCTTCAGACATCGGTGCCCCAGTATGTACCTTTTTGTCCTTCGCTTTCGTCATGTTTTCATTCTCATTTTGCGTGTGTGAAAATTTTTCAGACAAATGTGATGGTTTTGTGGTTTTGGCACATCTGTCTCAGTTTTGGCACATTTATCAGTTGTTTTTGGTGTTTTTGTCCAAAACTTGCACAATTTTTCAAAACTGGCGCATTTGTTTTGAGAACATGTTTAGAAACTACACATTTGTTTGGAAACTACGTAGTTGTCCTAAAACTACACGCAAAATCTTGTGCAATTATCCTAAAATTGTGTATCTATTCAAAATTGATGCATTTTTCCAAGAACCTAGTAATTGACTCTTTGTCTGTCATTTTTCTCTTAGCTTTGTCCAAACCCTAGTATGCGTCTGTTTACTATCATGAATGTCATTCTTCATCATGTTTGCATTCTAAAACCTTGGCTTCTATTCATTTACCATCTCAACTGTCATTTGTTACCTAGTATGTGTCGTTTTATGTTGCTTCACTTGTTTAGAGTGAAAACCTAGCTTGTGTTCATTTTCCTTGTAAGCATCATTTTGTTACTATGCTTGTGTTGTAAACCCTAGGTTGTGTCCGTTTAGCATCATACATGTCGTTTGTCATCTAACATGTGTTATTTTATGTTTCTTCACTTGTTTGGAGTGAAACCCTAACGTCTTGGTCATTTTTTGTTAAGTGTCATTTTATTACCATGCCTATGTTCTAAACCCTAGGTTGTGTCTGTTTACCATCATACATGTCATTTTTCATATAGCATGTGTCATTTTATGTTGCTTTTCTTGTTTAGAGTGAAACTCTAATGTCTTTGTTTATGTCGCTTGCAGGTGAATCTTCGACCACTCATGATGAGAGAGATGTCCTCGTCACTTGTTTGATCCTATTGCCCAGTTTGGTGTTTTGGAGTGAGAATTTCTTGATGTTGTATCATATATGTTACTTGTCTCCTATCAGGACCCATACGACAATGTTGACCACTCTCATGGTGAGGTGGCACTCTGAGACATCCTCTTTTCATTTTCCTACATGGGAGGCAACCATTACTCTAGAGAATGTGTGGAGGATTCTTCATCTTCCTATTCATGGAAAGCTTGTTACCTATCGGATTCATTGAGGTGTTTGTACTATGCAACGATTATTAGGTGTTTATGTTCATGATGTGGAGATTGATTTATCTAATTTTGTAGATAGCACAAATCCAATCATTCTTGTCCTTTGTGTCTTGGTATCAGGATTAGTTGTTCTTGATAGAAGAGGTCGACAGTTTGCAGTGGGTTGGGGTTTATGTATTAAGAGTATGCTTGAGCATGGTACAAGATATGCATGGAGTGCTTGTTTGTTGTCCCACCTTTACTAAGATATGCAGGAGGTCATTATCTATAGGTGTATCCCTTTTTCATGTTTGGGCATGGGAGCATACTGCAATCACTCATCTTGATAGGATTCAAGATCATTCTCTGGGTGATCCATACTATTATCGTTATGGGGATTTTATGCACTACAACTTATCTGGGGATATTCATTATTGGCATTATGTGTTTAATGAGATGCTTGGTTTTGTATGAAGACCTTACATGAGCTATGAGGTTTGGCTAGAGGATGCTGATCAGCTTGTGTATTACCATCAGACCCATTAGTTTCATGGTCATTCATCATCCATGATAGAGCGTTATCTACCTGATCGAGTATGTAATTAGTTTGGTGAGAGACAAGGGTAGATTCATAAAGCTTATGAGGCTTAGTTTGGTCAGACTTGTCAGGAGGTCCATATATGTGGTATCCAAGTTGATGTAGATACTATTACTGTCGAGTTTGCAACACTTTCCCCAGTTGGTTGGGGTTGGTCAGTTGGAGTGGTAGATCCGAGTACTACTCACGATTATAAGGAGTGGTGGACACGACATAAGCCTTTGAGGCTTACTGATCTTAGAGGTAGTCCTATTGTGAGTAGAGATGGAATCACCATTCATCATGGTGAGCAATAGGGTGTTGAGGTTCTAGTAGAGTAGTTGAGCCGAGCTTGATGTGATGAGGCAAAGGATATTCAGGATGAATGGGTGCCTCATGCACAGGGTCAGAGATAGGTTTCATATCCTCCTCCACTAGCTAGGGATGTGGATTTGTTGCTAGCTCTAATGAATTTGGATAGAGATGCAGAGGTTGCATGACGAAAGGCTATAGAGGCCTTGGTAGATACTTTAAGGGTTGAACGAGATACTATGAGGGTTGAGCAAGATAGTGTGTTTGGTATAATGCATGCGACAGAGACTCAGGTAGTATTACTGACAATAAAGAGAGATTCTTGTCGGATAGATCAAGAGAGTGATATTGGTAGATGACATGTTACAGAGGCTCAAGTACTACTATTGACAGTAGAGAGAGATGCTCTTTGGACAGAGCATGATGGTATGCGAGTAGAGAGAGATAGGTATCTACATGAATCTACCTATTATCAAACTTTATATGATGCTACTATTCCTAAGGCCTCTCGACATCCATGGTTTGGGGAGTCTAGTGCTATGAGCGATGGTGGTGGTAGTGTTGGTGCAGATGTAGGTGATCATTTTGTGAGACAACTCGATGATTTTGGTTTTCAGTAGTGTTCTACCCACCCTGTTGTGGTTTTACCATTTTTGATACCTAATCTTCATGCTTTTTCATGGTGCAGAGGCATTTTGTAGATATGTGTGTTATACATATTCATTGGTTCAGTCGAGACCTCTTTTATATGTTATAATTTTTGAGCTTTCCTATCACACTTGTACCATTGTGGATGTATTTATCACATATTATTTTTTTGATGATGATGATATATATGAGATATATCATATTCTTTTCAGCCTCATTGTATGTTTATGTGATGGTGATATATGATGATGTATGTTTATTTATGTTTTTTGGGTTTCTTTTATGGTTGGATATGATGTAGATGCAAGAATCATACTTTGTCTCAATTTATGATAATGTATGTTGATAGATGAATGCCTCATACACTATAAATGTTGTTTTTAATTGGTTTATTATCATCATGATATGTATTGATAACATTTGTGGATATAGAATGGATATGATATTGATGATGTGCTATGTAGGATGATTATTAATTTAGAAGAACTATAATGATAGATAGAAAAAATAATGTTAATTAGAAGAAGTATGATGATGGTGTGTTAGCTAGTAGAAACATGATAATGGATAGAATTGATGTTGTGACTTTGCTTCTCTTTAGATACTTCATTGTTTGAACAATCCTTTTTGAGGTAGAAAAATAAATATGATGCACCAGGGTATGAATTACAAAGGTGACTTTGTATCCATTATGTGGACTTTGACTCTACAAAAAAAGAGTATATTTGTTCATACCGGACATATAGAAACTTTTCTTAAAGTATAGGGGGGATTGCATAAAAAAACATTTTGGACCAATCACCTAGAGAGGTATAGAACACCTAACATGTAACTTATTCATGAACCATTTTAATACAACTTCCATACTCAATAAAGAAAATATTCGCCATGGTAATATTACAAACATATCTTACAAACAACAAATCAAAATGATGCTCAATTGCCCCCATTCATTCTTCTCTAAATCCTTATGAAATTTTTTGAGATATCTTGGGAATGAGTCAATAAAATAAATCACATAAGTAAGACCACAAAAATATAAAAACAAAGTTGTAGTATCACTTTCCATATCTGTTTAGGGTGGGGCTATTATCCGTTGTTGATTATGTCTATGGTAGGAATGGATCTCTTAAGGCATATCTCAAGATGTTGTACTTTGGCATTGTTTATTTTTGTTTATAGTCAAATCTTTTGTGATCATTTTTTCTTGAAAGCTCTAGCTGTTGATGCTTGCTTTGTTTGTTTGTTTGTTTTTTCAAAGGGTGATTCGTACGGTTTGTTTATTATGGTTGAAAAGTTTATTGTGGATGTTGATGATGGGACGAGCCTTTTGTTTATTTTTTATAATTATTTATTATGTGTTTTTTTTGTTTTCAGGGGACTAACCTAGGGCCTCAGGGGATCATCAAAGATAATCCTTTCCTAAATTGTCCACACAGAGGCTCATAGTTCACTTTGTTTGATCTTTTTTGTTTTGTGAATGTTTTTAGATTTTTTAATTTTGGATTTGTTTGGATTTTTGTATCCTTTGACCAAGTTACATAAAGCATGTTGGAAACCTAAGGGGACTAACCTAGGGTCTCGAGGGCTAAAATCCTTTCCTACGTTGTACGAGCAGAGACCACGTAGTTCGACCGTTGGACTCAAAGCATGAATTTTTTTTGGGTAAACAACATAAATAGCATGGATGATATCGTGTTTCTATGTCTAGAGGATATGTTGTGGGAGATTCACTTGAACTAGTTGTGAGGTTCAACCAAATTTTGATATCTTAGACTGTTTGATTGAAGGAATAACCCAACAATGTTTTTTTTTTGATATTTTCTATATGTTTTTGATCTTTGTTGTTTTGTACTATTTTTTACTTTTGTTGTTTTATGACCTTGATTGAATTTTTACCAGATCTAAATCACGATCAGCTTCAGGAAGTTTCCCCAAATAAAATGAATTACCCTAATCAGTGATAAGCCATGATTGGACATATGATTCATTAAATGGATGGGTGGATGTTGTGAAAAAGTGTTGATAGATAATAATGTATGTTTTATTCATACATAGCACATGTTTACCAGGTTTTTACTATGGTACATGTTCTAGGAGTGCAGAAAAATGGTTTTCACTCAAAGAATGATTTATTTCTCTCTACTATTTTTCTTTCTTTTTTTAATGTTTTTGTATTTTTTCTCTTTTTTCTATTTTTTGGGATTTTAACCCTTTTTCATAGGTTATTCTGACATACTTCATGTATATAAATTTTTGAGGTGGTTTATATTCAATGGTTCAGCTAGAGGTTCTCCTTCGGGAGTAGCCAACTGATATGCCCCAAAGCCATAACTTGCTATTATAATGAATGGACCTAACTAGTTAGGTTCAAATTTACCCTTGCCATCTTGATTCAATTTTATCTTTTGTTTCTCCTTGAGGACCAAGTCACCAAGTTGAAAGTTTATATCTTTAATTCTCTTGGCATAGCTTCATTTGAGTTGATTCTAATAAACCTGCAGATGGTTTAATGCACTCAAATTCCTTTCATCTAGGAGCTCTAATTCATTCAATTTGGATGCCCTGGCCTCTTGATTGCTTACCATGCCTTTTAGTGAGACTCATAATGATGGGATTTCAACTTTGATAGGTAACACTGCTTCTGATCCATAGACAAAGGAAAAAGGTGTGGCGCCAATAGGTGTGCGGATGCTGGTTCTATAAGCCCATAAGGCTAGATTTAGCTGCAAATTGTAATCATGACCATTATCATTGATAGTATTTTTTAATATTTTTAGGATTGTTTTATTGGATGCCTCTATCTAACTGTTTCCTTGAGGATAGTAGGGTGTATAAAATCTAAGTTGGATAGAGAATTTGGAACAGAGTTCTCGGACATCCTGATTCTTGAATGGGGTGCCATTGTCTATTACAATTATTTATGGGATTCCATACCTACAATTGAGATAATTCAAAATGAATTTTGATATCTATTTGCTAGTGATATAAGTCAATGGAATTTCCTCTATCCAATTTGTGAAGTATTTTGTTGCAATGATAATGGATTTATTCCCATTGGATTTAGCGGGTAATATCTTACCTACCAAGTCTAATCCTCATTATGAAAAAGGCCATGGTGTTTCTATGGGTTTAACTCTTATGTTGGTGCATGAACGAGACACTGTGTTGCTGACATTGTCGACACCTTCTAGAATGTTGAATGTAGTTTGGCTCCATGGAATTAGACCAATAGTATCCTGCTCTGAGTAGCTTTTGGACTAGGTTAGGTCCACTAGAGTGGGATTTTCAAATACTTTCATGGACATCTTGTAAGGTGTTTTGTACTTATTCTATGTTAAGGCACTGAAGTATCATACCATCTAGGATACGACGGTATAGGGTTTCTCCTAAGATCATAAAATAGGAGGTCCTACGGGTGACGGTTTTCTTCTGAGTAGTCATTAAATTAGGTGGTATGATACCATTCTTGATATAGTCAAAAGTATCTCGGTACCATGGGGAGTTATGATCAACAAAAACACATACCATTTTTGTTTCTGGGATGTCAAATGTTGGCACCGGTAGTTGTTCCATGAGGAATTCATATTTAGGTACGTTCTAAGGAATATATAGTAGTGAGCCTATTGTGGCCATTGCATCAACAACTCTGTTATTAACCCAAGGAACCTATTCAAAGGTTATTTTGATGAATTACTCCTTGAAGTTATCCACCATTCTTTTGTATGGTAGTAATTTTTCAATTTTTTTTTGGTACTCGACATTCACCTATTTGATTATTAGCTAGGAGTCTCCAAAGACATTTAGCTCTTTTATTCTCCATTTGATCACCATTTTGAGCCACGTGATAAAAGATTCAGACTTTGAAATGTTATTTGTACAAGGGAATGCAATCCTATAGGATTTGGGTATACTATCTCCTCATGGTGTGAGAAATGATTTTCCTACTCCTAAACCATGTTAAGTATGGGGCCCGTTAAAGCATAGAGTACACTAGCCTATCTATTCTATCATTAAAATGCTCTCATCTAGAAAATCCACTATGAGAGGTTTATGATCATCTATGGGTGCTTTGGCCAGTTGGTTTTCTATGAATTGTCCCTTTATAGCTCTCTTGTCTATGTACTCTATATCAAACTCACTTAGGATCATCACCCATTTTTCTATTCGACCTATTAAGGCTGCTTTTGCTAGTAAATACTTGAGTGGGTCCACCTTTGATATTAGTTTCACTTTTTTGTTTAGGATGTAATGTCTCAACTTTTGTGTAGAAAAAATGACTGAGAGATAAGCTCTTTCGATGGGTGAATAGTTTAGTTCATAGCCCACCAGTGTTCTGGTGATATAGGATACTGCCCTTTCTTTATTGTTATCATCTAACTGTGCCAAGAGAGCTCCCAATGCTACTTGTGTGGTAGACACATAAAGTATCATCTCCTTTTCTAGAATTGGTGGCATCAGTACTAGAGGAGTAACTAGCTACTCCTTCACTTGATGAAATGTCTGATCACATCTCCCATCCCATTTGAAGGTGATTTGCTTGTGTAGGAGATGAGTGGAAGGATGACATTTCTCTGCCAATTGTTCAATAAATCACCTGATTGTTTGTAGCTTCCCTTGTAGGCTCCTCAACTATTTGAGTGTCTTTGGTGGAGGCATCTCCATTATAGATTTTACCTTGGCAGGATCCACCTCTATCCCTCTTATTGACACTATATACCCTAATAGCTTTCCAGAGGTTACTCTGAACACACATTTCTTAGGGTTGAGTCACAGATTGTATTGTTCTAGTTGATCAAATACCTTTGCTAGGTTTTTCAAGTGATCTGCCCTTTTGATTGATTTTTCTAAGATGTCATCCACATAGTCCTCCATGATTTTGTGTAGCATGTCATGGAATATGGTCATCATTGCTCTTTGATAGGTTGCTCCTGCATTCTTCAAACCAAAAGGCATTACACTCCAACAAAAATTTCCCCAAGCACAAGTGAATAACATTTTGTGTTGGTCATATGGAGAGATCTTTATCTGGTTGTATCTTGAGAAACCATCCATTAAGGAAAGCATCTCATGCCCTGCTGTTAGATCTACTATCATGTCAATGCTCGGTAATGGAAAGTCATGTTTTTGACAATGTTTATTCAAGTCCTTGAAGTTTGTACATATCCTTATTCCCCTAGTAGGTTTGGACACTGGTACTAGGTTTGATATCAGTTGTGGATAGTTGATGGGTCTAATGAAATCCACATTTAGTAACTTCTTTAGTTCTACCTTCACCAATAATGATATCTAGGGATGCATCTTTCTAAGTTTTTATTTGATAGGCTTTGCTCCAAGGATGACAGCTAGATTATGCACCACTAATGTTGGATCTAGTCCAAGCATTTCGGCATAGGTCCACAAAAATTTTATATTTCTCTCGTTGATGAACTCTGTGAATTTTTCTTTCTCCTCAAGATCAAGTGATGTTGCATAGTATGTTATCTTTGGGTCCTCTATTGTAGCAACATTTATGGATTTTGTTTCTTCTTCTAGGAGTGTTGTCCTTTCTTGATATTCAGACATTGGGATATTGAATCATCCATCTTCAGGTGCCTCAAAGAGGTTTTCACCTTCGGATGCACCTTTATTTTTCTCTTTTCTAGATTCAATAGAGCCACAATGTGGGTTTCTGTAGGGGATCATATTTTTATGTTTTTTCTTTCATTTTTGTGACTACAAAATTCAATCTCTCCACTGAAGTATGCCTCTTGTTCCAGTTCCATGATGAACCCTACTTTTTGATCTCCTACTGGTATGTGTGTTTGAAGTCCCATGAATTCTACAATTGCCTCATCATTCTGGAATTGATCCAAAATAGGTGCGTGTTGTTGTTGATCCCAAACTATGAGTTGAGGATAACAAAGTGGGAGACTATCATCTTGGTCTATAAAGCTTATAGAAGTAGGTGAAAGGGTCAATATGGCTCTAGTGTATTTTTCCCACTAGGTATCTAGGTCATCATTACTAGAGTTGATGGAATCATATCTCGTGATGAAGGAAGGAGAATCCCATTGGTATTTGTTAGAGTCTATTTCAGAATGGTAATAGATGTTGGGAATGGTTTCCATGTACTAGAGAGGGAACCTATCAATTATAAAATTGTCAAATAAGTCTTCAATGGATAATTTATTGTCCATGACATGGTAGATATCCAAATCCTTAATGCTAGAAGAAGTTTCTCATTTCTTCCAAGAGGTTCGTCCAGTTTTTGGAATGACCACATCTTTTGGTTTATAACCTAGCCTTATATTATTTTGTCTCTATTCCACTATGATAGGCTCTGATCAGCCTTTTTTGTGTAGCCCTATGCCACTTGTTCCATTGTATTCCATTTTTTTGACTAATTGATACCCCTTAGTGTTAGGGTCAATTAAAATGGGTTGTGTCTTTTGGTGTTCTATTTGGTCCTCCTCAAATATTTCTTCATCTTTCATGTCTTCCCATCTGGTAAAAATAGTGGGTTTGGTTATCATTTGTACTATCAGAATCTCTTTTGGACCTCCATACACTCTAGGTGTTAGTGGGAGCATGCCAATGCAAAATGCTTGGTTAAAATGGTAGTGCCCATTTCCCTTGTCAAGTACTTGGATCTTGGCTTCTTCTTTTGGTTGTTTATTTGATGTGCTTTTAGTGGAGGTTGATGGTAGCATGGAAGGGTTGATATAAGAAAAGGAATGGAAGGCTATATCATTGCTAGGCACACATTGGATTTTATTGTATTTCTCCTCCAACTTCACACAAAAAATGGAAAGGTTCAGGATCAACGTATATTGTTACTTCCTTTCCTTCATGGGGAAAATTTAGGCATTGATGGAAAGTGGAGGGTATTGCTTATAATGTGTGGATCCAATGGTATCCCAGGAGTAGGTTGTATGGTAACTCAAGATCCAATACTTGAAAAGTAGTTTGTGTTACTGTTGGTCCTATTTGCACCGACAACCTGATTGTCCCTTTATAATTTCTCTCTAAGTCATCATAATCCCTTATGGTGATACTCTTTCCTTTTTCAATCACATCATCAGAATACCCCAACTATTTTATGAATTTTAAGGTACAAATGTTTAAACCTACACCATTATCTATCAAAACTCTTTTGACAATGGTTTTATGAACACCAACCTCTATGTATAGAGCTTGATTGTGGAATGTTCTTTGTGGTAAATATTTCTCTAAAAAAACTAAGTGATTACTTGCAATTATTTTTCCAATAATTCCTTGGAACTGACTGGGATCAAGATCATTAGGGATTGACATTTCCAAAACTTTTTCCAATATCTCTCTATGTGTGGGTGACAATATTAACAATTCTAGGATTGAGATGAGGACATGTGTCTTTTTAAACTGTTCCACAATGTTGTAGTCACTTAGTAAATTGATTGTGGGTTTTGGAGGTTCTCCTTGTATTGCAACTCTTCCACGACAGGTAATTACTTTTCAATTGTTGTCTCCTCCTCTAATTGTTACTACATTTTCCCTATTGTCCTCAACTTGTGATAGGGTTCCTAAAATTGTGTCATCTTATCTGTAGTTAGCATTATGGTACTCTTGTCCCTTTCCTTTATCATTCCTCTTAGCATGGTTTGGAATTAGGTTTGAGTATATTTGTAGGTCCTTATTTCCAAGACGATGATCAACATCTACTTCACCTTTGTCTATTAAGTCTTGAATGATATGTTTGAGGCACATGCAATTATTAGTCATATTTCCTTTGATCATATGGAAATCACAAAAGTCTTTCTCATTGTACCATGGTGTCTTAAAGCTAGGTTCCTCATAATTTGGGCGGTTGTTTGTTTTGATGAGGTTTTTTTGTACTAGTTTGCACACGACGGTCTCAAGTGACTCACCTAATATGGTAAATTTCCTCCTAGGTTGATCATATTGCCTCTATTGTCCTTCCTAATTTTTCTATTGGTTTACAACCTGATTTTTCTTGGGATAGGTAGTTTGGTTGCTTTGTGTGTTGTTGGGAACATAGTTTTTTTGTGCCACCTATGATTTATTCTTATTTATATTTTATGCATTCCATACTTCTCTAACGTCTACCACTCCTTCATTTGTAATGTTATTATTTTTAGCCCATATTTTGGGTTTTTCATTTGAGCTAGAGGGATTGTCTTTTGAGTTGTTTATCTTTAAAGTTCCTCTTGCTATGAGATCTCTCTCAATATGTAACCCCTTTTCATAGTCTATAGGAATAGCATAGTGAGCCAATAGTTTATTTCGGGTAGAACATTCATGATGAATATATCCACCAACTCCTTGTCTAGAATGGGCCATTTGCATCAACTTTCTTTGTGCCTCCATCTTTGCAAGTAGGAGGTGAATGAATCTCTTGGGTTTTGTTTGATCATGGAAAGAATAATGATGGTGACATCTTGTTCTATGCTAAATGAAAAGTGGGTTATAAATTTGCTAGAAAACTCATCAAAAGTTTTGATTACGGGTTGTAGACGAGTGAACCACTCCATAGCATGACCTATAAGGCTACATGGAAAGAGCCTCATGAGATAGGCATTTTTTTTTCACCTCCATACATGATATAGAGAATTCTCATACATTCTCTACTAAATCTCCTACTCCTTTGTACTTTCTTTCAAACTTGGGTATCTCAAAGATTTTTTGGAAAGGGTAGTGTCGTAATGGATCAATCAAATGGGAACAGACAAATTTCTTTCATGGTGTAGGTATTTTTTTTTCCTATTTGCATATCCGCTATTTTTCTAGTGATGACATCTAGCTTTAGTTCCATCTCCATTTTTGGTAAATGTGTCTGCAAACCCTACATGTAATAACCTTGTTGTCCTATCAATTTTTGGTTATAGTTCGGGTATTGTGAAGGTACAGGACCTTGATAGCTACATGGGATATAAGGAGGGTTAATTCCTTGTTGTGTATAAGGAGGGTCAATTATTTTTTGTGGCGGTAGAACATACATAAGGTTTCCCTATTGGTGCATTGGCGGGACACCTTGTTGTTGGGGTGACTGATTGAGGGTGCTTTGTGGCACACCCTTTTGGGTAGGACTAAAATAAAGGTTATCCTGGTGATAATTTGGTGGGATACCTTGTTGTTGGAATGAATGATTGAGGGCACTCTTTGGAACACCCTACTAGGTAGGACTAAAATGAATGTTTCCTTGATGATGCATTGGTGGGACACCTTGTTGTTGGGATGACTGATTGAGGGTAGTCTATGGAACACCCTGTTGGATAGGACTAAAATAAAGGTTACCCTTATGGTGCATTGAAGGGACACCTTTTTTTTTGGGATGATTGATGGAGGGCGCTCTATGGTACACCCTACTAGGTAGGACTAAAATAAAGGTTACCCTGATGATGCGCTAGTGAGACACCTTGTTGGTGATATTATTGGTTGTTCTAAGGAGGATTCTATGTTTTGCCTTGTTGGAAATAATGGTTATTTTGAGGGGGGCCTTGTGTTCCACCCTATTAAAGATACAAGTTATTCTAGGAAGGTTCACCATTGGATGTGTTCTGAGGTATGTATTGAGATGGCCCCCCTTGGTACATCTGTGCTTCTGCTACTTGTTCAACCTGAGTTGGTTTTTTGAACAAGAGGTTCTCTTTGGGTTGATCATTATTTTGTGAGAACACTAGTAACATATTTGGTCCTTTCAAAGGTTAAGGTTATTTGTCTCACACCCAAGTTGTCCCCTAAGGGAATAAGATTGGGGTCTTTGAGAGCTTCTACATTGAAATCCACAAGTAACTTAGCACCACTTCGTGCTAGTTTGAGGAAACAGGAGTTTGTGGCTATTCTTAACAACCTATCCATTAGTTTAAGAACCTTGGCGTTATTAGAATGTTCAAACAGTTCTTCCTCATTTATCTCTTCGTCATTGTTTACCTCCTCTATAATCACTTGGTTTGGCTCCTGGTTACCTTGTTCCATAACCTCCTATTTGTGGCTTATTTCCTCCTCAGTGAAAGTGTCTCTTTATATTGGTCTCTTTTCAAGAGTTTCAAGTTCACTTGGCCTATAGCCCCATGGGCTACTCTCATCATTCATGGAATTTGTTGGTGGGATACTGGTGGTATTCTTATTGGCTTCCATCTTTTTTCTATGTTGTGATCTCGTTGTTGTCATAAATAACTTGGGTCTCCTATGGGAAAGTGGTATACTCTCTAGTTTGCTCCAATTATAAAGACCTGATGTTGTCTAGTTCTTTCCTCTAGATAAGTTCAATATCATGGAAAAGACTGGTATTTTGACCAAACAAGAACATATATAACTCTATATTTTCCTTGGAAGTGCGTCTATAGAAGTTTTCTACCAATTTTTTTTTTTATGTAGCACTGAGAGGTGTTTCTTGAGAGCCTTTGGACTCAGATGTCTAAGTCTAAAATGACAACCTGTGGATTTTACCTTAGGAATCTTGACCTTGCATGAGATCATGAAGGGAATAACTAGTTGGCACAAATTTTAAAACTTGATGTTTTCTCACATATTATGTAAGATAATGGAACTATTGGAACAGACTCGAATTCTAACAATAGTAGAAGGAATACAAGTTCAGATTTTTCTTGGAAGCTCATTTGTAGAAGTTATATACCAACCTAGTTCTAGTTTCGTGAAGTGCCCAAAGGTGTTTCTTGAGAGATTTCAGACTTAGATGCGTGATTCTAAAATGACCACCTGTGTTCTTTATCTTGGGGATCTTGATCTTGTGTGAGATCATGAATGGGATAATTATTTCCATGCAGGTGGTGGTAATATGGGTCTCTCTACTGCTATGTCAGGTTTCTCTTCATCTTTTTCTAGGAAAATTGATGCAGTGAGAAACTGGCGGCGTGTTTTGTTCTTCTAAAAAATGAAGGTTCTTAAGTTTTTTATGATGTTCATGTTCACCTTCAATATATGTGAGACTAGGTTGAAGGATCAGTGCTACAGGATCTAGTTGTTGAACTAGGGCAATTGGTCACCAAATAGTCATAAAGTTTGATGGTGTTTTATGGGACGGTTATTGTGAAGCTCAACACCCTAGGGTTTGAGTTTTTTTTTGGATGACACTACTTTTTGGAAATAAAAGTGTTGAAGAACTAAATTCGATATTCCACTTCCTTGTCTAGAGAATATGTTGTGGGAAAGTCTACTTGTACTATTTGCGAGTCCCAAGTAACTATTAATATCATGGACGTCTAAATGGAGGAATAACCTTAATGGTTTGTTTGATTTTTATTTCAAATAGCGATAATGGATGCGGTACTATCTGACCTTTTTTCTTTCCAATTTGTTTTGGTTCGAAGAATGATCTTGTGAACAACTCTTTTTCAACTTTTCCTTTGTGTTTTTGAAGTTTGGCAAGTGATAAGACAACACTTGGATTGACTCGGCAAGCATGGACTTATGTGACCTTCAGGTTTATAACTTAGGTTGTGAAATCTAAACATCCAAGCCATAGTTCCCAAATGTTTACTTTGATTAATGTACCCTGAAATCAAAGCCAGAATGTTCATAAACCTTGGAGGAAAGATCCTTTCAAACGAGTGCAAACATAAGGTTTCTCTCACAAGTGTGCACTAATTCAAAGGGTTTGTGGTTTAACCATCTCGTTCAATGTTTGTTTTGAACATGTTATTTTTCTTTAAATCAAACATAGAATTTGATGTCAAATTTTTTTTAATGTAATGGGCTAAGTTTAACATAAACTAGCAATTACAACCCTAGGGTATAGACACCATTCTCTTAGGTAAGCTTGCCTCATGCTTCGAAGAGATGATTTTACATGTAACTTATGGCGCGGGCTTGTAGTCAGACATGGCAAGTAACTTCTTGGAAGTAAATTCTGATGCACCACTTTTAGAGATTTTTTTGGATAATAGGGTGGCTTCTAAAACAATTTGGTTCTTAGTGATAACTATGAACGTAAAAATATGACACTCACCCGCTAGCCACTTAAGGTATGGGATTAGATGCAGTATGTTGTCAGGACGACTTGAAGCTAATTTCTTATGAATTCACGACCTTTAATATATCCAACCAATAAATGTGCTTTGAGACCTTGAAATGAGTTCTCCACTGTAGGATGTATCTCAAGGCAAGCCCCCTCTTTAAGGTAAACTTAAAAAATAAAGTGCAATGCTCAAAAATACTCTTTCGCTCACCCAAGATTGCCAAAAGGTGTGAAGGGAGAAGATAAAACACTTTAGATTTTCCAATCAATGAATTCACAGTGAACAATCCATATCAATTTGATTTATTTTAAACACCTTGAGTGATGTTATCCCCAAAAATTTGGCAATAAACAAATTAAAGTTCTTTTTAACTTGCACCAATACGAAATGTTCAAGACATCAAACAATTAAGATAGCAATGGTGAAATATCATAAAGAAGAATTTGTTCATTTTTTATGAGCTCCAAATGAGGTGTTTCTAAGAAAGGCATAAGTGTGTGAGGGGGAAGATGAGATGTTAGATTAATGATCTAAGAATGCAATGGAATAAATTTGATGAAGAAATCTAATCTACAACCAAAATGCTTAAATCTAAGATCTAGAAACTCCCACACATACAAAATTGCAACTATTCTATTGCAAGCATGACAATGAACCTACTAATTACCAACTTAGAACAAAAGATAGATTTTACCATCCTGTAGCGGAGTGTATTCGCTTGATGTTGGATTTTTCTTATCACAACAAAGCCTCCAAATTTCGTGTGCAAAGTGTGGATGACTGCTTGTTGTGTTTGGTTGATCGAAGACAATGGATGAAGCTCTCTCAAGGATGATCTTGACAACACTTCATTGCTCAATGCATGTTATTTCTCTAATCCTTTTTTGTGAGGAGAGAGGTTTGTTATATAGAAAATGAGATTTGAGATGGACGATCAAGATCGTTTTGAAGAATTTCCAGATCAACGATCGGAGTGTGTTGAGAGGATTTAGACATGAGAGAATTGTGCAAAGTGGATTGCACAATTTGTGTGATTGGGAAATAGATTGGCTAGTCAAGAATGTGATCGACTAGTTAACATAATAGACTGATCACTCAGGATTATGATGTCTTAGTTAGGAATGTGATGTTTTAGTTAACAAAAAATAGACTGATTAGTAAACAAATTAGATTGCTTAGTCAGGAATCATAATTTTCTCAATCAAAAAGTGGGTGAGGAATATGAATTAATTGATTTAATTAATTAATTCCTTTTTGGAGTTTGAATGTGAAAATCAAGTTTGACTTTTGCAAACAAAGTTGCATTAGTTTGATTTGATTTTTGATAATTGATTTGAATAGTTTGATTTAATTCAAATATTTGGAGGGAAAGTGTTGTAAATAAACTATTATTTAATAATTTAATAAACTTAGGGGAATAAGGTGATTTAGCAACGTAATTAAATAATTGGCATTATTTAATTAATCAAGACAAAATAAGGTGGGATTAGGACTTTATTAAATAAATGAGATTTATTTAATTGGTCGAAATGATGAAACATGAATTAATTATAAACTATTGTTTAATAGAGGAATTAGGGTTTTGGGGACTTTATTAAATAAATGAAATTTATTAAATTTGTTCGAAATGATGAAAAAGTGAACTAATTAAATAATGTTGTATTATTGAATTAGTAGAGGAATTTATGTTTTTGATGTCATTTTGATGTGATGCAGGAATGTTGTGGTATGATTTTGACCATTCTAAGATAATTATGAGATGATTTGAGACATTATGAATGATTTTGAGTAATTATGAGGTGTTACGAGATGATTCTAAGTCATTCCAAAGTGTTACGGGATGATTCTGAGACATTTTGAAGTGTTACACGATCATTCTGAGTTATTCTCAAGTGTTACGGGATGATTCTAAGTCATTCTAAAGTGTTACAAGATAATTTTGAGTCATTTCAAAGTGTTACGAGATGATTTTGAGTCATTCTGAAGTGTTACGGGATGATTCTAAGTCATTTTGAAGTGTTATGAGATGATTTTGAGTCTTTTCAAAGTGTTACAGGATGATTATGAGTAATTTTGAAGTGTTGCGGGATGATTCTGAGTCATTCTGAGATGTTATAGGATGATTTTGAGTCATTCTAAAGTGTTACAAGATGATTCTGAGTCATTATGAAGTGTTACAGGATGATTCTAAGTCATTTTGAAGTCTTACGAGATGATTATGAGTCATTTTAAAGTGTTATGGGATGATTTTGAGTCATTATGAGATGATGTGAGATGATGTTCCATATTGTTTGATGTTATTTGAGGTTGTTTGATGTTGTTGAGTGTTTTTGATGTTATTTAATGATGTTTGATGTCGTTCAATGTTGTTTTGATGTTGTTCGAGGTTGTGTGATAGGTGTGAAGTCAATTTTACATGTCTACAATAAGATATAGCATTATTTCTAAAAGGTGGAAAACTTTGAATTACATGAGATATATTCTGGATCCGATAGGAACAACACAACCAAGATCAAATCTTGAACATCATCATTTCATAGAAATTCCACAACCAAGACCCAATATTTATCATCATCAATTTTAGTATCAACCGGAGGAATACAATTAGACACACCAAAACTTGTAGCATGCTACATGAATGTCCAGATAGCAAGGATACTTGAAATAATCTTTAGGCACAACAACCAACATCAAAAGATTAGTCTTCATTATTCTGAATTAAATGTCTTTCACAAATGTCCCAAAAAGAAGTACTACCATATCCAAATCAAGGATAACATCCATACTATGCAACATTAAAGCATACAATAGGATAAATCATTTATAAATATCATTCAGAGCACAACCTTTTGAATCCCAAGTTTTGACATTAATGACAACAATGTCATGTCAAATTATCAACAATCTCCCCCTTTAGAATTTATGGCAAAATAACAAAAATAAGAATATTCAAGACATCAAGTAAAAATAACACTTTTCACACAAAAGATTTTCTTGTACCTTTCTTTCACAATTGGAAGAATCCTCTTCCAAGCTTGTACTATAGAAACCATTCTGGCACAAACACTATCCTATAGAGCCAACATCCCAACTGAATATGACCAGTTTGGAGATAGGCATTTTTGTTCACAATCCTTTGCATCAGAAATTATACCAGAGAGATGATCCAAACGGACCTCAACAGTTTCGTTGACCAACTAGAAAGTTTTAAGAAAGTCTTCCCTCGGTCTCAGGTTGTATCTCACCAACTCTTATTCTTTGTTTTCCTTTATCTTTGATAAGTCGAAAGACTTCCCAATATCATTCAATTTAGATTCAATTGCTTCAATTCTAATTCTAAAATTATCAACAACCACATTCCACTGGAGACAGTATTTGTAGATGCTAGAATCTCGTTAATGCATTCTCTTCTCTCACTAATGTGTTTGGATAAAAAATTTTGGCTATAACACACCTTATTTCAATCTTATCTTGGAATTTATCTCCTTCATATCCTTCCTACAACAATATTTTTTCAACAACTTTTACTAGATCTTCCGATAACGAGTCAGAAACAACAAAAATAGTAATACCCTTTTCTAGAAAATAATCAACCAAGGCATCTTCAATTCTAGTCCTACTGACTAGAGGGCGGGCATTCCACATTTCACCAATATTTTTCATATCACCCTCATCCAACATAGAGTTAAATTCATTTGAATCAGGCATAGACTCTTCTTCCTTCTCCTTCTCTTCTAATATAGTGATGGCATCCTTTGTGTTAATTTTCCTCCTTTTACATTTTAGAGGGGAACCACCAATGACGACATCTAACTCCCTCCTCAAACTAAGTGATAGGTGTGGCACTAGACACTATCACACTGGAGCATAGATCCATCTGCAAGGATGAAAAATAAACTTTGCATGCATTTTATTTATCTTTCATACATTCCAAAAAAACTAAACTTGCTTTTCGATAGGGATGTTGGATTTCCACTTAACATTCTCCTTTGATGGTAATGAATTCAAAAATTATAACACCAAACACATGAGCAAAGACCCAAACTAGAAGGGATAACTCTCAACCATAGACATTCTGAAATTCTCAATTATGTTTTCCAATATCATACTACACAAGTCAAATTGTTGATTTTCTTTCACCATCTTATGTGCAAGATACACGAGAATAGTAGATGTAGAGCCCTCATGATTTCAGAAATATATTTTTTTTAAGATACCATAAGCAACATACCTTACTATAAGATCAACAATGGTATCTATTAGTAGATCTCAGGGGTCTTTTTTTGATACTAGTAAGCTCCTCCACATATATGTATTTCACCATTTTCTTCCCAATGAGGTCACCAAATCTACACAATCCAGTAATAGATTCAATGGCTTCCTTGGTGATTAGATAGGGTTTGTCCAAAATGATATTTCCATCCTTGAATCAAATCAACAGGAACAATATATACTCTTTTTCTTTATTCTAGGGGAATTCTCCCCATAAATCCATACCCAAGGCCCTCACATTCTACAATTCATCAGTCTTCAACCCTAGTTCCATTCCCTTCATATTTCAATGATCAAATTCATCCAACTCTACTCCTTTCAACTTTAGCGAAATATGGCCACTTGATTCACTGTCAACCAATATTGATTCCATCATCATGCTTAACTTCTTCAATCCTCTATCGCTCAATGAAAACCTTTTCTTCTTCTTTGCAAACTGTGAGAAATGATTTTAAAAACTCTATCTTTTATCCTTAATTTCTCATGATGATTTCTTTGTCAAAACATTCATCGATGACACCTAAAATTGTACTTCAATTTTCAATTAGATGGATTAAGCTTCATCATACATCAATAAACTAGATCCAACTTAGTCATGTCAAAAACCCATCAATATTACTTTAGAGAGGGGGAACCAACAAGATATGCATTGTAAAACTCCCCCTAAGCCAAGGAAGTAGGATCATATTCCAGAAGAGCTTGTAGCGAGATCCGATACCACAAAATATCTCTCAACACTTGTTTCCTTTTTCTTCCAAACCATGATAGTCTCCTTCTTAGATTCATCTGATTCTGCAACCTTCTTTTTATTTTCAAAATTTTTCAGAGGAACATATTTGCATGTGTTAACATAATTTCTAGATTCATTGCACTTGTAAGATCTTTTCCCTGACTTAATTGAGTGAACTATGGATCTACACTGATTATATTTATGACCATAACCACGGTATAAGTAGAAATAACCATGAAAGAGATTATTCATTTCATTCCTTCTAGCTAGATTAGTTAATTAACTTTTGTAATGACTTGCTTTGTGACCAAACTTGTGACAGTTAAAGCATTGAATACTCGGTTCATTCCTTCTTCTACACTCTATAGCCTTATGCCCAAATTTTTTTCATAGAAAACAATTACCAATAAATGATAAGTACCTTTGAGCATTTGGTTGCCTAACCAAAGGTCTTTTTGTTGATGTTCTAGAGTTCCAGACTTTGCTTGTTACAATAGATCTTGCTTCAACTTCAACTACTTTTTCTTTACCCTTATTGTTGTGATTTGAGCTTTCCCTTGAGAAGCCAATTCCTCCCTTATCCTTGTGACATTTCTATAGGGACAAAATTTGATCTAGAATTATGCTACTTTTATAAACTCTTGCTTTTGATTTTAGCCTTCTTAACTCTTGATCTAACTTCTCATTTTCTTCCAATTTCTGTTTGATGGTATCCTTGAGATTTTCTTCAGTCTTATTACATTCTTCAATTTTATGTTTAATGGTATCTTTGAGACTTTCTTCAGTCTTCTTGAATTCATCCAACTGTAGCTTTAGATTCAAAACACTTTCCTTTGACTCTAATTCCTCAATGACTTCTTTGTTTTTTTCTTTACATTTTTTTATTTTCTCCCTTAGCTTTGAGATACAAGAATTTTCCTCCTTGATGTTTTCTTTCAATTCCTCATTTTTAGATTCCATACTTTCCATATCACTTAATATTGACTTCAATTCTTCCTCAAAGTAATAATCCCCTACCATTTATTCAAACTGCCAAGATCTCCCTCAAGCGGTTAAGCTTTATCTACAAGGGACTAGGCTCTGATACCAATTGTTGAACGGTCTAGATAACTAAGAGGGGGGGTGAATCATTTATCACAAAACACTTTTCCTTTCTTTAATTAATCCAGATTAATCTAAAATCAATAAGATAACAATTAAAATAGATATAAAAATGAAAGCTCTTAACAACACCATGCACAATGGACACCATAATTTACGTGGAAACCCAAGATGGGAAAAACTAGGAAGAATGTTAATTCTCAATTATAAAGCATTGATTAAGGTGACACTAGTTAAGGTGATTTTACAAGAGCTCACTGCAGGTAAGGCTCATTTTCGGTGGGCTCACCACCTGATTAATACAAAAATATTTCATTACAAAATAGATAAATATGAACTGATGAAATTGAATCTAAATATGCATAAAGTTAGTTCTGATTAAGAGCATAATATATGTCTGCAACAGATCCAATTAAGAATATTCTACCAACCTTGCTTCCACTACATCTGTAATATAGATTACTTCTACTTGACACTTGCCTCCACTTCCTTCTTTGTCTCTTGTCGTACAATCCTTCTCACCCTTATCACTTTTTGCACACACCACAGTTCTTGTTTGGTACCAAAATATGTTATATATATACTCGGAGAACAAAATGAGTTAGCTTAGCAAAACATGTTAGCTTGAAGAACAACCTTGAAATATCCAATAAGGCTTGGTACACTAACATCGGACCCAAAGGATAGGTTGCACATAAATATCTTCTTACCACATTACCATGGGACCCCCAAATAGGTCATACATAAGATATAGCATTATTTCCAAAAGGTGTCAAACTTTGAATTACATGAGATATATTTTGGAGTCAATAGGAACACCACGACCAAGACCAAATCTTGAACATCATCATTTGATATAAATCCCACAACCAATACCAAATCTTGATCATCATCAATTTTAATATCCACTAGAGGAATGCAATTAGACATATCAAAATTTGTAACATGCTACATGATTTTTTGAATAGCAAGGATACCCAAAATAAGCTTTAGGCATAGTAGCCAGCATCAAAAGATTAATCTTCCTTATTCTACATTAACTGTCTTTCACAGATGTCCTAAAAAGAAGTACTAACATATCTGGATAAAAAGAACATCCATACTACACAACATTATAACATACGATAGGATAGATCATTTTTGTATATCATCCAGAGCACAACCTTCTGAATCCTAGGTTTTGACATCAATGACAATAATTCCAAGTCAAAAACTTCTCAACATCATTTACATTACACCTTTGACATCAATGCCAACTTTTGTTCAACAATCTCCCCCTTTGTCATTGATGGCAATCAAAAAAATGTTGGCCACACAAGAAGACAAATCTAGTGTGTCCAAACCAAAAAAACACCTCACATTGATTCTCACTTTCTCTCCTTAGGATATTTAGCATTTTGAGTCCTATTTATCCCCCTTTAACATCAATGGAATAGTTCAACTAGTTTCTGCATAATCTGGAAACTTATTTTCTAGATAGAATCCCCTTGAGTCCATATCACACTACTTTTGAAAAACACTCCACAAGACCACCGAGCCTTCTTATGGTAGGGAGATGATTCTCCCCTTCAAACTATAATTTTGCTTGATTCAAGAGAAGAGAGCAACAAATCACAAATTCTTCTAAATATACTCAAAAGTATCATTAGGAAGTAGTTTGATGAAAATTTGTACTAATTGCTCCTTAGTTTCAACATACTCCAACTTTACCTCCTTTTCTACAACCTTCTTGTTAGAAAATGATACCTAATCGCAATATTATTTGTCCTTGAGTATATTATTAGATCCTTTAAAATATTTATAGTACTGGTATTGTCACAAAGAATGGAAATGGGCTCATCAAACTTTATCTTCATCTCCTTCAAATTCTGCTTCATCCATAATACCTGAGTGCAACATGAGTCTATTGTGATATACTTCACTTCAACTATAGGTAAAGAAACTGAAACCCATTTCTTGCTTAAACAGGATACAAAATTGTCACCAAGAAAGAAAGCTCCACCACTTGTACTCTTCCGTTCATCTAAGCTTCCTACCTAATCTATATTTGTGTATGTAGTTAGAGTGAAATTTTCACTCTTAGGGTACAGCAAACCAAACTCTATTATATCCTTTAGATATCTAAATATCCTCTTTACTAATTTGATAAGAGTTTTCTTAGGTGCTACCTAGAATCTAGCCACCATCCCAAATGCATGTTCATCATCCTTACTCAGTTTACACCTGGTAACCATAGGTGTACTCATCTATTTGCATTCTTCCATCTTGAACTTTCTTAACATTTATTTTATGTACTTGTTCTAAGAAATGAATATGCCTTTATCTAACTGATAAAAATGTAAACCAAAAAAGAACGAAAAATTTACCAAGAAATGACATTCAAAATTAACTTTGTATTGCATCCTAGAACCCTTTACACATATAATCACTATATCCGCCAAAGATAATATAATCAACATAAACAACAACAATAAAAAATTGATCACCTTCAATTTTTATATATAAATTACTATCTGCACTACCTTTTTCTAAAACCTTGTTGTTGTAGATACCTGTTCAATCTATATTACCAAGATCTAGGAGCCTATTTGAGTTCATAAAGTTATTTCTTAAATCTACATACAAAATCTAGATTAATTGACCTTTGAGAGCCTTCTAATTGCTCAATGTAGAATTCTTCTTTTAACTTTCCATTCATAAATGTGGACTTCACATCCATCTGATACACTTTTAACTTCTTGAATGTTGATCAAGCCATAAACATTTTGATAGCTTCCAACCTTGCTACAAGAGAAAATGTCTCCTCAAAATCAATTCCTTCAACTTGATAATATCCTTTACACACAAGTTTGTCCTTGTTCCTGATCACTTTTCCATCTTCATTTAGCTTGTTTCTAAAGACCCACCTGGTACTAATAACATTCTTGCCTTAAGGTCTTGGAACTAATACCCAAGCTTCCTTTTTCTCTATTTGAGATAATTCTTCTTCCATAACATCTAACTAGATTTTCTCTTTGCTTGCATCTGTGTAAGAATTTGGCTCAATTTTTGATAATCATATAAAATATACCTATTTATTTGTTCTCTCAAATTATTTTTTGGTCTAGACTCCACTATCTGTATCTCCTATTATCTGATCTTCAGAGCGATTCTTCTACAAATACTTAGTTGAAGTAGTAGTAACTGTATTCTCAAAGTCAAATTTTGATTTTTCATCACTATTGTGGATTGGATATTCATTATATTCTTCTTTTGGAACATCATTAGACTATATTGATTCATCGATACTTGCATTAACACTTTCCATAATTCTTTTCAGCTTTTCTTTATAACACCTATATTCCTTACTTGTCATAGAATAGCCAAGAAAAATACCTTCATCAGATCTAGAATAAAACTTACCCAAATTTTCTTCATCCCTCTTGATGTAGCACTTTCTCCCAAATATCCTAATACTTCTAACTAAATTCAATCTCCCTCTCCATAATTTATATGGTGTTTTATCAATCTTTGGTATGATTTGAGCTCTGTTTAAAATATATACAATGCTCTCAACTGATTCTCTCCAGTACATATTTGATAAAATTTTGTGATTCAACATTATTTTGGCCATCTCCTATATATTCCAATTCTTTCCCTCAGCAACTTTATTTTGTTGTTGTCTCTAGATCCCATGTAGCTCACAAAATTTACCATACCTATCAAAAGTGAATTCTCCACCTCTGTTTGATCTCAAACACTTGATTGTACTTCTAGTTTCATTCTCAACCATTGCCTTGAATGCATTAAACTTCTCAAAAGGTTGTGATTTTTCTTTTAGAAAAGTAGTCCAAGTCATTATGTAATAATCATCAATAAGCATCATAAAATACCTATCACCCTATAGACTCTTTGTTCTCATTGGTCCACACAAATTAATATGAATCAAATCCAATGGTATTATTGTAGAATATTCCTTAATAGGAAATTCAGTTTTTGAGTGTTTCCCTTCATGACATGGTTTGGAGCTAGTAGACTAAGGCTTCTTGATATTTGGCATGTCTCTAACCACTCTTTTTGAACTAATCTTCAAAATATCATCAAAATTAGAGTGTCTCAACCTTCTATACCAAATCCAACTCTCCTCTATCTATATATAAAATCAATTTTATCCATTCAACTCACTGAAATGGTATATATCACTATTATTTTTTCTTCCTTCCATAATCAACTCTCTTGTACCGGTCTTTCTAATTTCAAAACCTTTAGCACTAAAAGAAATATTGTAACCTTTATCACAAAATTTGAATTATACTTAGAAGAATATGTTTCAATCCTTCAACATACAAAACATCATGAGTTTTAGTCTTACCACTGTCAAGACTCAAAGTAGCTTTATTGGTAATCTTAGCAATAGAATTTTTTCCAAGAGTTATAGTAGATCCTCTATCAAATTTCTTGAAATTCATAAACTTAATTTTGTCTCGGGTCATATGACTTGAACATCCACTATCAATGATCCATAGATTCTTCTCCTTTTGAGCATGTAGTGAAATTTGAGCTACCATGGATTTATTTTATCTTTTCTCCTCCAATTTCTTCTTCCAAACTTTATCTGATTCATTATTTTTATTTTTATTTCTAGTAGAGAACTTACAAAATTACTTATGCAATTTATAGCAATATGTCCAAAATTGTTCCATTTGTGACAAATAATATTGAAATTGTACAAAGGTGCAAATGCATTACTGCTAACAAAGTTATTTCTTCTTACCAGATCCCTTCTACAATCTACAACCTTATGAAAAAAATGATTGCAATTAAATTAGTAACTAAAAAAAGAATGATTGGACCTAGTATTGTATCCTTGTCCTCTTGATTCTTTCCTTCCAAAACTCATATTCCTCTTATGCACTAGGATTAAATCATCCTTCTCCATATTACTATCATTGATTGATGTAGTTTGTTCATGAAATATTGGAACCAATTTCTTCCAACTTCACATTAGAATACTTCACAGGTTGCTCGGCCAATTTTTCTTTTGTGTATTAGTAAAGACAAGAACAATTTTTATGTGTAGTGATCTCTGACTTTCCAATATTTGATCCAAAGTCTTAATACTCTTCCTAAACCTCAATTGTAGTTGATGATTTACCTTCTCAAGATCCTTTTTAATTGCCACAATTTATGCTTCAAGCTTTTAATAGTCCTTGTCTCTTGATAGAAATCTTTCAGTAGAACTTCTTCAATCCTTTTTGAATCTTCTTCTTCAGTCTTCATATTAATGATCATTTTCTCTACTTTCTCAAGATGTTGAGATAAAAAAAATTTAGCCTTCACTTCCTCAGTAATTTTTCTTTTTAATCTCTTAATCTCTTTGCTAGTGTAGAGAAACTCTTCCACAAGATCTACCTCATCATCATCATTTCCATAATTAGTTTTTGCATCATCTTTAGTAGTTTCGACGGCCATGAATAGATCCTTCCCTTTTTCATCTCCAAATATGTATTCATCCTCTTCATCCTAGTTGAGTAGCAATCCTCATTGATGAAGAGACTCTTCCTCTAAAATTTATTCCCTTTTAGAAATGGCTTCTTTCCATTCTTTTTATCAACATTTTTAGAATATTTGTATGGACACTTAGCCATAGAATTTCCTACATCATCAAAATTAAAACATTTGAAAGGAAACTTACCTTTATATTTTTTGGAATCTCTATAACTTCTTGAAATAAATTGCCTCCTCTAGATCTCACATCCATCATCTAAATCGGGATCAACTTTCTTATTAGATGCTTTGAATGTGAACTCCTTCCTTGTGGATTTTCACTATCAATTATCATCTCATAAGCATTCAATATTTCATGTAACTCAATCATAGTTAGAGAATTCAAATCTTTATCTTCTTCAACAACAAAAACTTTTCATCAAAATTTTTAGGATTGGATCTAAGTACCTTTTTTACAATCATACCTTATTTTAGTTCTTCACCAAGACCTTTGATAGAGTTGACAACCTCATCAACTCGAAGTAGGAAAGAAGCAATGTTTTTATTTTCCCTCATTTTTTAGACTTTCAAATTGACCTCAATGAGTTTGAAGCTTTTCTTGTTTGACCTTGCCATCACCTTCATATATATTGTGCAATTTATTCTATAATTTATTTTTTGTCTTACAATGCATGATCTTCACAAACTCATAGTTAGATAAGCCACATAAAATAACATTCCTTTCCTTGGAATTATTCTCACAATCCTTATTTTTAGCCTAATCTCTTGGAGAACCTTCAAGGATATCATATCCCTTTACATTTGGCTGCCAAACCTCAAACCCTAATGCCATCAAAATATTCTTCCATCCTCACTTTCCAAAAAGCATTACTGGATCCATCAAACCGTGATGCCTTATTTGTAGACAATCCTTCTTGAGCCACTGAGTGTGCCATCCTAAATCTTCCTCAATTTTATAAGCTTCTTAAAAGGAGCTTAGATTTGATACCAATTGAAGGGCACACTTTCTATGAAGAGGGGTGAATCAATAGATCAAATATATTTAAAAATCTTTAATTTAACATGTATATTTAAATATTGAAACATGAATCAAAGAAGATACAATCAATCAAGAAACCATAGAAGCACATATTCACACAATAAATACAAGATATACATGGAAACCCAAAATGGAAAAAATCATGGTGAGAAGAGTTACTTGGAGCTACTATTTAAATCAAACCTCACAAAATAATGAATAAGTTATAGTAATGAAGTAGGCACCAATCTATCAGAGACACCAGTCCCCTATTGAGTTTGTAGGTACAAACCTATTGGAGACACCAATACCCAATAAAAATATTTGAGCACCAAATCAATGAGTAGAAGACCAGTCCTATCGAATTACAAAGATAAAGCTTGTGGAACTTCAGTGCTAATTACATAACTTACACAAGATGTGATCTTGATTTAGACACTCTCCTATGATCCTTATGATTTTTTGATGATGGTGCACAATAATTGAGATGCAACTCACATTGAATAATGCTTGCTCACAAAAATTATCTAACAATCACTCACACTTCCATTACATTCAAATACATATCATGTGAATCTAGATCTAAATTAAAAACAAGATATTATATTAACATCATTTCATGTTGATCAAGGATATGCAATTAACCAGGTCGATATAAGATGGACTTAAATTCAAATTTACATGAATAATGTAATGTGTAGGTCCTAAATCAATTTAATTTATGCCAAACCAACATCATGTTATGCCCTTCCACAAGGTATTTAACTTGGACCTCGTAGACATACGAAATTAACATTATTAATTAAACATCACATTTGATCATTCTTCCCTCTTAATTAGTTAAATCAAATTTATTAATTTACTTCCTAAATCCCCTTCATTTAATTAAATCATACACATTTAATTAAATCCATTTTCCTCTCATTTGATTTAAAACAAATACAAAAATTGAAATCAAATGTAATATCACCTAAACTCTTGTTAGATTAATCAAATTATGATTAGTTTAATCCTAATTACATGAATCCTCTAGATTCATCCACTTGCACAATAAATCATTTAAATTGATTTATTAAAACACCTACTTTCCCTCACAAGGGCATATTCCCAAGGAATATGCCCTCATTAACTGTCATGTTTGACTTTTTTGGACAAACACAATTCCCCCCAAAAACCCTCAACCATACTCATTTATTTCCATTTTCAAATTTGAATGGGCACATTGGCCAAAACTTGCACAAGAATAGGCCAATCCCATGGTGAAAAGTGGCTCTTTCTTATTGGATGGGATTTAGTCCCACATTGCCTAATCTTGGTTTCTCCTCTATCAACTCCTCCTATAAATGCAATGTATTTTCTCTCATTTCATCATCTACAATCTACATTTAGAGCATCCTTATTATAGGAAACTCTAGTTCAAGAGCATCTCATTGTCTATCATCTAATTTGGCTTATCAATGATTGGGAAAGGGCTCTTTCACATATTCAAAAAGCACCAATCCAATATGGGATAGATATATTTCATGTTTTACATACTTTTTTCCATCTTTGTCATTTATTTACATTTTTGAAGAATGATGTATTATATCATATGGATGTTGAATATTTGTCTTGTTTGAAATACTAATCATGCCACTAATGGTGTGTGTTAGGATCAATCATTTGCAGATTTTCATGTCAACAAAATGGTGCTAGAAGGAGGGCATTAATGAGTATATTGTGGGAGACATGATCTTTTTTGAATTTTCTACCTTTTATATCCTTACTACATTATGTTTATATCTGTATACATGCATTGATAATGATACATTTAGTGGGAGACAGGATCTTTTCTGAATTTTTCATCTGCGTTAATGAGTATATTTTTTTTTTAAACTTTTGATAGCAATATGATTTCTTTTAATATTGACTAGAGCTATGAAATCAATATTTATTTTTACTCTTTCGCATCTACCTTGGCAATATTTGTGACAGTTATTTCATGGTTTGCCAAATACCACTTTGAGATTTTTTATCTGTGAAGGCACAGTTTAGGCCGTATTCTCAAAATTTGAAGGCAAACATTGGAAATCTTTGTGGCCATATTCTCATGTACTGTTTGAAGGAGGGTTTCTAAGAATTAAGTCAAGTCTTGAATCTGGAAAATGCCCTATTGCACGTCCCTTGTCTAGCTACATAAGTGTTGATGTCAATGAGGAATAGGAGAGACTGGTAAATTCTTAAATGTTGCATTAAATAACTATCCAAACACGAGCCATCCATGATAAGAATAGCCTATGCCTTGCATCATACTTGTCGCATCATACAAGTCAATGATGAATATTACATGGAGTATTTATTCACCTGCCGCTTCATGCTTTCCCCATTCAATAAAGGCTAAGAAGAGATGAAGATTCACTAAATATTTGAAGTTTGAATTTGTTCTTTTAAGAGAGCTCATGGTAGTTTGAGTTATTAATGTTGCACATGATCACTTTTCCTTGCATTACATTGATCAATGGTAGATTGATTGCACACCAACAGTAAAATAAAATAAAAAATTAGCAGTGCAGTGTCACCGCCTGTTGTTTTTGTTTCTTCTTGCTCTAATAGATCATAGTTTTCACCTTCTATTCTATTTTTCTTGAAAGTTTCTAACGCCTTTAGGGAAACCATTTTGTTTTTTTTCTTTACGTTGGTGGGTAGTGACAATGTTGACAAAGGTTTGAAATATAGCTTTACACCTACCAATTGCCTCGGCCATTAAGTCTAGCTATTCTTTATTTTCTTTTCTCTAAGGTGTCGAGGGGGGAGATTTTTCAGAGCACAAGGAATCAGCTTGGGAATAACAGGGGATTGCTTCTTGCATATGAAGGTCATTTCTTTATGAGGTTGCGCAAAAGGTTAAGGAATTTTGGTTATTCACCTACCGAATCCATTCGCTTGAGTTTTTTTAACATCATCTGCCATTTTTTTTCATATGCCAATTAAATGCATTTGTTTGAAAGTTTCTAATGTCTTTTCAAATGAGCTCATTTTATGCACTTTACACATGCCAACTACATTTACTTGAGAATATTTAAAGATCTTTTGTTGGCTATCTTTTTATATGCTTGCTAAATGTTTTTGATGTGACATAAATGATGTTGTGAGTAGGTTGATCATAGTCTGGATTTTATCTCTTTGTACATGCTTGATTTAGTCTTTAATGCATGATTTGATCTTTACTTTGGTCTCTTATCAAAATAGATTTATGCATTCAAAAGAGAATTTTTTATGTCATTGTATATAAGATTTTCAAATCAATATTTTCTTTATGAAAGTGAGCATAAATTAAAAATTTATTCAAATTTACCATTGGATTAAATCCACCATAAGAAACTCAGGTGCTTTATCAATACAATCTTATTTTATTCCTCTCCTTAGAAAATTTTCCTCAAATGATTGACATGTCTTGTATATACTTTTATTACAATACATGTATAACTCTTATTTTTTATGCTTATAGGTCAAGGTTGACATCAAGGAGGGTATCAAAATCAAGCATCAAAATTAAACAAAGTAAAACTAAGCAAAGTTGAAACACTTGAGGATGAAAACTTGAAAAGGAAAAGCATTTTTTAATGCTTATTATAACAATCTAGAGTTTCCATTTTCTACTCTCGTTTTCTATTTTAAACCAACTCACTTTTCTATTTGGACTTAAAGTCAATCAATAATTTGATCTTTTCCAAAGTTGGTTAAAAAGAACCTTGGACACATACTAGATTTCAATTTGGACTTAAAATTGAACAAGAAAAACCTTCACATCTCATTTTGGTGTTTTAAAACGAACTCATCACTGCTTTGAGATATAAAAAGAACATGTGTTTTTCATGTTTTGCAATCCTTTTCACAAATTAACATCATTTAAAATGCGTATGTGCTTCTCTCATGCTTCACAGTGATCTTGAGAATCAAAAGCATTTTGGTGATATTAAGTTGTAAAAAATATTGCCTCCACATTTCGATTTGGGAACTTAAAATTGAACAAAACTTGTCTAGTGTGAGAAAAAGGCATTGCGAGTGTTCTCTCTTTGTTCACGCAAACAAAGATGATCAAACTACGAATGCACTTACTCGTTATTGTACACCTTTAGAGGGCCTGCCTTGTGGGAAAAAGTACTCACCCAAGGGAATGACCCAATCAGGAACACGCTAAAGGCAAGCGACTTCCAACCGGTATATAAGTGTGGATTCTTGAGGAAAGTTCAAGAATCATGAGGATTATTCTAATGAGATGGACAGAAATGGACTCTCGCCGACATTGGATAATCCCCCATGAACATAATGCCCAAATTAAAACCATTTGTTTAGAAAAGGCCAAATCCTTGTCTATTTTGTTGGTGAAAAAGGTCATTTCCTTTGAAGTCGCCCCATGTTATACATGTGGTTTTGTTGTAGAGATGGAAATTATGCCATGGGAGACTCATGGGTACTAATGCCTAGCTGACCTGAGAAGTGTGTGTCATAGAGGGGAGCCAGTGTGGTCAAGCATTTAGCCATCGACACAAAATATGCACAGCTAGATTCATCCAAGTGGGAACCCAAGAAAATATTGTCTCATCATCCTAGGGTTGTACATGTGCTTGGAATCGAAAACTCTTTGCTTGGATCCAAAAAATTGGAAAACAAACATTCAACAAATCATCGAAATTTAAAACCCTTTAGGAAGCAAATACCAGTGACAAAATTCAAGTGTTATTGCTTTCCCTAAGGATTCTATCCTTAGGGGCTTCTAAACATTTGAATTTATATCTCAATTTGCTCACTAGAGTCAACAATAGGTAACCTTTTCCTTGTTTTTCTTGATTTCCACGTGATACACTTTGGGGGATGAAATAAAATTAGGACGTTGGACATTCAGTTTGAAAAACTAAGCAAGAAGTGATTGTGGTAAAAAGAAATTCATTAATCAAGATTAACCCCAATTGAACCACACATGTGCTTGTTCTCTTTTGGGTCATATGGTTTTCATGCAAACATTGCTATTTTGGTTTGAATTACTCTTAGGGAAAAACATGTTCTTCACCACCTTGGTCCTGTAAGCGAAGTCCTCTTAGGTTTGGCTAGGATCAAAATCCTCACTTCACCCATCTCAAACATCAATCAAATTTTCATCCCATCAACAAACTTTTAAGAACTTTTAAATATCATCCATGCTAAACTTAAAGGAAATATCACAATCATTACATTTGACTTAATACACCTAGTCAAGTTATCAATCCTCTTGAACAAATTTACCTTTAGGATAACACAACTTCCTAAGGTTTACTAGTTCACAATCACTTTGATTGGCTTAACACACTTAGCCAATTCATTTTCTTGAGCAAGTTTCTCTAGGATAACACAACTTCCTAGGGCTTACAAGTTCACCATCATCTTGTCTGACTTAATGCACTTGGTCAAACTATCAAAATCAATCCAAGCCTTAAAATTTTAGCATCACCCCTAAAATTTCTCCAAGAGTTTCACTCATCCACACCATCCATACCCCATTTATCTCATCATCATATTTTGATTGTTAGACCTTCCTATTTCACCTCTCTTTTGTGCCTAATATTAAGATCAAGTGATCTCTATTTTATGGACTAAACAAGATCACAACACAAGAGGGACATGGAATATAAACTTTATCCATCCATCATGATTAATCCAATTCAACCAAACTATCCAAGTCTCACAATGCCAATTGATTATTGAAACTCAAATTTATACATGTCATCATTATCTCCTCCAAACCTCAAAAGTAAAACGAATGTGAGTATATCCAATCCAAATTTTGGAACACCTTTCCCAATGGTAGATTTAAATCCGAGTCCAAATTTTCAAATCTATCAACCAAATGCTCAATGCATGAGTTTTCCAAATAACATTATCCCACCAAATCCATACATGCCAATTACAACTTTACCAAACATGACCATTTCAAATCCACTCTTGGTAAACTTTGGGGTAGACATGTTTGTGAATCCCATCAATGTTGTTCAAAATCCAAGCAATATGTTGATGACTCTAGGTATTGATCCAAGTGAAGGTAACACCATGCAAAATCAAAGTTACCTAAATCAAGGAAATATGATTCTCAACCACAAAAATTTTCAAAGTCAACCTATAATGCCAAATAAAAACATCATACCAAATCATCCCATTTTTCCACCGGTATCACAACAGTAGGTGGAAACCATCCAAGCAATCCCAAAAATCAACACCATCCCCAACCCACCACCACCACCACCACCAAAACACAACATGACCAATTTATTCTCTATCATGTTGCAAGCCACTCAGCAAGCTACCCGCCAAAAGGCACTCCAAAACCAACAAGTTGCACAACTAGTTGCTCAACAAGCCTAAGAAGAATTAGCCGCCCAACAAACTACACAAGAGGCTCAAGTAGCCCAACAAGCACAGGCTCAAGCTCAAGCCCAACACCAAGCTCGACGGGCGCAAGCACAATTCTGAACACTATTGCAAGCAATCCATCAACAAGGGCATCAACAACAAGCTCAACAACAAGCCCAACAAAAATCATTGTTGGCACAAAAACGAAATGACCAACAACAAGCATTGTTGGCTTAGTAGCAAACACAGTCATTACTCTCTCAACAAAGCTTACATCAGATTCCTACCACAATTGTTGAAATCAAAAATCAAGATCAATCTATCAATAAGCACCTTAAAGATGTTTCCATCTCATTCAATGATCAAATCACCACACACCAAGATCCACTTTTCAATCATGATCAAAATCCACCAACAATACCCAACAAAGATCCAATTCAAGAAATTTCAACATCACTAGGTCTTATGGTTGAAGACATTGACAATCCCGTCACCACAATTGTTGAATATAGTGATCAAAACCAATTCATCAATGAGCACTGTGAAGATATGTCTACACCATCCATTGATAAAATCAACATTCATCAAGAGCCACTTTTTAGTGATCTATTTCAACATGTGTTGACATTATTTTATCCTATTGACATAATCCATGATCCATCGACCAATGATCCTATTGAAAATGTCTCTACATCGCCTTATGAATTAGAGGGCGTATCTCAAGAACATATTTCAAATCATGATAAACATCTTCCATCAAGATCTAGCAATGGCCCTTCCAATGACATATTGACATCCCTCGACCTCATGATTACGGTTAGTGAAGGAATCCTCAAAGATCAAAAGGATATTGAGCCACTTTCCATGCCTAAGAACGATGTCCAAGAACCCACTATAAGCAATCCATCCTTTGAAATTGACCCATGTCAAGAACTTCATCCAAAGCATGTTGAAAATAGTTATAAAATCACTCAAGATGAAGAGTTCGTATCTCCAAGATACTAAAATGATCTAATGGGAACTCTCCTATCTATACAAGATGTCGCAAATGATGATCATATCCATATAGCACATATTCGTCCATCTACCCACAAGATGCTTTCTTTGGATAGACATGTAGATGATCTTCATTCAAAACAAGAGTCTCATACTCTTGACATCATTACTAGGGTACAAGAGTCTTCTAATCTTAACATTTGTACACATGATCAAAGTATAGAAAAATATAGAGACATACCAAAAGTGGATCATGAAGAAGGCTTCTATAGAAGTTGTAAATCCAAGACATCATGTGGAGACATATCAAATGGCTTCTACAAAAGTTGCAAATCAGAAACATCCTGTGGAGACATAGCAAAAATGGGTCATGAAGAAGGCTCCTACATAAGTCATGAATTAGAAAAATCATGTGAAAGCATACCAAGAATGAATCATGAGGAATACTTTTACAAGAACAGTGAAGCATTAACACTTCTTAAATAAGCATTACAATCTAATATCTCACAAAATCAAGCTAAGGATATCAATCAACAATTCATCCCACATATGAAAGATCCTATCACTTATAAAGTTGGATCACTTACCTTTCTTATAGCAAGCTATCTCATCAATAAAGAAGTTGACACTTTTGAATGTCCATGACAGAGCACGAAGGGATTAGAACCCTACTTCCAAGATAAAACATATCCTATTGCAAACAAAATGTTTTTATAGATGAATTATCAAGGCAAAGGATTAGGCCTACATGAACAAGGAATCTTGGAACCAGTGTAGATTATTGGCAATCCTAAGTGTCAAGGCTTTGGGTATTTGAAAATCAAGGGATCTCAACATATCAGTAATATTTCCACAAAACTGGGGGCAACTTCGTCTCGAGCAAATGTAAATATAGGGATCATGAAGAATCCTTATGATGAAACCAATGCCAATACTACAACTAGCCACATCATAAATCTTCATCCACCAATCACCCCATCCACGAATTGGGACCAACATCAAAATAAGGGATATTTGAATCAAAGCACGAAGAATGATATCAAAGAAAAACTATCAAAGCATGAAGGACAAATCAAATACATATGGATACCGAAGAATACAAAAAATGATTATCCCTATCAAACTCCATCAATCAAAGAAAATATGGGGCAAAATAAACAAGGGAAAAGTATCCATCCAAGATGTCCACAAAGAAATAAGCAAGCTTCTCAAGCAATGTACAAAGTGTATTGAGTAGTTGGTCCTAATTCCATGCACACTTCCATATCCACTCATCATTTCTCATCTTCCCAAGTTTGGAGAGTCAAAGGTTCCAAACTACCAACCAATCCATATTTTATTCCTAAACACACTCCATCCACACCTCCACCCATGATATCCAATTCTCACATTGACCATGTGTTGGCAATGACCCTTCATCATAAGGATTCAGAAGGCACTCTATCGCGATGTGCACACAAAGACAAAGTTATGAACCCCTAAACCTGCAAATGCAAAAAGAGGACAAACATTGTTAATGTTAGATCAAAATGCATACAAGAGTGAGAGATTCCCCATGAAATCCACCTATTTAAACTATTATTAGGAAAAGAAGAACAAAACTCAAATATAAAAGAAAGTAAATCCTAATCTAGCCAATAGAATGGTGATTTTATGTGGGAATTGGTGCCAATGATGTGTTTCAATTGGCCCTTTCCCAATTCCTATGTTGCAATGTAGATTGATGAAGAAATGGTCAAATCTCCAAAGAGATTTCAGCATAACCTTGTTACAAATATGAAAATGTGAGGTATGCTTGGATGAAATGGGCAAAATTAGTTCTCAATTGAAGAGAGTAACTTTGCATGTGAATTGTCGATAATGATGGATTTGAGTATAGTAAGTTTACTCAAATTGTGGATGTTTGAATGAGAGGAAGAGTCTCTTCTTTATAGATTTCCAAAATGGAAGAGAGAATGAAAATAAGCAATATGGGATAAAAGATAATCCAATGGCATTGTGCCACTTGTCCACATGTGATTGGAGGAGGAATGAGCACATTTTGGTCAATGTGCAAGTTTGAATTTTGAATTTGAAAGTTGGAGGGAGAGAAGAGTGGAGTTAATGTCACTTGGCTCAATGCACAAGGACATGTAAGAGGCCTTCAATGCCTTGTTGGAAGTACCCATCCACTTGCATTTTTGAATTCAAATGAGAGAATATTCCCTTTTGATGCTTTGTGAGGGAAAATAGATGAATTAATAAATCAAAGTAATTGATTTATTGTGCAAGTTGCATTCTCTAGAGAATGTGACATAGATTAAGATTAAATTAATCAGAGTTTAATTAATTTAATGAGGAATTTAGGAGATGTGACAATTTAGACTTAAATTTATGAATTGATTTAAATCAAATTGTGAGGAAATGATTAATTAAATAAATGGTTTTGATTTATTTAACTAAGGAGGAATATGTTAGATTAAATTAAATAATGTTTTAATTTATTCAATTTAATAAGAGGACTTTAGAGACTTAATTTAAATAAAATGAATTATTTAAAATAGAGAAAGATGATTAATTAAATTAAATTGATTAATTTAATCACCAAAGGAGAAAGACCTAATTAAATAAATAATGATTTATTTAATTAAGGGATGAAAAGTGTTGATACGTTGAGAGTATGATTTAAGACGAAATGATGCTAGTAGGATCATAATCAGGTGCATGTATATTTTACATGTCTACAGAAGTTAACTCTTATGGAAGCAAAGCAGAACAAATTTCTCAAAATTTGCTTTCAAGTGCACATATCTTGGCAAAGAAAATTCTTCAAGAAGGATACCAACGGAATATTATGATAGAAACATTAGCATCAGCAGTACCAGGTGGTTCTCTATCACCTTAAAATCTCTCAGAAAATACAAAAAAATCAAAAAATCTAAAAATCTAAAAAAATCAGAAAAAGGATTGGAACAGTAAAGAGAAAAATCGTCCTCTAGCGAAAACCATTTCGGTAGCGTTTTGGATAGGTACCATGATGAAAACCAGGCAAACAGGCATCATGTGTAGAATCGAGCATCCATGTGCACCATGTCAAGAGAAATCATATTATCGCATCCATAATAAAGCTAGCATTCCATCCATATCATTCATTCATCCATGAACCGTTTATCCAACCCCTTACCATCTATCTACCTTATCTTGATCCTAATGAAGGTTTGGTAAACACTTTACACTTGTTTATGGTAAACATCTTGACATGGGTCATTTTCATTGATCCCATCCTATCCAATGTTATTTGAGCCTCAAAGCATTATCCGAATGAGAATTCCTCTATTTGAACACCCTTACCTTATCACAAGACAATCCATATCCATTCGTCCAAGAATCTACCCATGGTCATTCAAACATTGCTAGACACTGGGGGCAGATATTTGCATCTTGCTTCAAGAATAAATCTAGATAAATATCCTCCTACTTATGTGGTGATTTGAACATTGGAAAACACAAAATAAAATTGGTCAAGCATTTGTGAGCCAAAAATCCAAATCCCTACCCCATGGCATATTTTGACGAGATGACGTTCCTTATCAAGCTTTATCTTTCGTCGAACATCAATCCAAACAATTCATATCAATCACCTCTAATGTACACGTCAACATCACATCAAATCATCAAAACAATTTTGTTCCAAATCAAGCTTCATCAATCTTGATCAATCGAATCCAATCAATTATCACCTTGTTTGACTTAACACACTTAGTCAAACTATCATCTTGTGAATGAGTTTACTCTAGGATAACACAACTTCCTTGGGTTTACAAGTTTATTATCATATTTATCTGGTTTAACACACTTAGCCAAATTATGAAATCCATAATCACCTCATTTGACTTAACACACTTAGTCAAACCATCCTCTTTTGTACAAGTTTACTCTAGGATAACACAACTTCCTAGATTTTACAAGTGCATTATCACTTTTGTTTGACTTAACACACTTAGTCAAGCAATCAATCCATCAATCCAATCGATCAACATTAAGCTTGGTTTTCAACAAAATCGCAAAACAAAACACTAATATCGTCATCACATATCATATCCAAATTGTCAAAATCATGCGAAAAATTCAAAAACATTTGGAAAAACTCATCAAAATTTCAAAAACATTCAAAAATCAAAAAACATGTTGAAGTATTAGAAAATCTTCAAAAAATTCATCATTGAGTCTTGTCGGTTTTTCACCTTGTCTGAACTACATCATCTCTGAGCTTGAATGTAGGCAAGGTTGATCTTTGATCATCACCCGAGATAGTTAGGGTCAGTCCTTAGGTGTCCGTCGCATTGGCAATCTATTTGCCCATCTAGTTTACAATTTAGGATTTTAGGTGTCCGTCGCAATGACATCCGTCTGCCCATCTAGTTAGGCATCCATCGTAGGGGCATTCGTTTTTCTATCTTTTTCACATTTTAGGAGTTTAGGTGTCTTTCACAATCACATCTGTTTGCCCATCTAGTTAGGCATCTGTTGCAGGGGCATTTGTTTGTCCATATTTTTCACATTTTAGGATTTTAGGCATCCGTCACAATGACATTTGTCTACCCATCTAGTTAGGTGTCCGTCGCAGGGGTATTCATTTGTCAATCTTTTTCACATTTTAGGATTTTAGGCGTCTGTCGCATTGGCAATTTGTTTGCCTATCTCTTTTACTGTTAGGTCACTCCATAAGCATTTGTCGCAATGACAATTTGTTTTCTCATCTATCTCACCAGAAGTCAAGTCAGTTGTCGTCCAAACTACATCGTCTCTGAGCTTAAATGTAGGCAAGGCCATCCTTGATTGGCCCCCGAGACACAAAATCCAAAAGCATTCACAAATCTCAAAAATACCAAAAATATTTGTAAAACATCTCAAAATTCTAAAAATAGCCTCAAAATATCTGAAAAATCCAAAATGGTGCATCCATTTCATTTCGCTTTCACCCATGATTGTCATCACTCATAATAAAATCAGTCATTGTCACTTTCACCCTTTGGTGAGTCAGTCAGAAACAAGTTTAGCAGGTTCTAAAGTGAACACCTAATTGTCAGAGTCTTAAGCCTAAGTCAGTAAGCAAGCAAGTTGGTCAACTTGGAATATCAATAGCTTATCACCCAAATCAGCCCCATCAAAACCTTGATCACAACATGTCCTAGGATGAAGCTTTCCTGCGATGGACATAAGCATCAGGTACTCCATAGTAGTTTAGCCTTGGCTAGTGGTATGAAGAACATTAGCTTGTTTGTTTGCTTTATCTTGGTCTTGTTTAGACTTATCTTGTTTTGCACTCATTCAGAGGACCTCTTGATGATGCCTAAACAAAACAGGTTTAGAGTGAAAGGAATGGGACAACGATCAGTATCTTTTTATCTGTTGTGCTTTTTGGATATTCTTGTAAAATAAATTCGTCATGCATACTTTGTTTTGTTTGTAGGAAGGATGTGTTAGGTATCTTGTTGACCACATAAGGAGGCTTGCCTTTTTATGTTTTGGTCTGAGATGTCTAGAATATCTGAACTACATTCTGAATAAGGTTATGTTTGTCAAGTGTGAACAAGATTACTCCTAGTCAAAGTAAATCACACTAGGTGCAATGCCATCCTGGTTCTTAATACCTTGATGCATCGCCCCTATGTGTGTTATCAAACATAAAGAAGGTTATGCTATTTTCCCATCCTTGGATAAGCAATACATCATCATCATTCATCACCATATTCAATAAAGTCTTGATGACTAGGGGACTTGTTGGACTTCTTCATCTTCTTGAATTTAAGAGTTGATCCCTCTCATTCTTCTATCCTCTTTCATGCTAACAATGAATCCATCCTGCATCTATCTTGCATCTTTCATAATCATTGTATGTCATCATAGCACAAAATCATCCACCTCACATTTCATTTTCGCAATCATTTAAGTTGTTTAGGATAATATAAATTAGTTATTCTAAGCATCGTCCAAACATTTCATTTCCATCATCAGTATCATATAGATCATATTAGTTTAACCATCCATATATTCATTTTGAACATCTTTGTCGCGAGATCCACCTCAATCTTTTCACTCAATCTCTCGAGGGGGCAATGTACTAACGTACTTCTTTTCATTGGGGCATCTGAAAAAATCAGAATTTTTTTAATTTTGATGTCAGCGACATCATTCTTTGAACCAATGCAACAAGTACATTGCCTCAAAGAGGGGCAAAATGTAGACATACAAAATTAACATTATTAATTAAACATCACTTTTGATAATTCTTCCCTCTTAATTAATTAAATCAAATTAATTAACTTCCTAAAGCCCCTTCATTTAATTAAATCATACACATTTAATTAAATCCATTTTCCTCTCATTTGATTTAAAACAAATACAAAAATTGAAATCAAATGTAATATCACCTAAACACCTGTTAGATTAATCAAATCATGATTAGTTTAATCCTAATTACATGAATCCTCTAGATTCATCCACTTGCACAATAAATCATTTAAATTGATTTATTAAAAAACCTATTTTCCCTTACAAGGGCATATTCCCAAGGAATATGCCCTCATTAACTCTCATGTTTGACTTTTTTGGACAAACACAATTCCCCCCAAAAACCCTCAACCATACTCATTTATTTCCATTTTCAAATTTGAATGGGCACATTGGCCAAAACTTGCACAAGCATAGGCCAATCCCATGGTGACAAGTGGCTCTTTCTTATTGGATGGGATTCAGTCCCACATTGCCTAATCTTGGCTTCTCCTCTATCAACTTCTCCTATAAATGCAATGTATTTTCTCTCATTTCATCATCTAAAATCTACATTTAGATCATCCTTATTATAGGCAACTTGAGTTCAAGAGCATCTCATTGTCTATCATCTAATTTGGCTTCTTAAGGATTGGGAAAGGGCTCTTTCACATATTCAAAGAGCACCAATCCAATATGGGATAGATATATTTCATGTTTTACATAATTTTGTCCATCTTTGTCATTTATTTGCATTTTTGAAGCATAATGTACTATCTCATATGGATTTTGAATATTTTTCTTGTTTGAAATACTAATCATACTACTAATGGTGTGTGTTAGGATCAACCATTTACAGATTTTCATGTCCATAGACCTATTTTAACTGCCAATGCTATCTCCAAATGTCACACACTACTAATTATTTTTGCATAAATTCAAAACACCAATTGGTTAACTGATAAGCATAGTGACCCTTTTGTCACTTCAATATTTTTGTATGTTGAACATAACTTCCAAAAATTTGGAGTATGATATAAAATGTGCAGAAATATTTTCCATTCAAATTGCAAATCAATACTCACCTTTAGGAATAAATATGTATAACATGACTATATTGCCAAAAAAAATCGTTGGCCTAAGTAATTGACCATAGACATTTTATAATATACTTTTGGATCCCATTTTTCATCATGAATATGTACAATAAATATATTCCAAGAATATTGTATTTAATCTTCTTCATTGTACTCAAAATGCACTAATAATGATAATTCAAGTATAATTGCATTCACTGTTCAACTAGCATTACTCCTTAGACATCAAGAAGTACAATATTTTCTCCAATAATAATTTCTTCTACTAGAGGAGTGTCATCAGTAACATTTTATTTTGCAATAGGGATATCACCTTGCACATTTTATTTCTCTTCTTCATGCTTAGGTTGAGCATATTCATGTTGTGCAACTTTTGGAATATTATCTTCAGAAACATAAACATCATCATGCATTTATTCTTCAGTGTTTGGGGTCATACCTAACCTTTTTAACAAATTAGAAATATTCTCAACTAGTTCATTCCCAAGCCTTTCAATGTCATTGTTGCCTCAGGTCATCAATGTAGTGACCTTTTGTTTGGTCCTAGATTATTTTTTGTGTACACTTGATATGATCTAACTTTATTCTCATTTGAGAGGGTAGCACTAACTTTCTCCAAGGAAAATGATCTCAACTTTTCATCTTCATTCATTTCCTCTTCTATTCTTGTATATAATGAAATCTTCAAATATTCAAGAAATTGGCCTTCAATATCCTTCATGTTGACATCAAATGTAACAATATACCTAATAGATGCTTATTCTATTGTAGACTTATCCATGCCATCCATAGTGGTACACAGGGTAGTAGTTTGTTCCAACATTTCATGCACTATACCATAAAATAATGCATCTAATTTCATGGGCCTATGTTTTCTTACTAGGAAAGCCTTATCCTTCTTCTTCTTCCTCTTTGATTTTGGAGCTTTTTCTCCTTTATCAGACTTGGTTTTCTTTTCCCTTACATAAATCTTGAAAATTCCTTTTTCTATCTCTCTACCTCTACTTCACTATCTATGTCTACAATGTCAACCTTGACCTTCTTCGCACTTGTATCTGCTTGAGAGACTTCAGATTTTATTTTCCTTAAGATGCATTGTTCCTCTACCTAATATTCAACAAAGACTTCATCCAAACTCGCAACATAAAAATAATTCAACCCAAAACATGTGATAAACCTTATTCATACTTTGACGCATGAAACACACACTATACTATACCAAATCAAGTGAAACCTTGAATTTTGAAAGATAAAATTATTATAAGCCACTTCCAAATCTGCACAACTTGAAGCCAAACTATGGAGAAACATGGAGCAAACACATTTCTCCCTGGCCACAGAAAACATCACTAAAAAACTGGTTCACACACTGGTGAAAATATCTCACTCTGTACAACAATCCAGAAACCAAAATTATGAATATAGTGTAGTCATGGAAATAGTACACCACACCTTGGAGGAATAGAACACGAGGATAGGGTTCCTATTTCACAATTGCTACACTCAAAGACACCTTAGAGATCTCAATCCAATAAGGAATGGAGGGAGAGATCTGACAATAAAGTATCTTAGGATATGAATTCAGATTACAAGAGGGGTCCTCCACCAAGTTTAAACTTGGAAAATATAATGACATGCAAGATGAAATGAAAGACCTAGTTTGATGCAAAAGTAAACTAAATGAATTGAAAATGAAAGAACAATAAAATAGAAAGCTACAAAAAAAAAAATCATTCACTTGGAAATGTGTTGAAGACTAGAAGCAACTCTAAAATTCTAAAAACCTAATTGTTTGTCTTAGTGGGACTCATTCACTATTCTAGGTGAATCAGTCTAAGATCTAGATTTCTATGCAAGAGCAGGTTTCAGGAAATTGGGTATCCAAATTTGCAAAGATCTCTGAAAAACTCATATAGTGGGATTCATTTTCCACAATTGGGGGATCAATCCCATTGTGTTGTGAAGTTTCCTAGGAGCTAAATCTTGAACTGAAACTTTACAAGCCCCCGATGATGGATAAAATTAGCACTTTCCCATTGATTTCATGCAAATTGGATGGATATTTTTCCCTAAATTTGAGTTTCTATGAGTCTTGACAAATTTTCATGGAAACTTTGACAACATTTGCAACTTTTTCATTTTGGTGCTTTTGAAGGCTTCAAATCCACTCTTCTTCAATCTATAAACTTGCAATCACACATGAAAGATGGGAAAAATAGTTGATTGTTAGGGAATATGGGTTTTCCTTGGTCAAACCCCTTGTAGGTAATTAAACCAAATGATGAGATAATGAAAGATGAACATGAAACATGGAACATAGGACATAGGACATAAAACATGAACAATGAGACCTTGATTGATGTCTTATAAATCTACAACTCAACATGGAATAGCCATGAATGATGTAGATCTTGATCTTGACAATAAGAGTTGAACAATTCTTGATCTTGGATCTTCAATTCTACATCACAACAATGGCTCAATAACATGCTTGATGCTTGATATGTTTGTCATGATGATGGATCTTCAATTTTTGCAACAATTAATGAATAAATATGCCCTTGAAAGATCTTGAAGATTCTTGAATGTACTTGTGAACTCAAACTTTCTATAAGAATGGATACTTGAATGCTTAGGGGGGAGAAATGAGAGAAAGAACCTTGTATTTATACTCAATTATGCAAAAATTCTAGAAATTACAACACTACAAGCCAACATCAAATCTAGGAGAATATAATCCTCCAAGAAATTTGATTTAGTTTTGATTTTGGGCCACATAGGACTCATTCACCAAAGGTGGTGAATGATTCCCACCACACATAATGTATGGGAACAAAAATGAAAAGTGTCTAGAAATGTGTGAAACCTACATTGGGGCCAAATTGACCTAGGTGGGACTCCTTTGCCCAAGGTGGCGAATGAGTCCCAAACACTAAATTTTGGCCACACAAGTCAAGAACACAAAAATTATCCTCAAAAAGATGCAATAAATGATGCTTGTGGATGAAAAATAGGGCCAATTAGAGCATAAGAAAGCCCGATTATTAATGAAAATCCTAGAGGAATGTGAAAATGTATTACAACACTTTACAACACCCCAAATAAGGAAATATTAATGTTGATTATGATTAGGATTCTGCTTGGCCATTTGATAAAACCCTAGAAAAGTGTGAAAGTGTGTTACAACACTTTTTCAAGGCACCATTAAAATCTACTAGTTCACAAGGGCCCAAGACCTAATGTGAATGTGTTATCCATATTACAACATGAAATAAAGGAAAAATTAAGCCAAAATCATAAGGAGGGTTTGGACAAACCAGAAAAAGTAGAAGTGTTAATTTTTTTCGGTGGTCACATTTAGCCCCCACTTTAGTGAGAGGATGAAATTGCTTCAAACTCACACTAAAGTAGACATTCAAGAGGGGTCGAATATTACCAATGTGGATGGTCTAGGATAACAAAAATCAAGGAAGATGTTAAGCCCCTAGGATCTAAGATGCCACGTCAAACTGACATAAGTACAAAAGGACACACACAAGGTGTATGATATGCAACAAAACAAGATATGCAAACATGCAATGCTAGAGATATGAAGAAGGAAAGAATAAGAAAAAAATACGCTCACTCTGGAGCCACATAACTTTAAGTCATCCATGCGTGAGTAATCCACAATATGATCACTCTGGGGCCATGAAACTCCAGGTCACTCGCGAGGTGACTAATCCCAAGAGGTGAGAAACATACACACATGGCTATTATGTTCTCACATTCACATGAAAGTGGCTATGGGGAAATTCATGCCCTGGTCAGGCTTCCCGCTCAAACCATACAAAATTTATACCTCCTAATAACTTTGATAATATGCCATTCTACAATGAAATTTGAGATTTATGAGGTAAGAAAAGCTTTATATGCTTGAAACTAATGAATAAGAAAGATGGCTCCACAGCCATGCAAATTTTTTTATCCAAGGTGGCCATATAACTAATATTGTAAAAGTGTAAGGTATGTTCAAAGGGATTTTTCTCAGTTCATGTAAGGTATATTCTTCAGGAACATTATTCTTCATGTTTCAAAGAGAGAATAAGTCAAATAAATATCACGCTCTTGGAGGAAATCAATCCCAATGAAACCACCAAGAAAAGGATGCATCGCAAGAAAATTGAAAAATCGTGCAGTGAAACATGAATGTTGATGTATGCCCCCACTTTAAAGCGATTGCTAAACACCATGTTGTGAGAAATTTCTTTAAATTAGAAGGGGATATGAGAGCTTATTTGAAAATTCCTATGTCGAGTCATATATTTCTGATAAGCTATGTCATGAAAAACGTAGTATGTCACATGTGAGCCAACTTAAGGCATGTCATCCACATCCCAAGCTTGGTCTTATATGTACATGAAAGTTGATCAACTAGCCAAAAGAGATAATGACAAGTGACATACGAGGGAAAGGCTACCAAACCCCTTGCCTCAACTTAGTGTAGGATAATGGTGAGCCAAAATGATTGATGAGATGCATGATAGAGTGAAAATCAATATCAATTAGAGGAATTAGGTGCCCCCACATAAGGAAGAGCACCAAACTCCTTAAGATGTTGGATTTTACTACTCAAATCCTTGCATTCATTAGTAGAATGACGATGAACTCTATGAGAGGCACAACATCAAGTCTTGTAGTAGAATTTATTTATTTTTCTTGAAAGGAGCAATATCAAACGATCTTGGAGGAGTCTCGACAAGATACCCTCTTGATCAATAGTAGAAGAAGTTCCTTTATTTTGCAACAAAGATATCTCTTGATTAGTATTAGTTTTCATACCTACACAAGACTCTTTGGATTGTGAGATTTTGTTCTCTCCTTTATTGGAGGGTGTAAAATCTATCAAATTCAAATCATATGTGTTTCGCATGATGACATTAATGTTAAGTGAGGAATTCTATGTTTCTTTCAAAGGATAACAATCAGGACCACTAGTGTCTATCAATTCAAGATGCACTACTATTAAGGTCAGATTAGAAGAATGTTTTGTTGTAGTGTTGATATTAAGTGAAGGTTTGTTTAATGGTTTGATTTTAATGAAAGGACAATAAACAAAACCATGATTTGTTTCTTGTGTGTTAGGATCTATAGGGACACATATACCTTTTCCTCTAGCACCACATCCTTTTCCACTGTATCCAAGTTGTTTCATATGTTCATAACCTTTTCCATAAATATTTTTCATTGCTTTTGGATTTGATAGTTTTTGATAATTAGCTTCATCAAAGTTTTGTGTATAAGTGGTTGAGGTGGATGCTTTCAAAGGGTCTTCCAAACTTTGTGTTGACATTATTGCCTTTTCTTTTTCCTTTTCCGAGTTTTTGTCTATGATCTTGTATTCTCTCATGAATTTTGGTGTGATTTCTATGGAACCCAAATCATCTTTTAATAGTTTGTGACTTCTTTAATGTTTTTTTTTGTATTTTTGTTGTGCAAGTTCTACTTGTGTGGTTGGTGTTAATGTTTCCAAATAATTTTCCTTTCCTTTCTTGATGTTTAAACAAATGTTTGGGTTAGGATCAACTTCGAGTGTGTACAACTTTGTTATTGTAGATGTATTTCATTTGATGATGAAGAGTATAAGGGTCTCCATTCATTGAATGAATCCACGGTCTGCCTAAAAGGAGATTATATGAAATATTGTGAGGCATAACATGGATCAGTGTTTCTAATGTGGCCTTCCCAACTATAATAGGAAAATTGATCACACTGAGCAGCTATTTTCCTACATTGTCAAATCCTTTAATAGATAGAGAGTCGGGTTGAATGTTTGATTTATCAAAACCAAGCCTATCCAAAAGGGTCAAACTACACACATTAAGGGTTAAGCCATTGTCAACAAGGGTTCTCTTTATCCCTTTTATTTTGTATTGAGATATTATTATGAAAGCTTCATTTTGTGTTTGCACTTCCAAAGGGGGAGTTCACTTTGATAGAAAACAATGTCGGCATTTATTCTTTGAATCATAGTTGCTATGTCATTTGGTTACACATTAGAAGGGATAGGAACCTATTGTAAATTTGTTTGAAGTATAGTGTGATAATTAGATAAATTTTGAATTAGGTCCCATAGGGATATCTTTGCAGGAGTATTCTTAAGTTGTTCAACAAGATCATAATCCTTCCCACTATGCGAAGGAAAACAAGCAGGATCAGGTAAGATAGGATTAGGCAAAGGTAATGTTGTTGGGGTTGGTTGTTATGGTTTCAGATTATTTCTAGTGTTATATGTATGAGAAATGGTATTATGAGTCAGTTGATGCGACAGAATATGATTAGGTGGGTAAAGGATAAGTTCAGGTTTGTTTTGAGTTTGTGTGAAGGGGGTAAATAATTAGAGGATTCTTAGGATGTCCCACAAGGTATGTAGGAGATCCATTGATCGAGGGGGTCTAATGGACACTTGAACATTCATAACCTTAGTGGTATTGGTTTGATTTAGATCTAATAAAGGGCAATCTAGAATCACATTTTTACCATCACTTAAGGAAGCCACACTAATACTGTCATTTTCTTGCACGATGATATTCTCCCTAGGAGGGGAGTTTTTAGGAGAACTACAAACCAAATGTTCTTGACATTCAAGTATTGGTTCTTCTCAAATAACTTCATAAAAAGTAGGGGAATGATCACTGGATATATTTTCTTGATTATCAATCATGGGGATATTAGGAGAAGGTTCTATTTGATTGTCCTTTTTCTCTAAGGTCTCATTCTCTTGTGTCATATTATATACCTTAGTAGGAGAGATTTTAGGGGGGTAATAAACAAGATGTTCATTACATTATGTGGTTAGGTTTTGTAAAGTAGCTTCATCACAACTAGGGGATACATCAAGAGAAGGAGTACTATGGTTTTCATGATTATGAATGGTTAACTATTATTTTCAAATAGGTCTTTCCAAACATTACAAAAATTAGGTAGGAGAGAGATAAGGTTATCACTTTCAATCCACATGCCTTTCTGAAAAATGTGATTTTCATGATTGTTCATGATTGTATCCTCTCTTACTAAAGCATTCTTGCAATTAGGGGAGGTGTTGAGAGATGGATTTGGGATGAGCCAAGTAGTGGAAAGGATCTCAACTTCTTGTTTTCTATATCTTCCAAAGGGAGATGAGGACAATCAAGACTCTCAATGCTTGCATCTTCTTTCACCAAGATACCTTCGTCACTAATAGGAGAGCTATTGGGAGAAGAAAAAGTATGATTTTTATGATTTTCTACTCTTGCATCCTCACCAATAGGTAATGGGATATTAAGGATTGTGTCAATGGTTTGATCTGATTTCTCTAGGATGTTCTCATAATTATGAAAGATAAGAGAAGGATAACTAACATGTTTCTTAATGACCTCATTGTTGTAATCTAAATTAAACTCATAAGAGGGGATGTTGTACTTATGCATTCTATTTTTAACCATATCAAAGCCACGTCTCTTGAAAGAAAAAATGTTATTATGAAAAAGTAAAGAAAGTGCAATGCTATAACTTAAAGGTTAAATGAAATTTGTAGATTTGAAACAAGGTAATTTGTTGATTACACTATGCAAAAATCTAAAAGTTAAATATTGTAAATGCAAATTTGGAATTAAACAATGCATGAAATGGACTAATTTAAGCTAGATTTAGTGAAACACATTTAACAAAAAGTCAACCAACTAAAATAGATAGTTAATGGAAGAAAATATAAGTGCAGAAACAAGGTTTTCAGTGTTGTAAAAGATAGTTTTAGGGGTGCACTAGGTCTGATTTGCCCAAGGTGGCGAATGAGTCCCAGTACAATTTATAAAAAAAAATCAAAATTTTTCAATTGATTTTTATGATTTTTAGTTTGTATGATATGTATCCTAAATGCAAATGCAGTTTTTAGGTGATTTTCAATTATTTTAGATGCCAAAATGAAACCTATATGCACTTTCACTAATGCAAAATTTGAAACCCTAGAATGTGAATTGACCAATGCAAATCCTAATGCAATGTTAATACAAGCCAAATCTAGGATGATGATGGAATCCAAATCAGAAAAGAAGGTATTCAAAATGAAGGTTCACCAAAATGTAACCATGGAAATAGTACAACACACCTTGGAGTAATAGAGCACAAGGATAGGGGTCCTATTTCACACTTGCTATACTCAAAGACACCTTAGAGATCTCAATCCAATAAGGAATAGAGGGAGAGATATGATAATAAGGTATCTTAGGATATGAATTCAAATTACAAGAGGGGTTCACCACCAGGTTTAAACTTGAAAAAGATAATGACATGCAAGATGAAATGCAAAACCTAGTTTGATACAAAATTGAACTAAATGACTTGAAAATGCAAGAAGAATAAAATAGAAAGATATAGAACAAAATATGTGCACTTGGAAATGTGTTGAAAATTGGAAACAACTCTGAAATTTTGAAAAACATGTTTTTCTATCCTAGTGGGATGCATTCTCCATTTTGGGAAAATCAATCCTAGATCTAGATTTTTGTGTAGGAGCAAGTTTTAGCCAAATGGGTATCCAAATCTACAAAGATCTTTGAAAAAATCATATAGTGGGACTCATTCGCCACAACTGGGCAATTAGTCTCATTTTATTGCAAAGTGTCCCAAGAGTAGAATCTTGAACTGAAACTTTGCAAGCCTCTGATGATGGATAAAAAAAGCATTTTCCCATTGATTTCATCCAAATTGTATGGATATTCTTCCCTATATCTGAGTTTACGTTAGTCTTGACAACTTTTCATGATGAATTTGATAAAATTTGCAAATTTGTCATGTTGGTGCTTTTGAAGGCTTCAAATCCACTCTTCTTCAATCTACAAACCTGAAATTACACATTAAAGAGGGGAAAACTTGTTGTTTGTTAGGGAATTGGGGTTTTCCTTGGTCAAACCTCTTGTAGGTAATTAAACAAAATGATGAGATAATGAAATATGAACATGAAACATGGAACACAAGACATGAAACATGAACAGTGATACCTTGATTGATGTCTTGTAAATCTACAACTCAACATAGAATGGCCATGAAGGATGCAGATCTTAACCTTGAAAATAGGAGTTAAACAATTCATGATCTTGGATCTTCAATGCTACATCACAATAATGGCTCAATAGCATGCTTGATGCTTATTATGTTTTTCTTGATGATGGATCTTGAATTGTTGCAACAATTAATGAAGAAATCTACCCTTGAATGCTCTTGAATATTCTTGAATACACTTGTGAACTCAAACTTGCTATAAGGATGAGTAATTTAATGCTTCAGGGGGGGAATAGGAGAAATAACCTTATATTTATACTCAATTATGCAAGAATTCCAAAAATTACAACACTACAAGCCAACATCAAATCTAGGAGAATAAAATCGTGCCAAAACTTTGATTTAATTTTGATTTTGGGCCACATGGGACTCATTCGCCCAAGGTGGTGAATGAGTCCCACCACACATAATGTATGGGACCAAAAATGAAAAGTGTCTAGAAATGTGTGAAACTTGCATCAAGGCCAAAAATATCTAGGTGGGACTCATTCACCCAAGGTGGCGAATGAGTCTTAGACACTAAATCTGGACCACACAAGCTAGGAACGCCAAAATTATGATTGGTTACTGATTGGTGTCGAGATTATCCTTGAAAATATGCAATAAATGAGGCCTTTGGATGAAAAATGGGGGTAATTAGAGCATAAAAAGGCCTAATTATTAATGAAAAGCCTATATGAATATGAAAGTGTTACAAAACTCCAAATAAGGAAAGATTAATGTTTATTATGATTAGGATTATGCTTAGCCATTTGATAAAACCCTAGAAAAGTTTGAAAGTGTGTTACAACACTTCACAACACTTCTGGAAGGAACAAATAAAATCTATTAGATCACAAGGCCCAAGACCTAATGTGAATGTGTTATCCACATTACAACATCAAATCAAGGAAACATTAAGCCAAAATCACAAAGAGGGCCTAGATAAACCAAAAAAGGTAGAAGGGTTACTTTTTCGGTGGTCATCTATAGCAACCTCTAACAACCTTGAACAACGTATCAGATCTGCACATGTATAACATCAACACAAAAGAAATGTGGAGCACATCCTAGAGCACATTCTAAACACATGCACAACACTATTTTATCTATTTATAAAATTTTCTCATGAAAGCACTTGGAAACCAAGTACCAAAGTCATCATCTCAACTCACTACTTCATTCCAACACATCTCCAAAAATTGCAGCATAAAGATAGCTGCATGTACTCACAACACATCCTCAATATCTCAACTACACATGCACAACCTGCAACAACTTATTTTCCTTTTTTTCACAAATTTCTCAATATCCTCAACATCCTCATCATGCAAAAAACTTTCTCAACACATAGTTGACATAAATGAAAACACTAGCCTATAGACATCAATGACAACACCTTCATACTTGCAATGATCTCCCCATTTGTCATTGATGGAAACAAAAGATCTGAAAAACCTCAAAGACAACATAACAACTCTAAACACACTTCCTTATGATTTATGTGTTGTTAGAAAATGTAGATTAATCAAATAGTAAACTAACACACCGATAAGACATTTTATTGAAGGAAAACTAATTAAAAAGCATAAATGCAAACTCTAACAGCTTCTTTAAATTCATCCCATCGTCCTCTATCTCCAATGGATTTGATTAAAGGTGTTGGCTCTGAGTTGTGTAAGCAATAGCTTGTTGAAATGGCAGCTTAGGAGAATGAGATTAATTGAAATGCATGTGCATGATTGAATGATTTAAGCTATGAAATTGAAATGCTATGATGCTAGAATGTTGATAATATTTAAATGCAACTATAATAATTGTGTATGAAATCTAAGATTCGAGGTGTCTTCTCAACTCATAAGAGGGTTGTATTTATAGATTTTTGAAGGCAAGAATCCAGTTGGAAAGGATCAACGGTTGAGTTTAGACTTGTTAAGATGAACGGTGAGAGATCGAGAAGTTGAAAGAAAGATGGAAGATTTAGAAAAAGATGGAAGATGTTTCCATAAATTAAATAAATAATATTTAATTATGTGTGAGAGATAATAAAAAGCGCTTTAATTAAATATATAAAATACTTAATTAAATATGATAAAAAGAAAGTTTCTAATTAAATATTTTTAGAATATTTAATTATGGAGAGAAGAAAGCTTTTAATTAAATATTTCCAATATTTAATTAAGTGGAAAAGAATAAAGAATTAGAAAGAAAGCGTATTAATTAAATATTGGAAATATTTAATTTATGGAGAAAAGAAGAATATCATTTATATTTAGAATTTAAATTTGTCATAATTAATATAAATAGATTGTTAAATCTATTTAATTAATTAAGAGGAAGATAGCAATAATTAAATAATTTTATTTAATTAATTAAACTAGAAGAATTGGGAAAATGAGCAATATAAATAAATAATTAAATTTATTTATATGTAGATGACTTAAGAATATTAATTAAATAATTCAGATTTAATTAATTAATAGGTTTGATTAACTGTGACCATTTTTAGATGTGTACAATTTCCTTTCTTGTTATCTCCCTAAATAGATAAAAAAATTCACATGATACTTGCTCCCCCTTTGACATCAATGGCAAAGAAAAAGTTTTGCATTGTTCTCCCCCTTTAACACTGGACCAAAATACTTGCTCTGAATACTCCCCCTTAGGAGTACACCCAGTGAAAACACATGATACTACCTACTCCCCTTGAGAGGTATCCATCAACATCAGTCAAAAAAAGAGATGAATCCATAGATCCACTAGACTGATGTATCTCCAAATGCATCTAATTCATAGAAGGAGGGGAAATAACCCCCAACTTTTCCCAAAGATACTCAAAAGTTTTTAAACAAGACAACTCACAGGGGGATTAATCAATTGTGAATAAATTTAACCTTTGAGAAACTTCCACTAAAAATTAGATCAATCACAAATAATTTAGTCTTCTTATATGATTAATCATTAAGTGCAAAGGTAGAAACTTAAAAAAATCACACATACACAATAACAAAAAATTTACGTGGAAAACCCAATAAGGGAAAAATCACTGCCAAAGAAGGCTCACTGCCAGAGAAGGCTCGCTACCAGAGAAGGCTCACTGCTAAAACAAGACTCACTATTTGGATCAGGACTCACTATCCAACAAGGGTTAACCACCCAGAGTGCTCACTACCACAAAATTACAAAGAAGATAGAAGAGATTGGTTATAGAGAGAAAAAATCTCAATGCAACAAATATTTCCACTACAATTCACTCAAACACTTGCAAGCATGTATGAATGATAGAGTACACCTTCAACTCACTACTTTCAGAAACTCAACAATTATATTTCGCATTGATCTTCCCAAACTTGCATCAAATACATAGTGATTCACATCTATCTCTCATTTATCTTGCTTGCATTCATATCTTTCACAAACAACTTGACCGTTATTTATACCATCTTTAACTTTGAAACATATCCAAAGTCGGTCGTACACCATTTGCATTTACAAATTCAAATTATTTCAATGCCAAAACATTTTATGGTGGAATTACAATGAGGGTAATCCAAACATATGCTTCAACACACCTCCATAATATTCAAAAGTAGTGTTAAACACAAGGTCGGCCAAACCATTGTAAAACACATAAATCAATTAAGCACACACAACCGTAACAGGATCCAATCTTTCCAAATAACAAAATTTACCTAAAAAAATTCCCAACAACTTATCCTAAAAAGTGCAAGTCATAAGACTCAAACAAGAATAAATATGGAGCAACTACATTTCTCTCGGCCATCATCCAGATACACTGAAAAACACAGTTCATAATTGGTGAACATAACTCGCACTATACAATGATCCAGAACCCTAAAATCTAGATATAGAAACTTCCAACAACCATGATCAACATATTTGAACCACACAAACACAAGAGAAAATATCAGAGAAAAACTCAGAGCAACCACTGAATACCTGCAACCTTCCTTCATTACAATTTTCTCAATATCCTTGACATATACAACCAATAACCATTATCCATGACATCAATGACAACAAAAACTGGTTGAGAAATAGTTAACCAGTTGGCATCAAAGACAACACCTTCATACTTTCTTCATACTTGCAAAAATCTCGCCCTTGGTCATTGATGGCAACACATGATGTGAAAAACCATCAAAGACAACACAACAACTCTAAACTCATTTCCTCATGATTTTACTTTTTGTTTCCCCCCTTAGTAGATAATGTTTTTTGTGTGATTCTCTCTCTTCACATCTTTCTCTCCCCCTTTGACATCAATGGAAAAGGAAAAATATATTTTCATTGATTTCCCCTATGACATGACCAATACCAATATTCAATACTCCCAAACATAGAAGATACTACCTAATCCCCTGAGAAATAGCCACCAAAACATTAGTCCAAAAGAAAGATAAATCTATAGACCCACTAGACTGATGCATCTCCATATGCATCTAGTTCAAGAAAGGAGAGGCAATGACCCCTAACTTCTCCCAAAGATACTCAAAAATATCTGTAGGAAGAGGCTTTGTAAATATGACAGCAACTTGATCCTTCATAGGTACATACTCAAGCTTTACTTCATTCTCCACAACCTTTTCTCTCAAAAAGTGATACCTAGTATATATATGTTGTATCCTTGAGTGCATCACTAAACTCTTTGAAATGTTAATTGCACTTCTATTTTCACAAATGATAGAAATAGGATCATAATACATTATTTTGATATCTTTCAATGTATGTCTCATCAACAAAAATTGTGTACAACAAGATGTTGTGGCAATATACTCAGCTTCAATGGTGGATAAGGAAACTGAATCTTTCTTTTTATTTAACCAAGCCACCAATTTACAACCAAGATAGAATACACCACTACTTGTACTTTTTTTCATCTACACAACCTGCCCAATCTGCATTAGTATAAGTACTTAGTGTAAAATCAATATCCCTAGGATACCACAAGCCATAGTTGGAGTGTCATTCAAATATTTGAATGTTATTTTAATAGCAACAACATCTGTTTCTTTAGGATCTTCTTGAAATCTAGCCACAAGACAAATTGCATGCATGATATCCTATCTAGTATCACTTAAATAGAACAATCCTACAATCATAGATTTGTATTCACTTTGATCAACCTTAGGTGAATCGTCATCTTTACTCAATTTTCAACCAGTCACCATAGCAATGCATACAGGTTTGGAACCATCCATCCCAAACTTCCTCAACATTTCTCTTACATAATTTGATTGTGAAATAAAAATCCCTTTCTCTATTTGATTAATTTGTAGCCCAAGGAAGAAGTTCATCTCACCAAACATAGACATCTCAAATTATTTTTGCATCTCTTCAGCAAACATCTTGCACATAGTTTCATTTCCTCCAAAGATAAAGTCATCAACATATACAACCACTATCAAGATCTTGTTATTTTCAATTTTAATATATAGATTACTATCTATTGTACCCTTGTTGAAACCTTTTTGAATTAAATATTTTTCTAACCTTGCATACTAAGCTCTAGGAGCTTGCTTCAATCCATATAGAGCCTTCTTCAATCTGCAAACCATATCCAGTTGATTTGAAAAATTAAATCCTTCTATTTGTTCCATGCAACCCTCTTCCTCTAATTCACCATTCAAGAATTCATACTTAACATCCATCTGATAGACCTTGAAATCTTTATGATTAGAAAATGCTAAATTTTTTCCATAGCTTCCATTCTTGCCACCAAAAAAGAATTCTCCTAAAAATCTATACCTTCTACTTGTGAGTAACCCTTACACACGAGCCTTGCTTTATTTCTAACTAATTCTTCATTCTCATTCAGCTTGTTTTTGAATACCCATTTTGATCCAATTATGTTTTTATCTGTCGTTCTAGGGACCAATTCCCATATTTTATTCTTTTCAATCTACATAAGTTCTTCTTTCATAGCTTCCATCTATTGCTCATATGTACATGCTTCACTTACAGTCTTCAGTTAAATCTTATAAAATAAACACAAATTTATCTCACTAGTAGCACTAGCTCTGCTTCTTTTCAATACTCCTTTCCTCTTATCTCCAATGATTTGATATTTTGAATGGTTCTTCTACACACATTTAGGTGTCCTAGGGGAAACCACTAGAGCTTCTTCTTCTTCTTCTTAATTTTTCATCTCCTATTCTTCCACAACTTCTTCAACTCTTTCACTTTGAAGACTTCTCACTCTTGTAGGACCATATAGATATCTATGAATCAAATCCAGTAGTCTGATAGTAGATTGTTCCTTTGATCTGAAGTTGTTTCTTTCTTTCTTTCCAAACTGATAATTTATGAAAATAGCAATAACAAGCTTTGTAATCCTTGCTAAATCTCTCATGGATTGCACTATATTGATCCTCATGAGGTTATCAAAATTCATATGACACATTCTCCGATGCCATAGCCATTTGTAATTAATCTGAGTCATAAAGCGATTTCCATTAGCACCCTTAAGTCGATATATATTTCCTTTAGAATTCTTTCCTACAACAATCATTGTTTTGGATCCTTTCCCAATTTCACATCTCTCATCCTCAAATACAAGATTATATCCTTTACTACACATCTATCCAACAATTAAGATATTATGCCTTAAATCCTTAACATAGTATACATCATCAATATTATGCTTGCCATCAAAACTTATTGAACATATCCCACAAATATTAGCACTAGTATCATCTCCAAACATAACTAAGCCTCCATCATATTTTTTAAGTTTAAAAAATCTGCTCTTATCACTGATCATGTGATGTGAACAACCATTTTCAACAACCCAATAGTTATTTCCTTGTTTAGCATGTAGGGAAGAGATTGCAGTATCTTCAACTTTCTTTGGAAGACATTTCTTCACCTGTCTTTTAGATTTAACAGAAGTAGGCTCATCATTTATAGCCAAGAACAAGCATTCATTGTCATCAAAATCTCCATATTCAGATTCTTCATCAAAAATAATAGAATCCTCAATCACATAATATGCTTTGTTGATCTTCATACCGTTGTTTTCTTTGTTAAATCTTTGTTTGTTCTTCTTAGCTCTTTTTGGACATCTTAAAGCATAATGACCTATTCCTCCACAACTAAAGCATTTAAAGGTTAAGTTTCCTTCATATTTACTAGAGCCTTTCCTCATCCTTCTCACAAATTTATTTTCTACTTCATCAAGTTTGTCTTCATCTGGATCTTCAACTCTTGTAGCCTTCAAAGTAGTTTTTGATTTCGAACCATTTCTCAAATTTGGATTTCTCATCTCATAGGATGTTAGAGTGCCCAATAACTAATCTTTAGTATAAGTCTTGTAATCCAAGTACTCTTCAATAGCAGTACCTTTTCACTGTACACATTAGGGAGATTTCTAAGAATCTTCTTCGCAATCCTAGATTCATCTACTATAGCACCAAGTCCTCACATTCCACCTACCAGCTCATCCACTCTTCATACATAGGATTTAATGTTCTCATCTTTAGACATATACGAAACCTCAAACTGTGCCTCCAAATTTTGCAACTTTTTTTCTTTGACATTTCCATCTCCTTTGTGCATCTTTTATAAAGCATCCTAAACTTATTTATGAGTCTTCATATTTTGAACTTTAGTCAGCTCATAATGTGAAATACTATTCTTCAGAATGAACTTCGCCTTATTGTTTGCTCCATGCGCCTTTATTTCAACAGTTGTACTTGGGCCATTAGTAAAGGAGTGTAAATAATCTTATAAGCATTTTCAAGATCATATTCACAATACTCCATATATCCTTCCATTTGTATTTCATAGTATAATTAGTTCCATTGAACCTAGGATACTCAAAAATGATCTTATCTTCCATCCCGAATCTTACTCAAGTGGTTAAGCTCATCTCCAAAGAACCAAGCTTTGATACCAATTATTGAACAAGAAAATTGAGAGGGGGGTGAATCAGTTGTGACACATTTTAACCTTTAAGAAAATTTCATTGAAAATTAGATCAATCATAAATCCTTTACTCTGTGTATATGATTAATCATTAAGTGCAAAGGAAGAAACTAAAAAACATCACATACACAATAACACTAGATTTACATGGAAAACCCAATAAGGAAAAAACCACAGTGAGGATTAGCTCACACTATAGAGAATATCAAAATTGATTACAAAGACTCGCTACCAGAAAAGGCTCACTGGCAAATCATGACTCACTATTTGGATCAAGACTCACTGTCCAACAAGGGTTAACTAGCCAAAGGGCTTCTTGCCACATAATTACAAAGAAGATAGAAGAGATTTGTTATAGAGAGAAAAAAAATCTCAATGCAACAAATATTTCCACCATAATTCGCTCAAACACTTGTAGATATGAATGAATGATAGAGTACACCTTCAGCTCACTGCTTCTGGAAACTTAGTAATTAGATTTCAAACTGATCTTCCCAAACTCACATCACATGCACACCAATTCACATTTGTCTCGCATCTATCTTGCTTGTATTCATATCTTTCACAAACAACTTGACTTGTATTTATACCATCTTCAACTTTGAAACATATCCAAATTTGGCCATACACCATTTGCATTTACAAATTTAAATTAAGTTGGCACCAAAAAATTCTACGGTGGAATTAGAATGAGGGCGACCCAAACATATGCTTCAATATGCCTCTATAATATTTGAAAGTAGTGTTAAACACAAGTTCATCCAAACCAATGTAAAACACATAAATCAATTAAGCACACACAACCTTAACACGATCCAATCTCTCTAGATAACAAAATTGACTTGAAAATATTTCCAATAGCTTATTCTAAAAACTGTAAGTCATAAGACTCAAACAAGATGAAATATGGCACAACTACATTTCTCTCAAACCTTAGCCAAATAAACTAAAAACATAGTTGGCAACTGGTGAACATAACTCGCACTGTATAATGATCCAAAACCCCAAAATCTAGATATAGAAACTTCCAAAAACCCTGATCAACATACTTGAACCACACAAACATAGGAGCAAGTCCTAGAGAAAAACTTGGAGCAACCACTGAATACCTACAACTTTGTTTCATTACAATTTTCTCAATATCCTCAACATATATAGCCAATAACCATTATCCATGACATCAATGACAACAACAACCAGTTGAGAACCAGTTAACCAATTGACATCAATGACAACACCTTCATACTTTCTCCATACTTGCAACAAAATTATCCTTAGGAAGAGCTTTGGTAAATATGTTAGCAACCTAATTCTTTGTAGGTACATACTTAAGCTTCACCTCTTTCTCCACAACCTTCTCTCTTAGAAATTGATAACTAATTGATATATTATTTCTCCTTTAATGCATCACTAGATTCTTTGAAATTTTAATTGCACTTGTATTATCACAAAAGATATAAATAGGCTCATTGTGCACTACTCTGATATCCTTCAATGTTTGTCTCATACACAAAAATTGTGTATAGTATGATGCTACTACAATATACTCAAAGTTTGTAGTGGATAAGGAAACTAAATCTTGCTTCTTACTTAACCATGACACCAATTTACATCCAAGAAAGAATTCATCGACACTTGTAATTTTCCTATCATCAACACAACCAGCCCAATCTGCATCTGTATAAGCACTTAATATGAAATGAGTATCCTTAGGATACCACTATCCATAATCCAAAGTGCCTCTTAAATATTTGAATATCCTCTTTACTTCCACAACATGTGTTTCTTTGAGTTCTCCTGAAATATAGCCACAAGACAAACTCTATGCATGATATCCAGTCTAGTAGCAGTTAGATAAAGTAGACCATTAATCGTATATTTGTATTTTCCCTAATCAGCCTTATGTGAATCGTCATCTTTGCTCAATTTACACTCATTCACCATAGGAGTGCATGCCGGTTTGGATTCTTCCATTCCAAACTTCTTCAACATCTCTTTGACATACATTGACTATGAAATGAAAATTCATTTATCTGTTTGATTGATTTGTAACCCAAGGAATAAATTCATCTCCCCAAACATTAACATCTCAAACTCTTTCTACATCTCTTTAGAAAATTTATTACACATAGCTTCATTGCCTCCAAAGATAATATCATCCACATACACAGCCACTATTAAGATTTTATCTTTCTTAATTTTGAAGTAAAGATTACTATCTTTGGTGCCTTTACTAAAACCTTGTTGTATCAAATATCCATCCAATCTTGCATACCAAGATCTAGGAGATTGCTTCAATCTGTATAATGCCTTTTTCAATATTCAACCCATATATGCTTGATCTGATAGCTAAAATCCTTCTAGTTATTCTATATAAACTTCTTCCAATTCTCCATTCAAAAAAGTAAACTTCACATCCATATAATAAACTTTAAAGTCCTTGTATGTTGAAAATTCCAAAAACATTCTGATAGCTTCAATCCTAGCCATAGGAGAAAATTTATCCTCAAAGTCTATTCCTTCCACTTGTGAGTAACCCTTACACACAAGTCTTTCCTTATTTATCACCACTTCTCCACTCTCATTCAACTTGTTTTTGAATACCCACTTAGTTCCAATTATGTTCTTGTTTACTGGTCTAGGAACCAATTCCCAATTTTAATTCTTCTCAATATGCATAAGTTCTTCTTCCATTTCCTTCATCCAATGTTCATCTTTGCATGCCTCACTCATTGTTCTAGGTTCAACTTTAGAAAGTAAACAAAGATTTATCTTCAACAACTTTTCTTCTTGTCAATACTCCTTTCCTCTTATCTCCAATGATCTATTCTTCAAAATGATTCTTTTGCACATACTTAGGGGTCTTAGGGGTCTTCTTCAAAGCTTCTTCCTCTTCATTTTGCAATTATTTTTCTTTAGTATTTTCTTTTTCTTCTTCTCTATAATTAGGTTCATTTGACACATATTCATCTACTACAATTGAATTATGAAAATTTTCATCAACCATAACATTTGCAGTTTCAAAAATATTTCTCATCCTTTGTTTGTAACATTTGTAAGCTTTTTTTTAGTAGAATATCCAAGGAAAATACCTTCATCAAACCTTGTATCAAACTTGCCTAATTTTTCTTCATTTATTTTGATATAACATTCTCTTCCAAATGCACTTAAGTACTTAACAATAGGAATCCTTCCATAACATAACTCATAGGGAGTCTTTGTGTTGTTAGCTTTTGCTTGAACTATGCTAATTATGTAAATAGTAATATGAATTGCTTCTCTCCAGTAGACTTCTGGTAGATTTGCTTCTTTCATCATAGTCCTAGTAGCTTATTGAATTGTCTTGTTTTTCCTTTCAACCACTCCATTCTACTAAGTTCTAGGGGTAGACAGGTGCCTCTTTATTCCATGAACTTCACAAAACATGTTAAACTCATTGTTGTTCAATTTTCCACCTCTTCCAAACCTCAAACATTTGATCTTCACATTCATTTCATTCTCAACCATATATTTAAATGCTTTGAATCTATCTAATGTATCATATTTATCTCTAAGTAACCCATGTCATTCTAGAGTAATCATCAATCAAAAGCATAAAATACTTGTCACCTTGCATAAAATACTTGTCACCTTGAAGACTTCTCACGCTTGTAGGACCACATAGATCTATATGAATTAATTCCAGTAGTCTGATAGTAGATTGTTCTTTTCCTTTGAAACTACTCTGTGCTTTCCAAACTAACATTTCTTGCAAAAAACATTGATAGGCTTTTTCATTCATGGTAGAGCTCTCATGGCATGAATTGAACTGATTCTCACCAAGTTATCAAAATTCATGTGACAATCCTTTGGTGCCATAACCAACTATCATTAATCTGTGACATAAAGCAATGGCCATCAATACTCTTAATATGGTAAATTTTTCCATCAGTCCTCTTACCAACAACAATCATTGTTCCAGTCCCTTTTCGGATCTCACATGTTTCATCCTTAAATACAAGATTGTATACTTTGCTACACATTTTTCCAACACTCAAAAGGTTATTCCTTATTCCCTTAACATAGTAAACATCCTTAGTATTATGCTTTCAATCAAATTTGATTAAACCTATTCCACAAATCTTAGCTCATAAATCATCTCCAAATTTAACTAATCCTCCATCATACTTTTCAAGTTTAACAAACTTACTTTCATCTTTGGTCATGTGATTAGAGAAACCATTGTCAACAACCCAGTAGTTCTTATCTTCTTTAACATGAAAAGAAGAAACCAGAGTACCTTCAACCTTACCCTTATTCTCTGGAACACTTTCCTTCACACAATTTTCAGAGTTAGCAAAACTAGATTCTTCTTTTCTAGCCAAAAACAAGCATTCATTATCATCAAAATCTCCATAATCATATTCATCATCAGAAATGCCAACATCTTCTTTGGCATAGTAAGCTCTTTTAATCATCTTTCCTTTATTCTCCTTACTCGTATTGTTCACAACTTTGTTTGGACATATTGAAGCATAATGACCTGCGTTTCCACGACTAAAGCATTTGAAAGGTATTTTACATTTTTACTTATTAGTGGCCTTTTTATCCTTCTCAAAAAATTAGCTTCCACATCATCAAGATCTTCTCCATCTGAATCTTCAATCTTTTCTAATTTTCTAGCCTTAAAAGCAGTCTCCACTTTTGTACCATCTTCCAAACCAAGCTTTCTCATCTCAAATGAAGTTAGTGTACCAATCAACTAATCTCTAGAATCAGTATTAAAATTTGCAACTTCCTTAATAACATATACCATTTTGGCTTTATGAATCAAGAAATTTTTTTAGAAATTTCTCTACCACCCTAGGTTCTTTAACTTGTGTACCAAGACCTCTCATAACACTTACCAGTTCATCAACTCTTTGCATGTAGGCTGAAATTGTTTCCTCTTCAGACATTCACATAGTCTAAAATTGTGCCTTCAGATTCTACAACTTTTCTTGTTTAACCTTGTCATCTCCCTCATTAATAATTTCAAGCTTATCCTAAACATCTTCAATAGTCTTAAGATTCATAACTTTAACTAAATAAAAAATTTAAATACTATTCATCGAAACAAATCTTACCTTAGAATTTACCTCATGTGTCTTGATCTCATCACTTGTACTTGTACCATTCACCATGTAGTATATTGATTTTGTATTTATTTTTAAATTTCAAATCCATGAGCTACTATGTAAAGCCCTGCCAAGTAACCTTAAAGGAAGTTGCAATTAACGTCTTAAGCAAACCAATTTTTTTTTTTTATAAAGCTCATTTAACATACACATTCACTTACTAATTAACAACAACCTCTAAGGCTACAAGGTTAGGATTACTTAAACCCACACAACATATTACATATAACCATAGCATTAATTATTTTATAAAATAAACATCATATATCATAAGGAGACCACATAACATAATAAGATAAACATCCAAAATACAATCTCATAATCAATTTACTCCAATAGTTACATCACTCATTCCCAAAATGAGGCAATAGAATAAATGTGTTACAATTACATAATTCCACCTCATAAACATAAGAGGGATAAAATAACTTATACAATCTGAAATATTACAATGCAAGAAATTACAATAAGAACCATGAGTTGTCCAACTGGACGTCTCGCCTCCACGAACTGAAGATCAATGGGGACCCAACGGTTTTGGTGCATGTTCCACCCAACCTAGTGGTACCCGAAGGCCCACCCCCCATGCTAGGAGATAGTAACAACGCAACATGGACAAGAATCTACTACCTCTAACCAAAGGCGGACTCATACTGACATAATCAAATAAATGCTCAACACAAGTACAACTCTCACATCACTGACATAGGTCACATTGCTTCCAGACATAATATAGATCAATTATATTTGAAGAACCATACACATATAACAATAAACAACAGTTGTCCTAGATAGAGTGTCATCGCATAGTAGTAATGAGATCTCCTCTAGGCATCCTTCATAGGCTCCGGAAATCCCGGTGACCTCAACCGAATCCTGGCCCTCATACTCACTCATGCGGCATCAAATACCTCTCGTACTGACAAGATAAATGACTATGCCATTTCAGGCCTTCTCACTCATCCCAATTCTAAAGGAGCCCTTATGTCTATGAGTGAGGATTAAATTATCTTGATTAGTGTGGAAGGCATCCTAATCATCTAAGTACATTAGTTTAATTATCACTTGATTAAATCACTTCTGAAGGTTACCGAGCTTACCTCTTTGGGCTTTGGCGCCTAACAAAATCCACTCTTCTAATGGACAACACACCATACCAAACTAATCACCAAGGGAAACACAAGTGCATGCAACCTAGGCATCAAGCCACTCCAACTCAAGGAGGAAACAAATAAAAGAACTCACTCCAAACATCTTGGAGGCAACATAACACATAGACCACTCCTTTCACAGGAGGCACAAATCATCTCTGTTCATGGAAACCGGGTAAATACTGAAAAGATACCATGCACTACCCAAAGGAAAAAAATTGGTTGACATAAAGAATCAACAACCCTCTAAGATCCTCTAAAATTCTCTGGAAGACTTACAAATTTGGACTAACACATAATCCCATATCCCACAATGCAACATGACGACATAGCTACAAAAACATTCAAGTCAATAATCAACTTTAATATTTTTGGATTCCCTAAATCCATAATCATTCAATAGATAACGTTGACAAAGTCAAAGGCACGATAACTAGATCATCTGAAATAATCATAAACCCTATTACCTCTTCCCTTATTGGAAATCTAAAACACTTAAACTCACTTCCCTTTTTGAAATACAGAGAAAATAAAACATTTAAGGCAATCACAAGGATATCTCTATTTTTGGATATTCTAAATCCATATCAATTCCATATTTTAATCATAATAATTAAATTGCTCTAATAGAAAATAAATAATTTAAAATAATTAATTGCCTCATCAATATAATCAATTCCTAAATTTACTTTTAAAAGCAACATAAATCCATGCATGTAAACTCTTTCAATTTTCTATTCAAAACCTATACCTCATTCAATTTTCCTTTCAAAACATGCAATTTCTTCAATGTATAATAAAATATCTTCTTCCTCGTCTAATTTACCATGCATTCAAAACTTATCATTTAAGATCTCCATGCAAAGCTAAATTACATGCACTTATTTAAAACCAAAGTAAATACTGAATATACTCTTAATTGGAATACTCATGTATATAAACGTCAAATATATATTAATATATTTTATTAAACAAATACATTATTTTAATAAATTATATTAATATTCAATAACTAATTTTCCAATTGTTTATATTATCTAAATATTCAAAGTAAATTAAAATATTAAATATATATTTAAATGTGTATATATGCTCATACCCTATATTCATTAAATATATATTTAATCACATGTATACATTTAAACATATCTTCTGTCTTTTCAAAATATCAAATTATATTATTCAAAATAAAATAGAACTTATTTAACCAAATTTGATAACTCTTTATTAAAAATACTCATGTAATATATACCTCTCACTATTTTCTTCAATTATATTACAAAATAATTATTCCCATAAACAAATATGTTCAATTCTTCAATAAAATATTCCTTCTTATATCTTCCAATTATCCAATTAAAATATTTAATTCCTTTCTAAGATTCCACATATATTAAATATATATTTATCAATTTATAAATATATTTGAAATCTTTTAATCAACTATATATTTATATAAATATACAATATATATGTATCAAATATATTTCTTTAAACATAATAGATCCTTTTATTTTCTTAATTCCCTGTGTTTGAGGGACGCCATTGATTTGGGGCGTAGGAAAAATAAAATAAAGTAAAAAAATAAAATAATAAAATTAAAATTAAAAAACATATGCTATGGGAGGGGTCGGCCACAGCCAAACCCCCGCCCCACCCTACACTGCCCGCAGTGGGGGTTGCGTTGCCTCAAGGCAGCGCTCCCTCCACTTAGTGGAGGGTGTTGTCCTTGGGATAGCCGTAGCCTCCCAATGAGGAGCGGTGGGGTGTGCAATGCACCCCCTCCCAATACCAAGCACACACTACAAAAAAAAACAGTGAATATAATATTTGCCCCTCAGTATTTTAATGCAAATTTCCTTTGCTTCACCTAAATAAAAATACGTCGGCCGTACGGCGACACAGGGATTTAAAATAAATATTTTAATAACAGCAAAATCAAAATGTATATATCATATGTATATATATATATATATTAACAAAATATATGTATACATATGTAAGTATATAATATATATATATATATATATATATATATATATATTTAACCAGAAATTCAATTTCAAGATAAATTGAAGAAATTTTGTGAAAATAATCACCTACAGGTAAAATTGCAAAGCTTTTCCAGAAAATCTCAAATTTCATAAAAACTCAAAAACTAATTATCTTAAACCATTTTCTTGAATTTTTGAACAATAAAACTAAAAGGATCTAAAATTTAAAAAAAATCCAGAAGTTTTCTAATCCTCTAGTTTTCTTCAGCACGATTTCCACAGAGGTTTTTCAAGAATGATTTTATTTTTTTCTACAGAGGTTTAAATTCTTTAAACAATCTAAATGTTTTGTTTAACCTCTAGGTTCGATTTAAATAACAAAACAATCCATTAGGTTTCAACAACAAAAAATTTAAATTTATTTATTTATTTTCTTTCTTCTAATCACCAATTTCTTTTCTAAAATAGATTTAACAAACAAATCTTTAATCACTACTATTTTAAAAGCAATCAAGAACAATAAAAACATAGAAGAAAACCTAATTCAAGAAGCTACAGGTAAAGATGAATTACTGATGCAAAACCTCCTCCAAAGATCTCATAAATTCTCTTCTACCGTATCAAGAATCCAATCCATAAGCTCAACCAATTATAAACAGACTTTTCTCAAATCGATTCTACAATAAAAAACTTCTTCTAACCCTTCTCTGTGCAATTTTCCCCAAAATCTTCCTTTCCAAAACTTCTCTCAGAATGAATGAATTTTCAATAATCTCTTCCCCTTAATTAAGCATGCAATTCAATCCTAAATCAAAAATATCCTAAAACCAAATCTGATCCTTTGCATGCAATATTGACATTTACAATATTAATTTTAATTTCAATTTTCGAAAGCCCACTTTCAATTTAAAATGCAATTTCAAATAATAATTTAATTCCCAAAATTGAAACTAATTTCCCAAATAAATATTTAATTATAATTTCTAATTTAATTCCCACAAGTTGAAATTAAAGTCCAAAATTAATTTTAATTCCTTTCTTTCCTTTCATTTTCTTGCATCACATTTAATTAAATAATTTAATTATTTAATAACTAAATTCATCCTTTTGGATTAAATTTAATTAATTAAATAGATTAAATTTAATCAATTAAAAAGATTATATTTAATCAATTAATTTAAATAATAATTTCAATCAACAACATATAATTTTAATTAAATAACCATCAACATGATTTAATGCAATAATTCCAAATATCTTAATTTCAAAACAAGAATCCTTTCAGAATTTAAATAACATTAAAACAAAGCAATCAATGACTCAACACAAACAGCTGACTCAACAAATGAAACTGATGACACACTAAGGCTAGGCCATAGACTTGACACATGTTACCTAGCTACTATCTCCTGTTCAACTTAACCGTTGGATCAACACGCTCAAACCTGTGAAACCAGGTGGAGTCGATGTCATGTTCTTGCAATCCTAAAAACATAGTAACCAACATCATAAAATATAACAACATAAAATACACACCGTGAAAAGGAGATCACGGAATCGCAGGGTGCTCACAAGCAAGTGATGCGAACCCGTCCTCTTCACCCATACACTCATCAAAACTGACACTTCCATCATAATTCCAATAATCTCATAAGCAATTACATGTTATCTCAACTAACATCTTTACACAAATTAAAGTATGTAAACTAAAGCATCAGATAAATCAAATCACATCACATAATATAGTCTATTGCTCAATGAATAGTAACCAAATAGACACACAAGATAAAGTATCTGAATATCCAGAAACATAAATCAACGCAAAACATTGACACACTGTCCAATCCAGAAAGCAAAACAGAGGGGTGTTACATACTAGATATCCTTCCATTTTTGTCTTCCAAAATGTATAGTATGTTCCATCAAATATAAGGAAATCAATTTGTTTCACCATCCCGGATCTACCTTAATTGGTTAAGCTCTTCTCCAAGGAACCTTTCTCTAATACCAATTTTTGAATGAACAAGACAATTGAGAGGGGGGTTGAATCAATTGTAGCAAATTAAAAAATCAAAACCCTCAATAGTAATCAGATCCACATGCATTCATTAAACCCTTATTTTGTTAAAGTGATTAAACATGAAATGAAGATAAAATAAACCAAAATACCAACACTATACACAAGAGAACACTAGATTTATGTGGAAAATCCAATGAGGGGAAAACCATAGTAAGGACTAGCTCACAATATAACTAATTTCAAACCAGTAGAAGGGCTCACTGCTAGAATATGATGCACTATCCAAAAAGGCTCACTGCCATAGAAAGAATTACAAGATAGAAGATAAATGTTATATAGAGAAAAAATTATCAATGCAACAAGGAATCCACCACAAATGCTCCAACACTTTCACAACCTTGTATGAAAGATTTAAAACACCATCAACTCACTACCTTTAGGAATCCAAAATTTGAATTTTTCATTGCTTTTCTCAAATTCACAACACTCACATCACTCACATAGATATTACATATATATTATCTCTCTTGCATCTCACAATAACATTACTCTTATTTATATCAACCTCAACCTCAAAAACCTTCTCCAAGGTTGGCTACAGTTTGTTACACTTACAAATTCAAATTAGGTTAGAACCAAAACATTCCTACAATGGATAGGAATGAAGGAAACCCAAATAACTCCTTAAGTATGAACCAAATAGATCCTAACACACCTCAATGATCTTCCATAGACCTCACATGTAATGCTAACACAAGGTCATCCAATACTCGTGCTAAAAACCATAACATTAAGTACACACTTCCTTAAATCAATCTAAAACTTTTGGACAAAAAATTTCATTTGAACACAATCTAGAATAATCCTCTAACCACCTGAGATTCAACAAAGACTTCATCCAAACTCACAACATAGAAATACTCAACCTAGACATATGGTAAACCTTATTCACACATTGATGCATGAAACACACGTTGTACTATACAAAATCAAGGGAAACCTTGAATTGTAAAATATAAAAACATTATAAGCCACTTCCCAAATCTTCACAACCTAAAGCCAAGTTGTAGAGAAATGTGGAGCAAATACATTTCTCTCAGGCCACAAAAAACATCATTGAAAAACTAGTTCACACATTGGTGAAAATATCACTCTTTACAATGATCCAAAAACCCAAATTATAAATATAGCAACCTATAAAAACATTGAAGAACATATCAAATATAAATATGCATAGAATCAACATAGATGAAACACGAAGCACATATCATAGCACATTTTGAACACATGTACGACACTATTTTCTCAGTTTATCAAGTTTTCTCTAAAGCATTTGGAACCCCAAGTACCAGAGACATCATCTCAGCTCATTACTTCATTCCAACACATCTGTAGACATTGCAACATAAAGATAGCTCCATGTACTCACAAAAATTCATCAATATCTCAACTACACATGCACAACCTGCAACAACCTATTTTCCTCTTTTTCACAATTTTCTCAATACCCTCGACATCCTCATCATGCAACAAAATTCCTCAACACATATTTTATATCAATAAAAACACTACTAAATAAACATCAATGACAACACCTTCATACTTGCAACATCAACAACTCACACAAATCATAGTTAGTACCTTTCTTTACCATCTTGTATGTATGTAGTATTGATGGCAATTACAGAAACAAAGTTATCTTTATTTGTAAAATATATTTTGTATCATATTATCATTGATGCATATTTCATCGTAGGGTCTTTGATGTCCTTGATGGTTAGGGATCTCCTGTCATATTTCATGCTAGTTAGATTCATCACCATTTCATTCTTTACTAATTTGAGCATTAGAACTAGTCTAGTTGAGCATAATCTTGTAAAAACCATAATCACCTCCTTGTCAATTTTATGAGGAATATCTAGACACATAAACCTATCATTAATTTAGCATAATTTGAATCTAACCCACTCATCCACATTGTAGAGGATCATTAAATTATTCCAAACATTGAGCATCTTCTCCACCAAACCCTCAAACTCAAATTTTAGTTCAAATTGGTCTTTGGTGAGTTCATTAATCCATACTTTAACCAACTTTGAGTGATTATACTCTTTTATATTTGCATGTATGTAAATTCTTACATCTTCAGTATGTAACACACCATATGGAATTCTCAAGAAAGCACCATCCAGATCAGTCACCATTGACTTATCAAGCTGTCATTTGAATTTTGGATGGGGCCGGTCCACAACCTCAACAACTTGTAGGATATACATCTTCTAATCACAATGAAATTTCCTTGAAATCTTAGGGAAAATAAAAACTATAAATTCCTTTTAATCACCATTGGTTAGGGTTTCATGCACAATAATTTTGAAATGCTTCTCTTCACTCCTTCACTACTCTTCTTCATTTGAAAATAAATTATATATATGTTAAATCACTTATAAATCTATATTTAAAATAACATAATTTTTATTGAATGCTTGATTTGAAGTTAGGCACAAAAAATTGACAACCCTAACTGCAATTCACATTCGCCTTCAATTGCTCTAAAATCTTTTGCATCTTGATATTTTCCACCAGTGTTTTCACCAATAGGTCAAGCGTATCGACCTATACCTCATATCCATGTGACAAAGGTATCAACACCATATATTTGGCAAGGGATTTATGATTATTTGTTAAAACTCCTCATGAGCCAAAGATCTTAACTCGGTTTCTAGAGGAAACATCTACACCAGAAGCTAGAACAGAATTTTCCTTAACCTCATTATCCACTTTATTGTTCTAGATTTTATTCATCTCTTTCTTTATGTCTATTGGATCGGCCCTTTTCACTGGATCATTCTTCTTTACTAGATCAACCTTGACATTCTTACTTTGAAAAAACTTAGCAATGTGTCCTAACTTATTGCATTTGTGGAATTTGACATTTTCAACAAGCTTACTTCCACCCATTCTAGATCTACATTGATTAGATTTGTGCCCAAATCCATTGCATGTATAATAGTAGCCATTAAAATATTGAAACATCATACCATTGTTATAGCCATTCATCATTTGATTTTTGGATTCATTAGCCTTATGACCAAATATTTTGCATATAAAACATTGAACAAGAAATTACTGAACATTTTGATTCATTATGCTTCTACATTCCATAGCCTTATGTCCAAATTTATTGCAGAAATAGAAAAAACCATTAAAATATGGGTAGATTTGTTCATTTGTTTGTCTGATTGGTGGTCTTTTAAATGTTTTCCTCTAATTCTAGACCTACTTGCTATCTCTCTTCTTGTCCTCAATCTTCCTCTAAGTTTTGTTTAGAGTTTGATTTGTCTTTGAGATTTCACTTTTTTCAAACCCTAATCCTTCTTTGTATTTAAATCTCTTCTAGTTTTCAATCATCTCATCAAGGACTTTAGTACTCTTCTTAAATTTTTCTTATTGAATATTTATTTTCTCTATATCTGATCTTAGGGCTACAACTTCCAGTTCAATCTTTGAGAATTCTTTATATTTGTCTTTTAACTTAGCATTTAAGTAGTCTTCAACTCTTTTACTTTCTTCAATTTGCAATTTCAGGCTAGGAAAGATCTCATTTGATTGATTGAGCTAATTTATCCTATCTATGGCTTTCTTTATTTTCTCTCTCAATACCTTTATGCATTCATCTGCATCACTAAGATCCTTTTTCAGATCTTTGTCCTCAAATTATTCTTTATCCAAATACTCTAGTGTAGATTTGAGTTATCCTTCCATATCAACAATGTAGTCTTCTTCAGTAAATCCTACCATAGGAATTTCTTCTGGAGGTCTAGGATATCTCCTAGTAGCCATGTGTTCAACTTCAAGATCTATGTCAACGATCAAGCCAAATGAAGGAACCAAACTCTTATACCAATTATTGAACACTTGGAATACTGAGAGGAGGGGTGAATCAATATTCTCTGAAACCACTTAAACATTTAAACATCCATTCCACATATCATATTCAATTTGAAATAAGGTAGGAAACTGTGAAAACAACCATCAAATCATATAACACATGAACACTATATTTTACGTGGAAAACCCAAAAGGGAAAAACCATAATGAGGATTAGCTCACAATATATTATAACCAATTATAAGATATTACATAAAGGCTCACTGCCAAGTGGACTCACTATTTAAATAATATGAGAAATAAAAGAGAGGGGTGGGTCACTACCAATATTTTAACTAATACAAATTCATCTACAATATGTAGGAAATATAGTTCCATTGAAGCTCAAAACACTAAATCAACACACTTCATATTACTCTACTCTAATACTCTTCTCTACTCTGCATTCGCATCACATTTGTATGTTTTTCTTAGGAATTCATACCACACATATTCTACAATACTTCACACATCTCATCTCATCATCACAACACTAAAAATGAACTTACATCTATACCCTTTACATTCATAAACACCTACAACACCAATTAGGTCAGCCTAATTAGATGTATCATTCAAAATAATAACTTGTTGGATCAAGATAAAACATACACGTTGGATGCCTTAAATTAAAACTTGTAACACATAAAATAAGTTGGCATGGACCTATAATAGGTCCACATAACCGATCAACACTTCCTTTAACTCCGCACAACCCCAAAAATATTAGGTTGACACTATGGGTGAACAACACCAAAATACGCCAATTGATTATCCATAAACTGACATGCAAACTTTCAAAATACATGCAACTTGGACTACACACCCTTCTAACACTTTTAAGCATCCATAAATCCGTATATCCAAATATTACTCCATGGTGGAATGCATACCATTCCTAAAATGTACTCTACACTAGCAAACATTATCATTGGGAGACTTGATATACTGTCAATCATAACTTTGACACCAGAGGTCAAAACAACATGAAACTTTGGATTTGGAATCCTCTGACATCCAAAACAATTCCTTAGAACAGAAAAACAAAATACTTTAAGGAATATTAATATGAACAAAAAATTGATGTTCTAGATGTAGTCAAATATTCAACATAACTATTATGCACTGGACCAAAACAATTGTATATGCTTATAAGATTAACATCTCTTTAATCACTTATATGCACCAGGCTAATTGCACATAAATATTCACATCAAATCCCAATGTTGACATCAATGACAACACTATATAGGGTCATGCTCATGTTGCCAACAACCATACCAATGACAAACTTCTCAAAATTCCAACAAAACCATTGGAGGAATTATTAAAGAAAAAAATAGTAGGAATAGTGAATGGAATGAAGAGAGCCAAATAGAATTTGACACACTTAAACACAAAATTGTGGAGGCCCATATCCTAATCTTTTTGAATTGGAATACACCATTTCATGTACATGTAGATGCATCCAAAATTGTAATAGGAAAATTATTAGCTCAACCCAAAGGAAACAAGGATCATCCCATAACATTTGCAAGTAGAAAATTATCCAATGTAGAGAGAAATTATACTACTAACAAACAAGAGGCCCTAGCTATGGTCTATGCACTCTAGAAATTTGAACACTATATGTTTTCAACACCCTTTACTTCATTTATAGACCATGAACCTCTAAATTACTTACTATAAAGACCCATTGTACAAGGCCAGATATGTAGGTGGTTACTTTTGTTTCAAGAATTTGATTTTAAAATAATGGTGAAATTGGGCAAGCACAATCAAGGGCCTAACTACCTATTCAAAATAGATATAGGGGAAGAATCGAAAGACCGGTCAAAAGATATACTTGGTGCACACTTGTTTAGACTTAATGCGATAGTGAAATAGTTACATGATATTACTATACTATTATCCATAGGATAATTTCCCACAAATCTCTTATCGCAATATAAAGAATCTTTAGTGCAGAATTCCCTACCTTATGCGTTGATAGAAAGTGAATTAAACAACATAGAATAGGATCAAATCATAAGGTTGGTGTATGAGCATGAGTGAGAATCCATTTTGAGAGAAGAACATGTGAGAATAGTAGGACACAATTTCGATGACACAATGACTAGAAGAGTTAAAATAGCCAAACTTTGGTGGCCAACCCTACACAAGGATGCAAAGGAATATACAAAGGGTTGTGACATTTTCCAAAGGGTACGAAAACCTATCGTAAGAGATGAAATGCCTTTGAAATCAGTACTACCTCAGATACCATTTGAAAAATGGGTGATAGATTTTGGAGGACCTATTGACCCACTTGCAAAAAACTCAAGAGAAAGATTCATAATACCAAGGATAAAATAATTAATAAAGTGGACAGAAGTGAAACCTAACAAGGATTTTACCGCAAATAATACCACAAGGTTTTTATATAAGAATACAATCACTATGTATGGTTTCCCATTGAGTATAGTAAGTGATCAAGGCAAAAACAAATCAATAAAGTAATTGCAGAGCTATTGCGAAATTTCATAATTACACACAATAAGAGCTCACCCTATCACCCCCAAGGAAAAAGAACAAGTGAATATCTAAAAAGATAATTGGGACATCACTCAACAAGATGTGTAATATAAATAGGACAAACTAGGATGTAAAGATACATGTCGTACTTTGGTCCTACTACACATCATACAAAAGAACTAATAATTTCACACCATTCCAATTAGTATATGGAATGGGTGTGGTAGTTCCCATGAAATTCATAGTTCCTAACTATAATGTCATAAAATTTCACCCTTGCAATTTCACATACATTCTTGTATCCACTTTAGTGTCCACTCCCTTAGCATTTGTGTGGGCTTATTTTAACCCCTGCATCAACCTTTATCCCTCTTAGCATGCTCATGACCCCTTTTCAGCAACTACCCTTGTGCCTCAACTTTGCATCAAACCTTGTGATTTTATCGTGCCTATAATTTTGTAGCATGATTTATCTAGAAACTAGTGTATCACATGGATGTCCGCATGCCACGCTAGTGTCTCGTGACATTTCAAAATTCAAACAACCATTTTTGAGTGCCTTGCCACTTGTCAACTAATGTTTTTGATGGTAACGGCCCGAGATGTGTTGTAACAACTCGGGAAGCTTCTTTCCCTCCCCTACTCTCTTTAAATGCTATATTTTCAACTCATTTGGTATTCTAGCTTCTCTCTAGCTCCTTGGATTCTCTCTCAGACATTCTCCCATATTTATCTTGCTTGCACAACTCTCTTTTTTGCTACAATAGCTTCAGGCTCTCAAGTTCTCACAACACTCTTTGCTACTCTCTTGGCTCTCACAACTATTGTTCTTTCTCTCTGGCTTCCTTAACCTTGCAAGTGATATCTTTTTTGTCTTGTGTCATTGAGCATCTTGGGATTTCTAACATCCCCTATCTATTGCATCTCTATTTCATGATATAGGTTCTCCTCCTTGAGAAAGGATTTCATTTATCACTCTTATATTCATTTCATTTTTTCTTATTATTTCTCTCCATCTATCTGGCTATCCATGAAGGTGGGAATACCGAAAAAGGGATTTGACTAAGGCAAGCCCCTAAACAGCCCCAACATTTTTCCCTTGGTCTTATGTGTGCAAGTATTAAAGGAATTCATTTGATGGAGTCATGATTGCTTGGGTTGTGACAATTTTATATCTCTCCTCTCACTTCATTATTTACATTTTATCTAGTTAACTTTACTTTATTCTAGTTTTGTTATACTTTTTTACTTTCTTGTATTCTAGAATTTCTTAGTGATTAGATTGTTAGTAGTCACTTTGACATTTTCTATGATAGTATTTGGTTTCAGTATGTACGAGATGCTTGCGCATCTCTTGGACTCAAACAATCTGCAATGGCATCCTTGTTTCGCACTATCGTCCTTTGGTCGAGAGCCTGTTAGTCTATCCTAAAAACCTTTGTGATCTACTCTCTAATTCTTGAACTCTTGCTTCTTATCCTATCACTTGAACATTATTCCTTGAGGTAGTTTAGGGTAGTTTGTTCCATGGGAATTTATTGAGAATAAAGAGACTCATGAGTAGTGAATCCCCCTTATCTACACTAACCTACATACTCCACTAACATTGTGGTTGGATGATGATGAGACCCTCTAGCACAAAGGATAGAAGAGCTGGAAAAATTGGATTAGAATAGGCTCTCCCTATACAACCAGCAAGTTGAACATAAAAGATAAAAAGCTTGGCATGATAGAAACCTTCAGAACAAAACCTTCCAAATATGAGATTTGGTTCTACTATACAACAAAAAATTCACAAAGTAAGGAGAGTTAAAAGTAAGATGGATAGGACCTTACTACACACACAAAATTGTAGAATTGGGAGAAATGAGATTAAGAAGGTTAGATTTCAATCAAATCACAAGATATATAAATAGTTCAAGACTTAAATAAGCACCAACCAAAAGATTGAAAATCATAAAGACAAAAAAGAAAAAAATTAAATTATTTAAAATATACATTAAAAGTTAATAAACAATAGGATCAAACCATTAATGGTCTAATATTACAAACAATTAGAAAGCCCCACAAAAACCAATGGTAAAAAGACATAAATGTTACCGAGTAGCCATAAACCTATTTAAACACTCTTACACCCACTCTATACTCACATTACAATCGAACTCTCTAAGTAAAGAAGTGATATTTGATCTCTCATACAACACAACTAGAAAGAATGGCAACACCAAATTTTGTCAACACTACAAAGAATTTGTGCCCAAAATATAAGTACCTATTCAAGGAAATGTAGGTAGATAAATATGAGGTATTCTCAAGCATCCCCATAGATGAGGTGTACACAAAATATGTGAGGAAATACATCCATGAGCTAATAGTAGATATTGACCATACTAAATTTGAAGAGCTCCACCAAACATTGTTCTCTAGACCAAACCACATACCAACCATGGTATTAGGAGGTGGGGTGAAAGCATCTCAATGTATGGAAGGATTACCCATATTTTTGTGATGAACATGATTGTGTTAGGTTAATCACGAGAAAAGTGCATGATGAATTCATATACCTTGATAAACCCTATTGGATCACAAAAGAGGAAATCTATGTGGCAACATGGCTAAGAATGGTTGGAGAAATGATAGCTAAGAAAGTAGTCGGAAACAAACAAATTCATGAAACTTAGCAAGGAAACACCAAATTGGAAAAGCTTGAGCATCCAGGAAATTAAAAACCCTATGGTGTGATATGCCACAATGTGGATTGCATACAAGATTTACTATGCCAATAGAGAAGACTCGGCCACAACAATAACCATTCACACTACATACCAAATGGTGATAGAATGGAAGGATTTTGACCTATGTCAAGTAATGATGGAGTGTCTAATAGAGAACCTACAAGAAATAAAAACCTCCAGGTATATTTTTTGATATGGTACACTACTCATCTACTTCATATTCTCCTTTCTCGATGATCTTCCAACATTCAAAGGTAAGGTGTAGCAAACAAACCTTTTGATAGTAGCACAAATAAAAGTTCACACTTGTCGGTTTATAGAAAAGTTGACATATACCTCCACACACTAGGGCTTCTTCAAGAGATTCCAATAGAAGGTACAAGCCAGAGAGTGGATACCATATAAATTGGTAAATAAGTACATTAATACCATTACTTTCCTAGTAGACAAGGACTACACATATATGGAGGTGGTGAAGCCATGTACAACATAAATTACAAAGCTCCCCTATGAAATATCATAGATATAAGTGGGTGCTTATGCTACAAAAATCTTCAAAAATCCAAAGAACCCAAATGCAGAATGATTTGGGACATACAAAAATATTATGGACCAAATCCATAAGAAAAAGAGGAAAATGTTTAGAAAAATAAGGAACAACTATATAAGTAATGGGACATTCTACCAAAGGGAACAAAAAAACCATCCTCTTTCACACCAATTCCAACAACTAGAACATTAGAAGCACAAAGATTTGGAAGGTTACATGGAGCAACTAGCATACAATTTGAGGGACTTACCTCTTCCTCACAAAATGTAACCATAGTAGAAGTCTAAGAGGTATCAAAAACCTTGATACAAATGAGTGTAGAGAAGAAAAATCACAAAGAAAGGGCCAAAAAACTAGTAAAGAGGAATATAATTCAACCTTCCAAAGAAGAGGAGGAAGAGGAGGTGGTGGAAAGAGGTACAAAAGCCTTTACAAAAAAGAGAGTACATAGTAGAGATACAACAAAGAGGCACTAGAGCAATCACAAAAACCAATTTATGTCATGGTGACAATAAATTCCATCATCTATCATGATATGCTTCCACAATTCCTCACCATGTATGAAGTTGTAGACACAAATAATAGAGATAGAATAATACAAAGATTAGTAAAGTATATAAGGAAATTTAATAAAAGCTTAGAAGAGGTGATTAAGTATTTTTTGGAGCCAATAATTGTTAGAGTAAAGGTTTTAACTTAATTGTGTTAATTAAGTTACCTTTATAACTCTCTTAAAATTTCACGTTTGTTTGCACATTGTGACATTTAATAATTATATTAATTATTAAATGTCCTCCTATTAGGGTTTCTTTTAGGGTTGCATGATCTCCTTCTTAAGGATTGATCCATTGTATATTCATAATTCCTTTTTGTTCTAATAAGATAATTTCTCCATTTTTCAAAGCTTCAAACCCTTGTTTGTTTTTTCCATCCATTCTCTTCCTTGTGACAGGTATCCATTTGCATGCAGGTGTTCTTGGAGTCTTAAGTTGGATTTCTCAACTTCTACATGGTATCAGAGCTTTCCTATTGCATGCTTGTTCTTGTTTGAATAATTTGGAGCTACAAGGGTTGGATCATGCATTCATAGTTTTGGGGTTTACTTTTTTGATCCAGGGAATCACCTACAATTTCAAAGCATTTTGAGTCCAAATGGACCTCGCCATTGAGTCAACAGTGGTCCAAAACCCCTAAATTGATTGTTCATTCGTCCAGTTTGGACAAAGTTGATTTGAGAGGCAAAAATAAAATACCTATACGACCATCTGCACGTGGATCGAAAAAAAAATTAGCCCTGGTAAAAAAAAAATATTTTCTGCATTTATTTTTGTCATAATTTTTTTATTTTTATTTTTTTGTAAAGTTCTTTTGTTTTCTTTTAAACAAAAAAAGCCTTTTAAAGGCTTGTTGAGGCCTGGTACTGGGGTACCCGCAAGTACCTATGTACACAGGCCTACGGGCCCCTCGGTATGTTGGCTGACGGCTTTACCGCCAATTGACGGTCTGACATTACTGCCGATGGCGGTACACAAGCCGTCGGCCTTTTCTTTTTTTTTTATTAATTTTTTGTTAAAAACAAAAATTTATTTGTAATTTTTTTTTATATAAAAAACAATTTTTATTGTAATAAGTCCACTTGTGCATGTGTAGCAACGGCCATTTAGCCGTCAAATTTAGGCCCATTTTTTTGCTGCGACGACCGTATGACCATCAAATTTAATCCAACACTGTTTTTTTTTTTTTCCCTTTGGAGTGGTTTTCATCCAGAGGCTATAACTTGGGCATACAATATCGGTTTTTGGCAGCCAAGATATCGTCAGAATCTGGTTCTGTCAACTTTCTAGTGGTGTGGGTCTCATTGCTTCATTTTTCTGTTGGTGCATTCTACAACCAGTTAAATTCAAAGGAGTTTTTTTCAGTCCCGAGCTTGTAACTTTTGACCAATTTCTTCGTTTTTTGCGATCTCAACGACGTTGGAGCCATATTTCAGAGCTCTTCAGTTCCATCCATGCAATATTTCCAGATTCCCCTCAAGGTATATTTTATTCAATTTTTTGTGTTTTCACACTCTGGTGAATTACTTGGACATATTTGCTCTTGGGAACTTCTCGTTTGCATGGGATGCTTTGTTTTTTTGGTTGTTCTTCATGTATTTCCAGTTTTTGTCCTTTGTGGGCATTTTGAGCATCATTTGTAAGCAATATTCTATGCAAACGCACTGAGATAAAGTGCCACACTATTGTACATGCATTTTGGGGATTTTGCACATAAGGTTGTGCCATATTTTGTACTTGCACTCTATTATAAAGTGCCATGGGGGGTTGTGTAGTGCCTTTGTTTTTTCCATCACACCTTTTTCCGATGAGTGTCCCTCCATGACGACAGTGAATCCATATGATTCTAGCCTCATGCATGTGTGTTTTTATTTGCACACCACTTTTTCAGTTGCAAGTGCTTTCTTGCGCACTTTCAGATGTTGTTTCTTCTCCTTCATGCACTATAGGGTGTTACACAACATTTCAGTGGATCTATCAGGCTCTCCCAGTTCAGCATTATGGGGGGGTATTATACTATTCGTGCTAATGCTTCCTTGGTTTTGTCTTGGAAGGAATCTTCCATTCTCAGTTGATCAGTTTTTTTCAGACTATTGGTACTTGTGCCATTTGTATCTTCATTCCAGGTGTTTTCCTTTGTTTTCCATCTTATTCGAGTAGTGTCATTTGGGGAACTCATGTAGATTGTTGTCTTCTTGATCTTGATCATCCTATCTTTAGAGGAGGTTCTTTAGCACCATAGCAATCATCTTTTGAAAATTGTTTGCAACTTCTTTTGGTTCAATGATGTTCTTCATGGCTTTCAACATCTCTTTTTGGAGTAGAAGTTTTTCCCATGAGATTTTCTCTATTTCTCCACTTTACAGAGATTTAGTTGTATTTGGGTACCTGATCTGGCCTATTTGTTGGGACCCATGTTTACTTTCATGCTTTGTAGTTACCTTTGCTTTCTTGCACTTGTTTGTAGCTGCACTGTTGCTCATCTTAGGGGGGGTGTTAGAGTAAAGGTTTTAACTTAATTGTGTTAATTAAGTTACCTTTATTCCTCTCTTAATATTTCACATTGTGACATTTAATAATTATATTAATTATTAAATGTCCTCCTATTAGGGTTTCTTTTAGGGTTGCATGATCTCCTTCTTAAGGATTGATCCATTGTATATTCATAATTCCTTTTCCTTCTGATAAGATAATTTCTCCATTTTTCAGAGCTTCAAACCCTTGTTTGTTTTTTCCATCCATTCTCTTCCTTGTGACAGGTATCCATTTGCATGTAGGTGTTCTTGGAGTCTGAAGTTGGATTTCTCAACTTCTATAATAATTACCGCACTCTAGGAGAAAAGGGTTAAAGCCCAAAAAAAAGAGGAGATAAGAGATAAATCCATCAAAGAGGTAGGTTCTAACCTTACTACTGAACAAGAGGAGTATTTGGTTCAAGCTCGGGCTAAAGATCTCTAGACAAAATAGAGGTTAGACACCCTAATGGAGAGGTAATAAATAGAAACAATGAATATGTAGAAAGAAACCACAAAGCTTTCCAATAAGCTTCTTCATTCCATCTTGGAAGAGGAAATCACAAATAAGAAAGCAACATATACTCCCACAAGTAGTCAACAAAGTGGTGGGAATGATGGGGGACAAGAAGAAAATATTTAATAAGCATCCACATCTACATCCCTGATACAATCCATCAAATATTTCCTAGTGCACCAAAAACTACTGCAGCCAACACCCACACCATAACTACTCCAATTGCGAGTAGTATGTTCACAAGTAAATTTTTCAAACATCTCCCCACTCCAAAAAATTTAGGTAGGGGATATATTACATGCTACGAGAAGAGAAGAAATACTCTAGCAACATGTGGATAATGTGGAACAATTAAAGAGGTGGTGAATGCATTGCAGAAATCCATACCCCACATATAAAGGGACACTTCTCTTCCTCTATTGCAACAAATAAAACAGTTGGTGGATAACCTACAGTCATATTTGTAGTCACATGAGACTAATAAGGTGGGAAACCCAATAGTAAATCTTGTAGAAAAGCTCAGGTGAGGCCACAAAGAAATGTGCAACAATGCATTCCCAATTGTAGGTGCAACTAAAAAATATTTAAGGAAGCATTATAGAGGCCAATTTATTATACCAATTTTTTATTTAATGGCCCAACCTCACTAAGAACTTAAAGTATCAAATAACATAGTTGGAGGCTCAAATAGTGTTGATCACCTCCTCATATGATCCACTCAAATACATGGATGACACAATAAGAGCACAAATAGAGAATCTACATACCTAGCTATAGCAAGTCCAGGAATATAGGAAACAAGTATAGATGCAAATCAAGTAGGTAAGGGGAACAATCGACATCAAGTTGGCACACTTAACTAGAGTTTTGTGGGAAGCCAAAAATGTAGAATTGTGGATCCAGATACCTACTAATTGTTACACCCCATTTCTAAGTTACCAGATTACTTTTACCTGTATGAGTAAATATGATTTTAAATAAAAGATTATGACTTTAATAAGTTCAATGGATGAATGAACTATATGACTATGCATTTTGATGAGATTGATTTTTAAATTCTTTAATGATGCATATTATATATGATGAATATGATTTTCATGTTATCTTCTAACTTCGTTTATGATACACTAAGTTGGATGCAGGAAAGAATCGAGCCCTCTAGTAGGGAGAGGGAGAGTATCACCCAAGAGAGGAATTTGGTATGGAAACCATTAGTGTACTTGAGTAAATTCACACACTCATGGCCTACATTAGACAAGCCTTTTCAAGTCACTTTGAGCTATGAGTCGGTAAGTAAACCTTGGTGATAGCCTTTCGGGTTGGTAGGAATTTTTAGGTAATTATCTTTGATTCTATTTGATTGATTAGTCAATTTGAGTCATAATGTTAAAATCCTTTTGATAAGCATGAGATATTTATATGTTGTGTATTGAATAAATATATGGGTACATACATATATATATTAAATATATATGTATGTATATATGCTATGGTACATGTGTATTTATGTAGATAGGTATGAGTACGTGTAGACAGTAATGTCTGTGTATACCCAATAATGTAGATACATGATACAAATGTGAACATTCACATACATAAATATATATGTATAGTATATATACATGTCAATATATAGATATGTTTCTACAGTTAAATAATGGTAATACATTAATATGTATATATAATTAAATAACAAATATATGTATACTATATATATATATATACTGATATGTATGTATATTATGATAAAAGAATATATATATTATAGTATATATATAAATATATATGTGTGTGAATGATCTTATATGTATATTATTATCTCTATGATGAAAGTATATATAAATATAATATATGCATATTACTGTTGTTTTAAATTTGCAATGAAAACTTTCATAAATGGTAATGTATCTATTCTTTGAGGAGGCGATTTTATGCCATGCAAAAGGCATAGGTGTCAATAATATTTAATAGTTGTTCAAACTAAGAATAATAGCCAGGTAATGAGCATGTAAATGTTTTATAAAGGTATGCAAATCTGCCACTCAAATAGCTATAAAACCAAGCCATGGATAAGTGTATAAGCTAAAGTTTCACACATGAAATGATGCAATATAAGAGTTAATAATATCATGAATGATAAGTAAGAAAATGATGAGTAATGACATGCATATAATGTCACACATATGGAAATGACCCAAGCTATTGAATAAGTCAAAAGGCCACATAATTTGCAAGGTGGCAAGATAGATGTTTGTTTCTATTTTTGAACTATATTTGAAATATGACTATTGGGTGAACCATAACCTCCATTTTAGGCACCATGAACAAGCTAAAAGGATGGAAAAATCCATGATAGGTTTGAGAGAGAAAATGGGATTTTAGAAAGCCCACACATAGCTCCATAATGCAAGCTTTGTTTGAGTATTTCAACATGTTTAAGTTGATAAACCCCATGACTTAACATAAGCCTTAAAATGGGAATGATGTGTGTACCATGTGCGCTATCAAAAGGGAGTATTTTGTTGAGTTTTGCACAATAGATCAAAGGGAAGAAATTGTCAATGGGTCATGGAAATTTAAGGAAGGTTATGAAGAGTTTTAGTGAGATAAATTTGTTAACTTTTCTACCATCAAGAACTACGACTATCAAGGGAAGGAAAGGTGGTAAATTTCATAGATATCTTTCAATTTTGAGTCTCTCACTTAATCTGTTTATATAGAGGTCAATGGTTTCTTTTTTTTTTGTTCATTGGTGATCATTTTTGTTGTCCATTGTGTTCATTGTCATTATGATTGTGCATTGTTTTTTTTTTTATCATTCTTTTGTTGAGTTATTTCTTTGAGAGAATTGTGAGAGGTTGAGAGTAATTATTTGTGAGATTAGAGGAGAAATTTAATTATGATTGAGAGAAGATTATTGAGATTTGAGAGCTAGATTGATTGGTTAGATTGGAGATAGGTTGTGTTGAAGAAGGAAACAAGTTGAGTCTTTGGCATTGAGCAAAAGAGTTGTAAATTCTTCATGGAAGCTATATTTTCTAGGCATGCTTAGTTATTCTTAACCATTACTCTTTTCTATTTGAATACTATGTTTTTCTATTAGTTTCAAGTGCTTGTGCAAATTTTTGTTTGTTTATTATAGCTTTGGAATAGAGCTTGCACATATAGTTAGAATATATATAAGATGGGTTAAGGTATCTTATTAGCATAATATATTTCTACCATGATTTTAATGTTTGGTTTACATAAGCGGAGTGAAGCTATCTGGAAGGTATATGATGATATCTAGCTTATAGTATGTTACATAAATGCTTGTATAGATTATGATGTTAGTAATACAAATGGATTGATATCATGTTAGATGTAATATGTTATCATTGTTAAGGTATGAGGCTATGTAAACCTATGATGGCAGTTAAGCATGAGTGGAGAACCTATGTTCTCATACACTCATATTTACTTGAAATTAGGAAAATTTATTCCCTAGGGTTAGGGTATACACTTGGTGGTGTTTATATTGACATTAAATAATAGGGCTAAAAAATGTATTAGAAATATAAACGTTCTAATTATCCTTTGTACATGATATTTTCTCATACTCAACCAAGATTCTATACCTATTAATGGTATTCTAATCATAAAGAAGAGGACTTTACATCTCAACAACCCACAACTCTAATGTGAGGATAATTTAAGGTGTAGAAGCATAGACTCCTCTAAAGCTGAAAATATCCTCCAGATTAGATATGATCTTAACATATATTTCAAAACATGTGAATATATGTCATATTGAAAGAAAGGATTTATGATGGTTTATGACCATACAAACATAGGAACCTTATAAAAATGATGCAAATGATAACTTGGAAAGAACCATGAGGAAATTGGAGAATAGTCGAAAGGTTCTCAGTTGAATTTTCTAGAGCTTGAATAACTTATTATGCTAATCTACTATTATTAGACATTACTATGAACATGAGATTTATATGAAATTTAATGTCAAGGATAACCAAATTGGTTATGGCGTCCTAGAAGGATGGAGCCATTTTAGATATGACAACAAAGAGTTTGAAACCCAATATGAGGAAGTAATCTTCAAATCAATTTTAATTATGAATTATTTTACATATTAACATATTTACAGTGCTATAAATTGAGACCAAATGTGTCTAGTTAGTGACATGGTGTCATCGACATTATTTAATTATGTATGAATTTAAGAGAGTCGTTACTCCGGTGATTAAAAGAAAGATCTTGAATAAGAGGCAATTGTCGATCCCACAAGTGTTACAAATGTGTAACGGGGTATTCAAGAGGTTGGGTTAAACCTAATTGGTCAATTAGATCAATATAAGTGTGATATCACTTTTTGGAATGGAATCTTGTTTTTTATTTGGGGTCAAACCTAGTCAAAAGTCAAATTTGAGGTCAATAGAGTTTCCAAGTCGAGCAAGGGGGTGGGTGAACATACAACACACTCAAATCACTAAGTGATTATATATATATGATGAATCTTTAGCCAAAGCAAGTGTAGATGCCACTGCATACACTTTTTCAGTTCATTGTGAGTCGGGATTTCATAGCTAGTAGGGAGTGTCGTGCATGTTAGGTGGGAATATAGTGTATGGAGACACTAGTTATGTAGGAAACAACACCATGCTTAGGTAGGTATTATATTAGAGGGTTTCCATACCAAACTCTTCATTGAAGGGTAGGGCCATCTTACCAATTAGGAACATGTGTGGGGGACCGCATTAAGTCTATAATTGGTGGAAAATCCCTTTGGTGATGCTCTCCCTCATGCAGTTGGAAGTTGAAGCTTTTAAAATAGGAGATGAAGATATGTGTTCTAGATGTGGACAACTTGGCCATTATACTCTTATACCGTTAAGATCTTGTAAGCTATGATTTGTAACTATGTTCTTGAATCTATTTGGAAAATGTATATGAAAGATGAATTCATTACTTGGGATTATATAATTTTATATTATTTAGGCAATGCAATTTAGAATGGGTTTATTTAAAATGTGCAAATATGTTATTGGAAAGGAAATTTTATTTTTATGTATATATGTGAACTTGATCTTTTTAATATTTTGAGTTAAAACTTAGGTGAAATCAATGGGTAAACTTTGGGGATGTTACACTAATCTTACAAGGGTGGAAACCACAAACATAAACACTTAGGGACACATTAAAGTACTCCAACAAGCAAAAAAACAATTGGATACTTCATAAGTGCAACTAAAGGCGATATACAAGCACATCCTCCTAAGGAACTAAATAGCATGTCTTGAGGATAAGACATTATTTTGAAAGGGGGATGATGTTAGTAGGGCATAGTTCAAAGACCAAAATCTATTGCAACCCATCACATAGGACTTGTGGAACCTCAAGTCGACAAGGAAGATGGAGTAAGAGATGCCCTATAAGGGTCACATATATCTAAGAGACAAAACATTAATAAATGTATGTAATAAATATTAGACTAGAAAATAAGAGAGATAGAAAATGAAATAAACTATAACTAAAGTGGAGGCTAAGACCTACTATTGTAACTATTAAATGAGTACACAAATATATGGATTTATAAGGATTAATTTAGTACCTATGTTATGAGTGAATGATGTGTTTGTTTAAGTTATATATGAGGGTAAAAGCACAAAACTATATCACACTTTTGGCTAAATAAATAGTTCCAAGAGAACTATTTTTTATTGGAAAAGTTTCGGCTGAATAGGTTTTGACCGAAACCATGTGGCGTATACGTGGCACACAAGGTTTCGGCCGAATAAGTTTCGACTGAAACCAAAAAAGAAAAATTCCCTTGGAAAATTTGAATTTGGCTTTCAAATTGGCTTATTATATGTGCAGGGTTTCTATCAAAAGGGTTTTAGCCGAAACCCTTTCGGCCGAAATTGTCTAGTTGGTATCCTAGTTGGTAGCTAGCTCAACATTTTTCAGAATTTTCTGAAACTTTCAACTTTAACTAAGTATTTCTCCAATCAGAATGATTTTTCTACAAAAAATAAAAATACCTTTTTGTAGAGCTCAGAGTGGGGAATCCAAATATATATATATATATATATATATATATATTTAATATTTTGATTAGTTTTAATATATTTTATTTTCAAAATAATGCAAGTAGGTTGTTAAAATTAAAAAAGAGGCTAGTTAGAAATTTTAAGAAAATAGTAAAACATATTATATTTTTTTTTAAATTACATGGAGTAGAAGAGGAGAGAGTCTTCTTCAAAAGGGTATAATTTTTTTTTTGAAAATGATTAAAAAATTTTAAAATAGTTGACAGCCCATGAAAATTGTCAAATTCTAACAATTTTGACTTTAAAACGTTATTACGATATACATCAACATTTGAAAAAAAAAATCCATGCACAAGATATTGAAGTTACTTATTTGAAGGGAAAAAAAGAGAAATTAAGTTTTTTTCAATTTGTTTCTTGACGGCCCGTGAAGTCACGTTTTTCTCAAATTTTCAACATTCTAAAATCTATCCTTAAATTGATAAAACATAATGAAACCAATGTTTTTAAAATTTTGAAAAATTAGAGGAATAAACTTCATCAAAAGTTCTACATTTCATTAGTTTACACCATTTTGAAATTCAAAACATAAAGACCAGTTTTACGTGGTCAAAGTTCTTTTTTTTTTTGGTTGTTGCTTGATTCTTTTATAAAGTGTGACACAGGTTTGTGCTTTTACCCATGAAATGATGATAGAGATAGTTTCCAACCACACCCTTTTCTCTCACTATATCCCCTAGGGTATAAATAGACTACATAAGGGATACTAGGGTACAAATCTCCAGACTGTAATTTCCCCATTTCATCTTGCCAACAAGGTAGATAGAGGGGAACTTGTGTATAAAATTTTGAGCCTGAATTGGATGGACAGGGTCAAGAGCGCCATATTCTAGGTGTTTTAGATTCTTCACATGCCATATCCCTAGATCACAACTTTCTATCTACTCTTTTGTAACCTATTGTTGTTGGAGGTTTTGAATTTGACCTACACACATGGAAATAGGGAAAAGGTTGTGTTGTATAGGATTTTTCCTTTATCAAACCCTAGTATTGGTGTTCCCACCTCCACAACAACAAATGATGATGATATAAATCATGTACCCTAGGTTAGGAAAAGGAGAAGTAAACAATAAATGACAATTGATAATGTTACCTTAGGCATGAAACCTTTGTCAATGTGATGTCACACCATAAGTTTCCACAAAGATTTGATGGATAATGGGCGATCCCACAATACTGGTTTACAATTTTTGGCCAAACTAGACACTAAACTAATTTTTTTTAACTAAATCTCACTTTCGAGCACCAATAGTGGCTAAATTGTGAGGAATTTGAAGATGATGAAAACTAGTGATTTGTGATATCTTATATGTAGATTTTAAATATATTTTTTTCAAAAAAATTGGAATCAAATTGCACTTCTTTTTCCATCTCCTTTGAAAACTAGTTTTTTTTCAGTAAACACCATTTTTAAGGAGTGATGCTTACCCTATACAACATAACTTTTTTTCCATGAAGGATAATTTTTTTTTGAATTTAGATTTGTAACTATGGTATCTATGTTGGAAACAAGCTACACTGAGAAGGGGGGTGAATAAATTTTGTGAAAACATTAACTTTATCAACCTTTAACTTCAAAGAATTAACAACATTCAATCATAATGCATTAACAAGAAAATGAACACAACACCATAACACCAAGATTTTTTCGTGGAAACCCTGTTAGGGGAAAAACAATAATGGATGGTCAATCCACAATTATGATTTTGAGTATAATCAAAAGTGAATATTACAAGAGGGTAATGCACATGCATTCAAGTGCACTGCCTAGAGCTCACTACTCAAATGAAAGAGGGCTTGTTTCCCAAGAGTTCAGATTAAACCCATCTAAGAGTTTGAACTGAGATGATTAGCATCTACAAATGCCTGATTAGAGTTCCAATTAAGCTTAATAATATATTTTCTACCTTACAAACTAATTTTGTACTTCTGCTCTATTTTTCTCATACACATAACACAAATCTTATATACGCAAGTGAAATTATGCTTTATCATTGCTTTTCTCTACTCTAACTCACAATTCACACATCAACATACATCATACATCACACAAAATGATACAGACTAACTTGTGTATATATACACAATCATAGAATTCATTTACACTTTGTCAGCTCCACTAGAACACAAAAATAATTACAACCATTGGCTAGATCCATAATGATTATACACCAATAATCATTTCCTAAGAATATGTCAACCGAATCTTATCATTCCCACACATATTGATACAAGCCACTGTGCTTCAATATCAATAGAGATAATACACCAATAATAATTTCCTAAGATGCGCAACACAAAATGATAACCTAAAATCTTTACACAGATCGATGAATATTGAGTTACTAGATACTTTGTTCTACCTTGTCGATTTTCAGTCTATCTATCAGTATGCTCAAATGAGGATATGTGTACCTAATCAACACATAGGGTTGTCATCAATGACAACATTAGATGATAGTTGCAGTGTCTCTTGCCAACAATCTCCCTCTTTGGAATTGATGGCAACACTTAGTGAAAAATGACTAAGTGTCGAATTAGTACCAAGATAAACTTCATTCCAATCCCAAAATTTCAAAAATGCTACTCTCCCCTGAGCTGATTATACATTTCACTCCACTTCTCCCCCTTTGACATCAATGGAAAAGGTAGGGCTCACACATCAAAAAAGATCACTCAAAATTGTGTTTGTACAAAGGTTCTTCTTTACCTTACAAAAGTTGAAAGATGTCTACAAAATCCTTCTTTAGTTGTGCCAGATTTGAGTCCCAAAATCATTTGAGACTTTCCATGATGGTTATGTGTCCACAAATTAGATAGGACAGCGAAACTGTGGATTCCAAGTTGGTTGGATTATTGACTACCATAGTGTCCTCTCCTTCTTTTAGGGTACTTCCCATTACCTCAATTTTGGGGTTAATGATGTTTCTAAGTTCATAGGTTTTGGCAATGATTTTATCATTTTCATGCTTTAGCCCTTTTATTTTATTTAGCAGAGACATTATGTCTCCTTCTACTTTTCCAACACCACCAAATAGTGGATCAAAAGCCTCAGAGATGGTTGCTAACTGATTTTCCAAGTCTTTCACCTTCTTCTCATTTGCTTATGTAAACTTTGAAAAAGATAAACAGCATTTGTAAATATTGCCTCCTTCAGATAAGGCATCATGTATGTTCTTGACACAAGTGGTCAAGATGACTTTTCCTTTGGCAATCAATATTTTTAGTCCACTAAAACTTTTAACATCAAATTCCTTCTGCACTTTTGTCAAAGAAAGTTTTTCAAGAGACTCAAAATGAGTACTCACCGAGCTGATAAGCCTCTTTAGTTCACTAGATGAAGATTCAGTCTGATCTTTCATAGAGGAGGGCATGATCTTCTCTAGTACTCTAGATGCAAGTGTCAACAATTCACTATCTTCAATATGAGATTTTAGTAGCTCTTCTTGAGCTTTTACTTGAGAAAATGAGGCCACCTTCATTAGCCAGATTGGGCTCAAAGTTTATAGCTCAATGGGACCTTCAATTAATTATGGCTCAATCTCTTCCTTACGTTCCACCAAGAATTTGTTGACTGCCTCAGTAGTGTCTCTTGTCTTCATCTTTACATCACTTTTCTTTTCCTCAACGCTTCCTCAATTGAAGCTTTTGATTTCTCTTCAGTGTTCTTTGTCATCTCAACTGATACATTCTCATTTGCTTCAACTTCCATGGGGATTTCTTTTTTGTTATCTAGAAGAGGAATCTCAAGGTTTTCACCAACATCAAAATTTCCTTCTTTTACATCCTTGACTGGATTAGATGAGACATCATCTGTATGAGTCTCCTCAGTCACAACTTCAATTCTGTCACTCAATAGTAGCTCTTTCATAATTTGTTTTTTTTCTTGTGTGACTTCATCTATTTGACCAATCCTCGGTTTATTGACACTTGACTTGATTCTGAACTTCCTTTTTGCTTTATTTAGGAATGCTTGCATGTCTTCCATAGACATTACCGGACATAGTTCTCCAAGAATTCTCTCATTCATTCTTCTTTTTTCTTGGCATTTAATCTCCTTGATTCCAAAATATCATACAAAATTTTTGGCAGGCTAGGCATAATTTCAACCAAAACTTTGTTGAAGATATTCATGTGCTTTATTGTAGCTTCTTCTAGAATTCTTATATCAGACTTAGAAAAAGATTCATACCATTTGTAAAGAGACTTAATATTTCCATATGAGATTAATGATTTTTCAACTTGTTCAATATTCATACCAGGTGTATCAACCTTGGTCTTCTTCTTTGCCTGAACATCTACATCAGAGGGTTTTGACACAGTTGTTGCTTTAGCACCTTGTTGTTTGATTTCCTTGAAATCTTCATTGGATTTTGTTTCCTCATTATTAGAAACAACCATGTACACTATTTTTCTCTTGTCTTTCCTTATTTTGGATTCCTTTCTAGATCTCTTGCTTTCACTTTTCATAGGAGCGGATTTCACTACAGGAGATGAGTGAGGTACATAGCTTCTAGTGGTTCTAGTTCAGGTAGATGGTGCTTCCAGACCAACTGATTGTGTTTTTGTTGCCTCCTTAGAAGCTTTCCTTGTTGCTTCATCTTCTTCCCTTTTCTTATTGGCTTCTATTAGCAATTCTGCAGATATTCACATACTCTCTACAAGAACTTCAACTTATTTTCTTACTCTTTTAGTAGTCACGGGATTTCTCAATTCACTATGCACCTGTTTGTATTTCTTTGCATAAGTTTTGAATCTTTCCTCTGTCAGATCCACTGGCTTGTTCATTATGTGTTGAGTGTACATATCTAGAACTTTCCCATCAACTTCATATCCCATAGGCATGATCCAAATTGTCTTGCGATCAACGGTCTCCATCATGCATTGATCAATACTCACCATGAAGCAAATAGAGTCCTTGTATTTCTCTACAATAGAGGTAGGAATCCTCTGCCTTTCTTACATTGTAGACTGAAATTTTTTCAAGTATCCCCACATAGCTGCATTTCTTGTTTTCATTTCTCTGGAATCATATAACAAATCTCTAATTTGTTCTGCCACCGGTTTGTCTTTTTGCCACTGAACTTTTCCAATTCTCGGAACCTCACCTATGAAGTAACATAACAAACACAAAATCAGGGTACCATATTTGAAATAATTTTTCTTGTCTTTCTTTATCTTTTCCATATTTTCCATTAACTGAATTCTAAACAATTCACAAAGGTCGTAGTCTAAATTTTCCTTTACCATTTGGTAAGCAACATAGATTGTTGTGCCAGACATCAAATTTTCATGGCTAGAGTGGTAAATTTTGTATCCAATGACTATGGATGCAAATTTCACATCTACATCAATAATTTTATCGATGGTCATTGCTCTTCTATCATATATTGATCCTGTGGCATTAGTGACTGTTTGGTTTTTCACAAACTTGAGAATAGGTAACCACCGAAAGAATTCAGACCGGTTACTACACTGATGGCTTCCTTAGTAATTTTGAATGGAATAGCAAGCCACATAAACTCATCATGTAATCAAATCAAGACATAACTGACCCATTCTGATTTAAGAAACATGGGAAATTTAGCCATCTGAGCAAATTTCTTTGTTTACAAGATTTTTTGTTCTGGCTTTACACAAAAGTCTTCGCCAATGATATGATGATTGTACAAATTCATAAGTTGAGATCTTCCTAGATCTTCAATATTTGTATGATTGTAAACCCTAATGTCCTTTGTATGTAAAAATCCATATGAAACAGATGAAAAAGCTCCTAGAGGATCGATCTCAAGGGATTTATAAGGATGCCACTTAAATATAGGTTGAGGTCAATCCTTAACTTTGACTACTAGAGGATTATTCATTTTCCCAAATCACAATCTTGAAAGAAAAATTGAGAAATACCTTTTTTGATGGATCGCAGTTTCAATGTTGAAACACTCCTGACGCTTGAATCTAGCCTAAAATAGCCAATGTTCACCTATGAGCTCTCCAAACTTCTTCTCTTCCAAATGCAAGGTGAAAAATGAAGTGTGGAAATGAATTTTTATATTTTACACACCTAACTCTCTCATCACAATAAATGCGTTAACCTTCATACATTTGGTTACACTGTGATAGATAAAACATCTACAAATCTTCAGTTTGATATACCATTTCATCCAATGATTTCATAAATTTTTTTGATCGATTATGCATCTACTGAACACTTCCACATCTAGTGTCACTTATTGGTTAGGGGGTTTAATGATTATACTGACTGCTCCCCCTAGGCCAAAGGCCTGAGAGTAATTCCCGAAGGAACTACCAGAGGTGGGTTCTGGTGCAGGTGCATTTTCTTCAACGGAGGGACTCTTCTTCACCCATTTCTTCTGCATTTGTTTCCTTACCTCATATGTAGTGACTGTTGATGGTGTTTTAATGCACTTCTCAACATAGGTAATGCATAGGTGCATCGCCTCTCTTGAAAGACAATCTTCCACAATCAAATTGCAGAACACTATCCCAAGGTCTCTCAGATGTTAGGTCTTTGACAGTGCTTGGAATATCTCAGTTGATTTATGTGATTTTCTAGAATCACAAGGTGGACTTACAGATGAGTTACAAAGTGGGGAAGTTGGATCTGCAAATGGAGTTCTTAAGATGGGAGAGTTGCTGAGTGTTTGTTGCAGATTCACACAATAGTCTAGAACTCCATTTCAACATCAGATTTAGCTTTATAATGTGCAATGAATCTTTCCTAAGGTTACTTATTAAAAAAATGAAAAAGGGCAGGGAAGAGAGAAGGTTCATGGATCTAAAACTATGAATGAACAGTGAGCATGGAGGCTGCTACAGTAGATAAACTCCCTAAACTAGGTTTTTGTTGGCCAAGAGGATCCTACAATTACATAAAACCAGTGCAATCTTCTAAGGACTATAAAATTTTAGTTTGCATACACACATCATGAACATGCAAGTGAACTAGGTTGCAACAATCAAAATAAAGAAGCCCAGGCTAATTTTACACAACAGCTTGTCATCAACAAGTGCCAAAAGTATGGGCTAGAAATTCATCAAATACTAAAACAACAATCACCATTACCACTTTCATTCAAGAATCTACAACTAAAACTAAATTGGAAGGTAGAACCATGCACAGATAATGAGAAAACTCAAAAGTAACACCCATAGATCATGCAATTCTGCTTTCTATTGCTGTAGAATGTTTTTACAACAGCTCTCCAACCCTTACAAATGAGGGGAAGACCCCTATTTATACTTTTCCAAAGCCCAAATGAATTACTAGTATTGATTTACATTGTGTGGCTTAGATTTAATTACATTAGGGCTTCACCTACCCCACAATATTCAGCAATTTAAAACATATCTTTGTCTTTTTCCTATTTTGTCTTGTAGTGGTCAGTCACTGTAGCAATTTTATCTTCTAGCTGATTTCCCTTTTACTATAGCTGAAATTGACTAAAAGCTACCTTCTTCCCAATAGAATTTTAGCATTCCTCATTGGATCAAATGGTTCTATTGACGGACACATGGTAGACTTCTTGAAACCGGAAATAAGAGGTTGAAATGTTGTTTTAGGAATGTTGTTTTGAAAATGGCTGACACAGCATGGAACTCCAAATGGTATCTCTTGGCTGTAAATTTGAAATTTGAAAGGTTAAGGGAGGATAAGATCCAATTTTACCATCTGGGTTGAAGTCCGTTTTCAAATTGGAGGAGCGCTTGGACGTTTCGGAGATAAGAGGTCGGAATGTCGTTCTGGAAATGTTGTTTTGAAAATGGCTAACAAAGCATGGAACTCCGGATGGTATCTCCCAGATGAAAATTTGAAATTTGAAAATTAAAGGTAGGATAAGATCTAATTTTACCATCTGGGTTGAAGTCCGTTTTCAAATTGGAGGAGCGCTTGGACATTCCGGAGACGTGAGCCTGGAATGCTAATCTGAAAATGTTGTTTTGAAAACGGCTAACAAAGCATGGAACTATGGATGGTATCTCCCGAATGCAAATTTGAAATTTGAAAGGTCAGGGGAGGATAAGATCCAATTTTACCCTCTGGTTTGAAGTCTGTTTTCAAATCAGAGGAGCGCTTGGACATTCTGGAGACAAGAGGCCGGAATGTCGTTCTGGAAATGTTGTTTTGAAAACGGTGAACAGAGCATGGAACTCCGGATGGTATCTACCGGCTGAAATTTTGGAATTTGAAAGGTCTAGGGAGGATAAGATCCAATTTTACCATCTGGGTTGAAGTCCATTTTCAAATTGGAGGAGCGCTTGGATGTTCCGAAGACAAGAGGTCGGAATGTTGTTTTGGAAATGTTGTTTTGAAAATGGTTGACAGAGCATGGAACTCTGGATGGTATCTCCCAGCTGAAAATTTGAAATTTGAAAGGTCAAGGGAGGATAAGATCTAATTTTACCATCTGGGTCGAAGTTCGTTTTCAAATCGGAGGAGCACTTGGATGTTCCAGAGACAAGAGGTCAGAATGTCATTTTGGAAATGTTGTTTTGAAAATGGCTGACAGAGCATGGAACTCTAGATGGTATCTCCCATCTGGAAATTTGAAATTTGAAATGTCAAAGGAGGATAAGATCCAATTTTACCATCTGGGTCAAAATCCATTTTCAAATCAGAGGAGCGCTTGGATGTTCCGGAGACAAGAGGCCGGAATGTCATTCTCGAAATGTTATTTTGAAAATGGTTAACAGAGCATGGAACTCCGGATGGTATCTCCTAGCTAAAAATTTGAAATTTGAAAGTTCAAGGGAGGATAAGATCCAATTTTACCACCTGGGTTGAAGTCTGTTTTCAAATTGGAGGAGCGCTTGGATGTTCCGGAGATGTGAGCCTGGAATGTTGTTTTGGAAATGCTGCTACAAGAATGTTGCTGCAGGAATGTTGTTTTGGAAATTTCAAAACTTCCTAAAACTTAATGAAACCTTGTCAGCTCACTTAAGCACCACAGAAACATCCAAAATCCACAGGAAACCTATCCCAAAGTCAAAAAATGAAGGAAAAAGTGAATCAAGCGAGCGAGGGGGGCGAAGCCCGAAAAACCCAAGACTTAGCAATTTTTTATTTTAGGGGCAAATTATGGTCAGCCAAAAATGAGACTTTGAAGGGCGCGTTGACCAAATAGGACACCAAAAAAGGGCATGCAAAATGAGATGGGAGCAAAGAAGCCCATCGGGAGCGAAAAGAGGGTCCTTGCCTATGGCGGGGCGTGTGTGTTAAATATGCACAACAAATGGCGACTCGTTGGGAAAATGCTCCAGAGCATTTTGATGACAAACTGGAATCACGAACCCAAAATATTTGGTTTTGACCTTCACGCTAGGGAAAACAAGCTAGATGCTCAACCAAAGGATCAAAACCACTAGTTAACCCAGCCTTCAGTATGCTGAAAATCCAAGTGTGTGCAATTGTGTTAATTCCCATCCTTTAGTTGTTGGAAGAACCCAAGCTCCATCAAGTTAAGCTACGTAGTTTATGCTAACTCCAAAATCATTCAGGACATTTCCTCACTGCCCCGATGAGGTTGTCGTTGTCATTCTCTTGAACATTGCTCTATTACCGGTCGGGCATTCATAGCCCTGGTAGAGTTGCTCATATACCCCTAAAAAGCTAAATTTATCTTCTTTTGATTTTCAATATTTTGCTTTCTTTCTCTTGTTTCTTTTCTCTTTTAAGTTCTTTTATTTCAACCTGCAAGCAATGAAGCTCGCACTTAGGGATGAGAATCACAGTGGTGCTAAAGCAGAATTTTAGATTTTTCACTTAACTAGACTTCACAGTGGACCTATAGTGACCGTCAGATCCTTAAAATATGTGAGAGATATAAGATTCCAGAATAGAATCAAACCAACCAATGACTTATCCACTTTGAATCAAACATCTAGATCACTTGATACTAACAGAAGATCCTCACCATCCACTCTAAAAACTTGATTAGAGTTTGACAAAAAAATAAATAGAACAACCCCAAGTGATAAGAATGATTGTTGTGCGCACAAATATGCCCAGCCAAAAGCAGAGGGACCCCAAACAAAGTAGAAACAAAGTGAGATAAAACAAAAGAAAACAAGAGAAAATGAAAATAAAACACGAAAACGAACCAAAGCGGGACAACGAAAGAAAAAAATGAAGAAACAATGAAGAAACTACTCTAGAGAAAGAAACCTACAATAGACAAACTAACCTAAGGAAGATAGAGTATTTACAGGAAACCTACACTACTTAAAAATGAGCTATGTACAAAGATATTTACAAAGAACTACGTTCAAGCAAGGCCAACCGATACTCATGCCCATTGGATTTCGCAATGCGTGCACAAGCATACGGGGAATCGTTATAGTTCTCAACCATGCATATTTATTTTTATATTTAGAGGGAATAAATTCAATATGGAAGCATTCAAATTCTACCGCAACATCATGAAGAATCAACAATAGAGGAGGCTCATGAAACCCATTATTAATCCATAAACATGTCCATTTTTCCTCATTTTCATAATCAAAATGATAAGTGCAGCTATGAAAATTAATAGGAGAAAGGAAGGATAGAACCTGGATTTCATCACATGGAGGTGGCAACATTTGACAATTGAGAGCAAGCACTGCATCGTTAGTCTTTGCATTAGCAACCTCGGGTGGGCATGGTGGAGGGTGCAACATCTCAAGGATCAAGTCTGCATAAGGCAGGGAGAATGGGGCAGCAAACACTTCTTCCACATCTTGTGTGGGATCAAAAATCCCCCTTGGCAATTCTTCAAAAAGAAGTACTTCATCTCGTTGATCTTCTGCAATCCGAGCGTCCACATGATTGTTGTCCTCGAAAGGAAACATGTTGTCCCATCTCCTTTCCCAAGTGTCGACCTTATCTTCATGATGCTCAGTGTCATGGGATGATGACATGTGCAAATATGTCCTATTGCAGCCATCTGAATATGAAGGAGGATCAGCAATGATCATGGCAGAAGGACTCCAAGTTGCATCTTGTAGTCAACTGGGTGCTTCATCTCTATTGGTAGCTATCTTAGCACCCCCACCTTTGTCTTCTCTTTGTTGTTCATGCAACTCATCATGACATTCACTCATTTCCCCTTGCTCACTATCGCTATAAATGGAGAAGGAACCCCTCTCCCAATCCGGAAACTCTAGTGCATCACCATTCAGAGGCTCAAGGAGTATGCCTTCATCGCTATCGTCTTTTGGGATGTGTTCTTCCTCGGCATGAGCATACCTCCATAGTACAACTCCCAATGGAAAGAAGTCATCAATTGATGGCACCTCATCAAGGGGGCCAAAATTTACTATGTGATTTTCCTCTAAAGACTCACCATAAATCCTATCGTCCATGGTACTCAAATGCTCTTGAAAAGGGAGAAACTCTTGATGACTGGTGGACAACATTACTATTTGATCTACTACATCGCTTGAAAGCTCGAGACTGTATTCCTGTCCTTCTTCTATTTCTGTCCCAACATGCTCTTGAGGACTACCCCTAGCTGAGTCATTACTTGGCTCAGGCTCTTGGTCCTCACATTTTGTTCATGAAGCAACTGCAGGAAGTGGTGTGCTCAACTGCCTTGCTTGTTCTCTAACTTGTTGGACAACTTCTTGGCATAGCTCGCATGTGAACTCCTGCACCAATTTGGTAGCAGCAATACCTCCAAATCCACCTAACATTTTAGCTCAGACCAATCCTTTTCTAGCCTTGACACTAACTCATTATGTCTATCCATGATTGGGTTCTCATCGTCATTTGAAATGAAAATCTGGTAGTGAATAGTTGCACCCTGTAGTTGTTCCCACTCCTCTAAGTCTGCATTTTTAGGTTCTTGGCCACTATCATTGACGAAGGAGAGGTCTTCCATTCTAATTTTAGTTATGCCTTCATCATCATTTTTTGTTGTCCCAAGGCTATCAACCTCTTCCTCTTGCTGATTTTCAGCATCTTCATTGGCTGCCCCAGCATACACTGCTACAAAATTTATTGACTCATCCTCAACTGCCAATGGCTCCTCTTCCTGAGTGGAGGACTACCCCTCACTAGTGAAGGAGAGGCTTTCCAACTCCATTATTAGTGAACCTTCACCAAAGATTTTTGCTATTCCCAGAAAATCAACTTCTCCTTCTTGATTTTTAAATTCAATGTTTGTTGTCCCAGCTCTAGTTTGTGGTGGATTTCCTGGTTTATCTTGAAGGTGATGTCCTCCAGATGTTGATAGCTTTTCTACCATATGGGATGACTCATTCTCCTTGATAGTTGGCTTCTCTAAATTGCTCAAATTGTCTTTGACTTGGGTGATGACGCTTGCACATGACAAACAAGTAAATTCAGAATGTGGTGCATTGTGAAATCTGCACCAACTTGACATTAGTGCTTCCTCCAATCTTCGTTCATCTTTTCTGCCCAAACATTCTTGGATCAGCTCTTCAAATGCCTTGGCTTCCATGGTTGTCAATTCCTCCTCCGGGTCTGCAAGGGCCAAAGACTGGTAGATTTCCCAAAAAGGAATATCTCCTTGCAAGACTCTTTCAATTATGCTCAAGAAGGTTAGACACTCCAATTCATTGTGCCTACAAGTGCAATGGATCCTACACTTATCTACCAATGCAAATTTCTGCAACGGCCTTCTTAATCTCCTATTTAAATCCGCATGTAGCTGAGTGATGTTGATTTTCACATGCTGCTCCATTTCGACTCAACTTCTTTTTTCATTCAAAATATTCTGATTTTATGTTTCAATATTAAAAGAGATCTCTCTATCTCATATTTCTTCTTTCAAAGTGCTCTTATCGATTTCCAACATTCATCTTTGTAGCCTCAACATGTCAGCCCTCCTTCTAGTGCCAGTTCTGTTGATGGTGTTTTAATGCACTTCTCAACATAGGTAATGCATAGGTGCATCACCTCTCTTGAAAGATAATCTTCCACAATCAAATTGTGAAACACTATCCCAAGGTCTCTCGGATGTCAGGTCTTGATAGTGCTTGGAATATCTCAGTTGATTTATGTGATTTGCTGGAATCACAAGGTGGACTTATAGATGAGTTACAAAGTGGGGAAGTTGGATCTGTAAATGGAGTGGGAGAGTTGTTGAGCGTTTGTTGCACGTTCAAACAACAGTCTAGAACTCCGTTTCAACATCAGATTTAGCTTTATAATGTGCATTGAATCTTTCCTAAGGTTACTTATTAAAAAAAGGAAAAAGGGCAGGGAAGAGAGAAGGTTCATGGATCTAAAACTATGAATGAACAATGATCATGGAGGCTACTACAGTAGATAAACTCCCTAAACTAGGTTTTGGTTGGCCAAGAGGATCCTACAGTTACACAAAACCAGTGCAATCTTCTAAGGACTGTAGATTTTCAGTTTGCATACATACATCATGAACATGCAAGTGAACTAGGTTGCAGCAGTCAAATAAAGAAGCCCAGGCTAACTTTACACAGCAACTTGTCATCAACAAGTGCCAAAAGTATGGGCTGAAAATTTATCAAATATTGAAACAACAATCACCATTACCACTTTCATTCAAGAAACTACAACTAAAACTAACTTGGAAGGTAGAACCATGCACAGATAATGAGAAAACTCAAAAGTAACACCCATAGATCATGCAATTTTGCTTTATATTGCTGTAGAATGTTTTTACAATAGCTCTCCAACCCTTACAAATGAGGGGAAGACCCCTATTTATACTTTTCCAAAGCCCAAATGAATGACTAGTATTGATTTACATTGTGTGGCTCAGATTCAATTACATTAGGGCTTCACCTACCCCACAATATTCAGCAATTTAAAACACATCTTTGTCTTTTTCCTATTTTGTCTTGTAGTGGCCAGTCACTATAGTAGTTTTGTCTTCTAGCTGATTTCCCTTTTACTATAGCTGAAATTTGAAAGCTACCTTCTTCCCAATGGAATTTTATCATTCCTCATTGGATCAAATGGTTCTACCAATGGACACATGATAGACTTCTTGAAACCAGAAATAAGAGGCCAAAATGTTGTTTTAGGAATGTTGTTTTGAAAATGGCTGACAGAGCATGGAACTCCAGATGGTATCTCTTGGCTGCAAATTTGAAATTTGAAAGGTTAAGGGAGGATAAGATCCAATTTTACCATTTGGGTAGAAGTCCTTTTTCAAATCGGAGGAGCGTTTGGACATTCCGGAGACAAGAGGCCGAAATGTCATTCTGGAAATGTTGTTTTGAAAATGGCTGACAGAGCATGGAACTTTGGATGGTATCTCTTGGCTTCAAATTATAAATTTGAAAGATCAAGGAAGGACAAGATCTAATTTTACCATCTGGGTCAAAGTCCGTTTTCAAATCGGAGGAGCGCTTGGACGTTCCGGAGACATGAGCCAGAAATGTTGTTCTGGAAATGTTGCTACAAGAATGTTGCTGCAGGAATGTTGTTTTGGAATTTTCAAAACTTCCTGAAACTTAATGAAACCTTGTTAGTTCACTTAGGCACCACAAAAAAATCCAAAATCCATAGGAAACTTATCCCCAAAGTCAAAAAATGAAGGAAAAAGCGAATCAAGCGAGCGGGGGGGCGGGGGAGCGAAGCCTGAAAAACCCAAGACTTAGCAATTTTTTATTTTAGGGGAAAAATATGATCAGCCAAAAGTGAGACTTTGAAGGGCACGTTGACCAAATAGGACACCAAAAAAAGGGCACGCAAAATGAGATGGGAGCAAAGCAACCTGCCAGGAGTGAAAAAGAGGGTCCCTGCCTACGGCGGGGCATATGTGCAAAATATGCACAACAATGACCTTTCCTTTTCCTTTCACATCCTTTTGCATATTTCTCTTTTGATTTACCAGACCTTTTTTGTTCTAATAGAATGTAGCAATGTGTTTAGTTTTGTTACAATTTTAGCACACAACATTCTTCTTACTAGACCAAATATTCCATTGATTTCATCTTGACCTGAACTGGTTAGTTGTATGGCCAATTCTATTGCATGTGTAACATCTGATATTTCTATGAAATTGATTCATCAGCTTTTTGCATTCTTTTGAATTATGACCAATCTTATGAAAATTAAAACACTTACTTGAGAAAGATGGACCACTTTGATTTATCTTACTTCTACACTGAGAAGCCATATGTCCAGATTTATTGCAGTTGAAACAATGTCCATTGAATCTCCAAGCATTAGGTTTCCTTACCAGATACCTTCCGGGTCTGTTCATTTGATCTCCTTCCTTGAATCACCTTTTTCCTAAATTCCTTTATCCATATTTTGAACTTTCTCTTTCCTCATATCCAAGACCTCTTTTGTCATCATGAGTCCTTTGATTATCAATCAGTTCATTAAGCATAGTTGAGTTGGCTTTGAATTTTTCCTTGTACTCATTTGTAGTAGCAAGTTCATTTATGAGATCATCTAGTTTTCTTTCAAGTGCTTCTTCATTGTTTCTAGATATCTCCAACTCATCATCCAATTGGATACATAGTTCATATTTTTCTTTTAAGGATTGTTCTAGGCTTTCTTCATTCTTCTTTCTATCTTCAACCTCTTTGGTCATTCTCGTCATGATGGATTCCATTTCAACCTTCAGAACTGTATTCTCTTGGGTGAGCTTTTCACATTCTTATGTCTTTTCTTTCAAGGCTTTACTGGTTTATTCATCTTCAGTGCTCTTATTATCTTTTTGTTGAATCTGATCACAACATTCTTTTCTCTTCTCTCTTGACTTGTTGATTTTGTCTTTCAGAGACTCAATGAATTTCTCTACATCATTGAGATTCGCTTGAGTTTCTGGACTTCAACCTTTGACTAATCAAGGTCATCTAGGGCCACCATAATTTTTTGTTCAAGACTACTTGAATTCATTGAAACTTCTTCCAAGATCTCCCCAAGCTGTTAGAATTCTTCTTCTGAGGAACTAGATCTGATAACAATTGTTGGAAACAAGCTACACTGAGAGGGGGGGTGAATCAGTGTTGTGCAAACATTAACTTTATCAACCTTTAACTTCAAAGCATTAACAACATTCAATCATAATGAATTAACAAATAAATGAACACAACACCATAACACCAAGATTTTTATGTGGAAACCCTATTAGGGTAAAAACCACGGTGGATGGCCAATCCACAATTATGATTCTAAGTATACTCAAAAGTGAATATTACAAGAGGGGAATGCACACGCATTCAGGCGCACTGCCTAGAGCTCACTACTCAAAAGAAAGAGGGCTTGTTTCCCAAGAGTTCTGATTAAAACCATCTGAGAGTTTGAATTGAGATGATTAGCATCTACAAATGCTTGATAACATTTCCAATTAAGCTCAATAATAGATTTGTTTCCTTACAAACTAATTTTGTACTTCTTCTTTGTTCTACTCATGCACACACCACATATCTTCTATGCACAAGTGAAACTATGCTTGATCGCTTCTCTGCTTTGCTCTAACTCACAATTCGCACATCAACACGCATCAAACATCACACAAAATGATACAGATAAAATTGTATATATATCCACAATCATAGAATTCACTTACATTTGGTCGACTCCACTAGAACACAAAAATAATTACAACTGTTGGCTAGATCCATAATGAAATATTTATGCGCATCCTCCAAAGTCTGTTAAGACATAGAGGGGACCCAAACAAATAAAATTGAGCACAAACACATTTAATTAATTTATCCTTATGCATCTGCTACATAATGAATTTCATGAAGTTAGCTACAGTACAAGAAAAATTGAGAATATGCCAATCAGATCTTCTAATTCCCACATGAATTGATACGAGCCACTATGCTTCAATTTCAATAGAGATAATACACCAATAATCATTTCCTAAGATGCACAACACAAAATGATAACCTGAAATATTTACATAGATCAATGAATACTGAGTTACCGGATACTTTGTTCTGCCTTGTCGATTTTCAATCTATCTGTCAATATGCTTGAATGAGGATATGCATACCTAATCAATGCATAGGGTTGTCATCAACGACAACACCAGATGATAGTTGTAGTGTCTCTTGCCAACAATCTAGTGCTTTCATTTGGTTTCATAGTGTTTTATTGAATATTTTTTCCTTAATCAAGTTTTGAAGTCAAACCAATTACAATTTAGATATAAGCGGACTGTATACAACATACCTTTTTTTGTATGTATCAAAGTTCAAAATTTTTTTGTTGGATCAAGGATTTCAATATCTAGTGCATTGATATTTTTCAAAAATTGTTTTTGATAATTTGTTATGTTTCCACATGTGCAGAACAAAGAGCTTGATTTTCGGTGAAAACCTACATTCACAAGAAATAAAAAAATAAATATAATAATTATATTATATTTATTTAAAAATATATTTTTTTGGAATCTTATAATAAGGAATACATACTTACAAAAAATAAATTTAAATGAATTCGTTTGATCCCCTAAAAACTAAATCAAAAGTGGTTTTTTATCAGCATTTTGATAGGTGTAAAGGAGACTTCGTTATAGGTATGGTTTAAAACTAGCAAGGTTCTATCCAAGGTGGTTTGATCAAACCCTCTTCAATTGGAATCATTCAAATGGAACTTTTTAAGGCTTAAATCATTATATCTTCTAAAAAATGTGATTTGAGCAAAAATCAGAATCTCCCAAGAATTGTAAACCAACATTGTGGGATCACCCTAATGCATGGATTACCTTGATGACCTATAAGAGGTTAGTCGACATAACAAAATAGATTTTTGTAGAAAGCATGCAGAGAGGATGTCGCATGTATCTTCACAATTCACACATAATGATTGTTCATAATTCATAAGTGTAGATGTTCAAATGAGAGAGAAAACTTGTTTTTATCTGCATCCTAGGTGATCTTTTTGGATATAGGTCAACTTGGGACCATTTTAAAATCACCAAAGGTTGACACCAAAGTGATAAATATTTAAAAATCACCCCTTTAGGAATAGGGATCCCTCACCCTAGTTCATGTGTTTTTGGCCCAAAATTCTAAGGATGTCGAGGAATTAAGTTTGTTTTCTTGATTTGAACTCAAAAGATCAAATTGTTAATTTAATTAATTGTATATGCAAAGTAGGGTGTCAATATAGTGTGAAATTGTCAAGGGTGACAATTTACAACACTACAAAATAAATGTGAGATTTTCCATTGGAATAAGTTATTGTAATAAAATTGGCATGTGCTAAATGGACCCCAAAAACCTACAAGTGAACAACTTACTCATTTTTTGGGTATATTCAAAAATTCCAAAAGGTGGATTATGTTATTTTTTTGTGTTCTTTTTATCCATGATGTAAATTTAACCATTTTAGGATAATAAACTTTGGGTTTTATAGATTTGAGGAAATTTGCAAGTGACTTTTGACCATTGAGGTAACTAATATTGAGACTTGGAGGACTTGGTATGATTGCTCACACAAGAGAGGGTGATCCAAACCTTTAAGAGGGGGTCTTCATTTTTCCAAAAGAAAAATGGGGTGTGTTGTGAAAACTACACAATAGTTCTCCATATGGTTTTTTGTAGTACAATAGTACATATATAATGAGTATCACACCAAATAATAAGGTGCCACTTTGATCCCAAGAAAGGCACATGTTTTGAATAATCTTGTTAGAAAGGTATATTGCATAGTCAAAATTTACTTTTTGTACACATACTATGTACCCTAAATAAGTTATTCCAAATGATATCTTATTTATGTGCATTCTCTATAGAAACTTCATTTCATTTCATGTTGATGATACTATAATGTAAGGGTCTATAATTATTGCCAGCATCACCTTGTGACCATTATATTAGCTACCAAAAATTAACTCCATCTTTTTCCCTAATGACTTATTCTTCAGAACTTCTAGTGAGTGCATTCAATAATCATTCTCTCTAACCATAATCCCATCACTTTTTAGCTTGTGTAGGATGACAAGCCTTTAGAAATCTTCAGCACATAGTTCTTTCTATACACATCACTCTTTTCTCATAAAGGAGCTATCCAATTCATTGTGCAAGTGTGGAATATCAAGCCACATCTTATATTGGTTGTGAATTATATCAATCCAGTGGAACATTGTGATTGCTCTCACCAAAACTGTTATATAACTCTTTGACAAACAAGTGGCAAGGATATACTCTAAAGACAATAATGCCACCACAAAGGATTTTATGAGGGTTTCCATAATTTGAAAGAAAAAAATCTGATACCCAACTCTATAACTTGGCCACTGAATTAAAACATAATCTTGATATTTTTTAATCATAGAGAAAATGAAACTCAAATAACAACTCGACCTCATTGGCTCAAAGTTGGAGATAAAAATTCTTATGAGTTCTTCAAACTTTTATGCATGAAACAAACTAACACCAAAATCAAGGCCATTAAATTTGGTAATTGTTGTGCAATTTTTGCACACACGCCCCACTGAAAGTGGGGACCCTCTTTTTTCGCTTTTTGGTGTTTTGGCCCTTCTTTTCTGGGGGTTTTGCTTGCTTTTAGGTCATGCTTTAATGTCCATCTTGCCAATTAAAGTGGCACACTTATGAATTTTATTGAAAATCTCAAGTTCTGAATGCATTCCAGAGTTTTCACTACTTTCGAGAAAATCCACCTGGGCCGGATTCTCCCGGCTTTGTTCGATGTCCCGAGGTTGTCGCCTTTTGACCCTATTTTCGAGAAAATCCATATGGTCCGAGTTTCCCTGAAGTCCGTCGTCGTGTCAAATCCCTAATTTTTTGTGGTCGTGGTTATCTTGTCAACCGCATTAATCGCGTTTGTGTGGGTGTTTTGGGGCTTTGATATATTGGATTTTGGGAAGTAGTTGATCATTTGAGTTTTTTCATTTGCTATCATTTGAGCTGGAGTCTTGGAGCTTCCAGTGTTTTGTTGGATTATGATTTTTGAAGCTGTTTTGATTGTGCATTTGAGTTTCGTGTGCGTGGATTGTATCATGCTTGCATTTGATAGTTATCTGTTAGCATCACCAATTCCAACCCTTTCGCTATCATGGTATGTAGAAATGCTCCTTTGCTCTATTGATTTTGAATGGCTTTGCCTCATTTTCCTTCTGGTTTTTCGTGGTTTCTTGATTTCCACGTGTATGTCCATCGTCATTGGGAAGTTTGGGGTTTTTTCACTGCTATACTGGTCTGCTTGGCTAGTCATTGATGTTTACTTTTGGTCTGGTATTGATTCTTCTTTGGGCGTTTGCTTGCATTGGTCTTAAACTCTTTGTTCTGGTGCGTGAGCAAGTCGTGACTGGTTCTATGTGTTTTCATGGCTGACATTTTAGGGTTCTTATCCTAGGGCATGGCCAATCCTCTTTGAAATGTTGTGAGGAGTGTTTTAAATTCGTGTTTCATCCATTAGAGGCCTAGGTTAAGTTGTTTTCAGAGTGTTGGCTTTTGGTCCGGGGTTTTTTTTGAATCATTTTGGTGAAAGTAAGGAAGATGTGGACGAGTTCGAGTTTTCGAAGTTCTCGCAAAATTCTGCTTCCCCCAGATTTCCTTGATTTATCCTTGTTCTTTCCTTTTAATACTTTTCTTGATTTCATAAGTTTCACCAAAATCCGCACTTTCAAGATTTTCCCGATGTCCGCAGTTGGTTCGTTTTAGCGGATTCGTGCTTTAATTTTGATGTATCCAATTTTCACCAAAATATGTTCCCTCCAGATTTTCTCAGATGTTCCATGTCTCCTCCTTTTTCCTAGGTTTGTTGTAATGGTTGTTGTTTTCACCCAAATCTGTCTCTGGCAGATTCTTCCAGGTTTTCTGGGAGAACATTGAATTTGATGATTAGGAGAAATCTATTTATTGATGATGTCTTTTATTGATTAAATGAGCTTATGCCAAGTACCTTTTGGGATATTCCCTTGTTGATTGATGGATTGAAATAATGTTATGGGATTTTGCATGCTTGGTTCACTGGAATCCACCTGGTCTAGATTTTCTCGAAAGTTCTCACCAGGGTGGAATTTGTGAGGGGGGCTAAATCCTGAACTTTGAGGTAATAATTTCCCGCACTTGTTGTTTCTTTTGGATCTGATTGTGGTCACCTTTATGTGTTTGTAAGCAAGATCAGGATAGGATGCTGCTAGTTGAGGCAATGGCAAGGAGACTAATCTAGGTGCAGAGACTTCTATCATCTCAGATGCAGAGAAGGTAAAATTAGACATAAAGAGCTAGATTCTTGAGAGCAAGCTGACCTCAATTTGGTCAGGGATCACAGATACGAATGTCGTCATGTGGGGCTATGAGGAATTTAAGGCTGAGATGTCTGCATTGATTCCTCCTCTGTTGGCTAGAAGAATGGTAGACTCTAGATTGGCTCATGTGGCAAGTTTTCCTTCCACGATGCAGTGCTATGAATTGGTACTTGAGTGTGCCAGAAATTATGATAGAGGGACACAAAGGATAATTGGTCCCCAGGGAAGGATCTTGGCTGGGTTTTGTCTTGTATCCATTGCTGCAACCTTTGACATGCCTGATAGGTCCCATGTGGTGGCCTTTGACATGGATGGCACCAGGAATTATTATGAGGAGAATATAGTTAAGTCTCAGCAGGTGATTAACTCTTGGCTAGAGAAGCCTAAATCCCATTTCTCCAATTTTCCAAAGCAACTATTCAGGCTTAAGTTCAAAAGAGAGTACTACAATGTCATCACTCTTCTCAGCAGGTTAGTGGGATTGAAGAATGTAGGTGTGTTCGAGACTTTGGTATTTAATGTGATTACTAGACTAGAGTAGGGAATTGACTATCATTGAGCAGGTGTCATCAGTGTTGTGACTCATGAATAGTTATGCAACATCTTGCAAACCAAGACCTTTACCATGACCTCTTACCTAGTGTATTCATTGGCCAGACTTCACCCGTACAAGGGATTGAGCACTAGGGGTACCTTTGGGCAAGATGCCATTTATGAGGTATATCCACAACTACACTTAACTGGAGGGCGCTATAGGAGATCCAATGAACATCACCAGGTTGCTCCAAGGTGCAGAGCATATGAGAATCTCAAATAAGACTAAAGAGTTGATAAGAAGATATGGGGCATGGTTTATCTAGTTCCCCACTTTCTCAAACATCAGAATTGATGGTTTTCAAAGGGTGCCCTACAGACTCCCTAGATACCCTACTGATCATGTCATATTGTTGGAAGTCACTAGGAAGATTTGTTACTTCAATAATGTTGTGAAGGGAGAAATGCACAAGACTGGCTTCGAGAATGCTTTTCCCTTGAAGATAGGAATGGGTGAGGTATGTGCTTCCATTCAATCTACTCATGCTTCTAAGGAGGAGATGAGTATTCTTGGTCTCTCTTTCCATTCCAAGAGGGCAAGGTTTGACATCACTGGCGAAGCTCAAAAGAAGGCCAGTAGGGAATACAGCCATAAGGCCCATATTAAAGACTATTGGTTTAACCTTGCTGATGAGTTTGAGGTAAGGAAGAAGAAGTTCTCTAGATTGCCAGTGGATTTGGTAAGGCTATACAATGTGAAGGCCATCCTTGACTAGGTGGAATAGGATGAAAACTTAATCCAGGGTCATGTTTACGAGGCAGTGAAAGATAGGCCAATTGGGGAAGTTGATTGGTTAGAAGAAGAAAAGATTGAGTTAGACCAAGAGAAGAAGGATTACAAAACTATCACAGAAGGTGGAGGAGGCTCCTAAAATTGATAAGGAGAGTGAACCACCAGTGGTAGAGATGGAAAGCTCAGGGGAAAAGACACAAGTATACATGAGGAGGTCAAGGACTCCTTCCCCAAGGGATACTACAACAAAGGATAATGTTTCGATGAGTGTTCCTGTTGTCGAACAAGTGAGTGTCTCTATTCCTCAGGATGCTGGTAAAACACAGGAGGAACCAAAGAAGGATGAGGATCCTAAGGATTTGGGTGAGGAAAAGTTTATGGAAGGATACCTCTATAATGGAGAGGCAAAGATTGATAAATTAGTACAGTCCCCCTTGGTGGCATATACATACTCACCTGTAAGGAAGCAAGTGAATAAGTCTCCTCAAAAGGAGGAAGAAATACCAGCTAGAGCCCCTTCACCAGTACAGGTGGTTGTGGAAGAACAAGTACAACAGAAATAGAATCCAACCATGGATATTCCCAAGGTGCCAAGTGTTGAAATGGATACAACTGGTGATAAGCAAGAACAAGAATAGGATGGGCTAAATACAGTGCCTGTCGAGTCTACTACTCCACACTGGCTAGAGAAAGGGTTGAAGAGTAAGATGGTGATAGTGGAGGATTCGCCTCCTAATTGGGATGTTATTATGGCTAATGTAGAAAAGGAAAAAACTAAGAAGAAAGCAAGGGTTGTGTGCCGGATTGCAAGAGATGGGTTGGCTAATAGAGTGGCTCACATTGCTACCCCTACTCTAAACAAAGATAGAGACAATGTGATTGCCCAGGATTACCATGTGCAAACTGTTGACTTGGGGTGTGCTCCTATGGAGAAGGATATTCAAGAATATGAAGGTTCTAGTGTAGTGATTATGGGCAGGTTGAAGAAGGTTGTGCAAACGAGGCATGAATTAGAGAGGGAGAATGAAAAACTGAAGAAGTACTTGCAAGAATTGATGAAACCTTTGCAAGCTATTGACTCTTCCTCCTCTATTGCAAGTTTCTTGCCTGAGGAGACAATATTTGAACTTGAGAAGATGAAGGGCACCATGCATACTTCAATTGCTTGGTTACAAGGTGTCCAAACCAAAGGGGATGATGCTATTAAGGACATTTTGTCAACTGGTGGTGATTCTATGATATCAATGGATTAGTTAAAGGTTGTATTACCCCAGGATAATGTGGATACTAATCTCCTACTGCATAAGGCTACAACAATCATGGGATTCACTAAAGATAAACTGGTAAAGTATGGGATTCTTCCTCTTCCAAGAGTTTATGAACCTTGGGAATGATTTGAAATCTTGCAAATGAGGTAGAAGGCCTTGAAAATGATCCATAAAAATGCAAGGCAGATTGAGGACACATTGGCTGGTATCCATGACAAATGTATCTCATTCTTTGAGGTCATGACAGGAAGGAAGAAGTTTGCTCCAAAACCTCTCAATTTGGAGCAGCTTAGGAAGTGGTGGAGAGATGTTTATTCTCCAATCAGTGAAGGGCCAGTTACTGGACATCAATTGGATGATGCTACAACTTATATTGTAGTCATGGATAGATACTTGACTAATAAGACCGATTGGGATGGTACAGTTAGGCAGGCAAGAGATGACATTAAGTCTCTTGAAAGAAGGATTAGGGTTTTGCTAGTGCCACCTGTTGTTGAGTTGGATATAGTTTTGTCAGCCATACATGGTGAAGAAGCTCAAGCTAAATACAAGGATGGGGAGTAGCTATATAGGGTTACATTGAGATTTCTGCTTCCCATTATTCACATGTATTGGGCCGACCTTTTGGTTACCTTGGCGGTTTTGGATGAAATTGGTGCTAATGGCACATTTCATGTTATGTTTGAATATCTTTGAGGCCAACCTCTTGTAGGTCATGTTTTTAGTGTAAAATTATCTTTTGGGCCAACCTATCTTAGGGATTCTCTATAAAACGAGCATGTTGCCTTATTTGAAAATATATATAGGAGAATAGATAGGCAGTTTTAGATATAGAGAGAAAATAGACAAGTGGTATTAAAGTGAATTAGGGTTTATTCTCAAGCAAGTGTTGTAACATAAATCTGGAGTTGTTGCCATTTTGGATGATTTAATATAAGAGAGATATTGTGTTTGGTATCTATCTTGTGGAATTTCATCTGGCATGGTTCTTATTATTCTATATTTCAAATTGCTTATAATTTTATTCTTAAATAGTTTGATAATTCATAGGGTTTCATGTTTGGAATGTTTGCAGTGATCTCTAGTCCATACTTTTTGTAGTTAGCTAATTGTTAGCTGCTTTGCAAAGTTAGCCTGGACTTAAAATTATGCTTAGTTCAGTTATAAGGGTTTATTCATCTCAATTGCAATAGGATTGGTTGAATGAATGTTTATGATTTGAAAATATTTAAATACCTTAGAATATTGAACTATTTTTGTGAAATTGCAGATTCATCTGGGTCAAGCAGAAAGTAGTTTATGAGAGATCGGTCCATTTTGAGCATTTTATCTTTTGGCATTTTCAATCTTAGGGTTAGAAGTAGCCTTAGAATTATCTCTGAAACCTTTATCTTTTTGTTGTTTCTTTATTATCAGGGTCCCAACCAAGATTCTAAGTATTGATTTATTACTTAGATCTGATAAATTTGAAGTCCAGTGTTTGCTCGTAGTAAGGTCCCATTGTGATTACCATTATTTTCACATTATCTCTGAGTTGTTTCACTACATTGTCAAAACCTGACATTAGAGACCTTGGGGTTATCTCTTTTCCCATAGAGATTTACCTTTCAAGAGAGATAGGATATCATATTCTGTCTAAGTTGTTGTTGTGTAGAAAACATCATCAACAAATTGGCACTAAAAGGAGGGCCTTTGAACAAGTAAACTGGAGTGTTTCTTAAATGCCATCTCTCCTGAAAGGCTTAGAAGAAGAACTAGATCTACTCCAGGAGGAGAAGAATTTCAAGAGTTGCAAGCCCCTACTAGGTCAAGAAGGACCAGAGGAGGGGAAGAATCATCATCAGCTCACCCACTTCCATCATCTCCATTATCCTCATCTTCATCTGACTCTGAGGGACATCCCATTCTGCAACCACAACCAGTCATAAATCAGCCATTACCACCCCCACCTCCACCAATGGCTTTTCTTGCTAATAATCCATCCCCATTGATCTTTAATAATTACAATGTTATGCCCAAGAATCCTGAGCACTTATGCTCTAAGTTTCACACTCATGATCCCAATAGGACAACAGAATAACACATTAGGATTTTCCAGACTTGTCTAAGAGATAGAGGAATTAACCATGAGGATGTTTCTTGTAGGCTTTTTCCTTATTCTCTAGGAGAAGAGGCCTTCTATTGGTATAATCACTTACATGTTGCTTCCATCCATAATAGGATTGAGTTAGAAACTGCATTTCTGCAAAAGTTCAAGATTCCTATTAGTGCTAATGAGTTGTACTTGCAATTTACTGGAGTAAAAAGAGAGATTAATGAGCCCATAGGATCATTCAATGATAGGTTCCATCGAGCATACACCAAACTCCAGGCACCTTATGCTGGAAATGAAAATACTGCTTTGGAATTTCACCTTGAAACCTTGGATAGCCTCATAGCCACCTTCCTTAAACAAAGGACTAATCCTCTGAATACTTTGATCACCGCATATGTGGAAGCAATAAAGGTCAATATAGACTTGAGGCAATATTTATCAGGACCTTTGCCATCCTTAGGACCTACAGCTCACCCTGGACAAATTCAAGCCCTTAACCAAGCGTTGACCAGTCATGCTCCAATCATGAATCTTGTACCATCATTTCCTCTGGTTCCTCATCCAAGACTGCCTTTGAATCAAACTCAACCTATGACTTCATATCCGCAACAAAGAGCTGATCAACCCCTTCATCAGCAACAAGCTGGCTTCCCTACATACTTACATAATTTAGAAGTCTTGAATCAGGTTGTTGGTTTTGGAAACATACCCGGATATCCTTCTGGAGGTAATCCAAAACCACCTAACAGTCTTGATAAGGAAAGGTTGGATGAATTATCTGAGCAAGTGAAGAGGTTGAATACAGAGGTAACTTATTTGATAAATCAGAATAGCCAGCTTCAGGCTGCTCAAAAGAATATACAATCTAACTATGGCAAGGAAAACAAGAATTTTGAAAGGGGTCAATACTTTGATAGAAACCAGAATTTTGATAGAGGGCAAGGTTTTGGTCAGAATTATGACAGAAGGAAAGGCTCTGGTCAGAATTTTGATAGAAACCAACAAGGTGGACAAGGATTTGATAGAGGGCAACAGCCTAGGTAGAATAGGTCATGGAATACTGGACCAAATAATGGAGGGATTCCTACTCCCTTGGATCAGCTTGCTAATCAGGAGAAGCCTCTGAATGGTGTGTACTTAGTAGAAGAAGCTTTGTTTGGATGGTGCAGGCTCCATAAAAAAAGTCAAAACTCTGAGCTAGATTGTGTTGAATTTTAGACTATAGCTTCTATCTTTTAGTATGAAGTGGAGAATAATTCTACTAGATAGGAAATTGTACCTTCAAATCCATACGATTCTCTAGTACTGGTACTTAATCATGCCCCATTCCCTAGAGGTGAGGAAAATGAAACAGAAGAGGTATCTATTTCATTGGATGAAGTGGAACAAGTTTTAAATGAAGATGAGATTTCCCAGTTTTTTAATGAGGAGAGTTAGAATGATAATGGCCCTTTAAATGAAGAAGAAGTTAGTGTTGAAGAAGTTCAGATGTTTCAACAACCAACGAAGAAATATGATTTAAGAAATAGGCCTAACAAGGGTCCATAGGTTGGAGGTCCTTTCACTACTTCTATCCCTCCTAGCAATTTCAATACTCCACTAGATCCACAAGCTAGTAATAATCCACCTTATCCTCATGTACCAACATAGTACCTGTCGAAAGGAAACAATGATGAAATATCCAAAGATAAGCAGGTTGGTGGCTACAAGGAAACCCATGGTGACATGGATGTGGAGCAATTAGGTGAATATGTGACTGAGGAATTCAAGAAAGTGAAGGTAAGTCTTTCTGCTTTTGATTTATTAAGAGTTCCTGATATTAGGAATGTAGTTTTTGGATCATTTGGTTCAAACATAACACCACAAGGGGTAGCCACCAATGAGGCTGCTACCAGGTCTTCTAATTTTCAAACACCCAGAAGTTAGATCCCACTTGTAGACAAGAGGGGAGATAAGGATAAGGGTCAAGTGGCACAAGTTGATACTCATCTGAATTTGTTTCAAGGAAAAATGGAAACTCCTCCTTTCCTGATTTCTGTTCGTATCTTCGGAAAGAATTTGCATAATTGTCTTCTAGATTCATAAGCCTCTACAAATGTTATGTCTTTTTCTATTTGCAAAGCATTGGGTATTACCCCTATAGCCTCTCAAAAGAAGGTTACTCAATTAGACAAAACAAAGGTGAGTGTAGTTGGAGAACTAAACATGATCCCTACACAGCTTGCTTCAGATCCTAGAGTGCAGAAAGTGATCAATATCCAAGTTGCTGACATTCCTGATACTTATGGTTTGATCTTAGGAAAAGATTTCACTAAAGCTTTAAATGGATATACATCTACTGACCATTCTCATATGTGGTTACCATGGAAAGGATTCCCAAACCATATCAGAATTGAAAGAGAACCTCGAATGAAGTATGTAATCACGGAATACCAAAATATCTCAAATGAGGTATTGGTGTCTGAGGTTGGCATGGGAAATTATGTATTGGCTGCATCAGTTACAACAGATGAAGAAGTTTTTATGCTATAGGATTCTTCAGGTGGACACATTCTAGAGAGTAGTAGTCCTGAGACATTGATTGAACCAGAGAATGAAGTAGGTGATCCGGAGGACAGGCAGCTTGGTTTGTTGGATAACTTTCAGGAGTTCATCCAGAAGTGTATGGAAGATCAGATACAACTGAAAGGAAGCATGACATTTGAGGAACTATTTCTTCCAAATTGGTGCATATTCCATGATGCTCCTCATTCTGAGTTGGAATGTGACTTGTGTCAGACCGATGTCCAACAGATACATAAATGCATTAATCCAGTTCCACCTGTTGGACCTAATGTACAAAAAGGATTAAATAGTGATAAAGGTAAAAACCTAGTGCTTCCTGAAAAGCCCACTATCCTCAGCAAAGAACAGGGTAAATTGAAACCAAATGAACCTGATGGTTGTTGGACATTAAGATTTGATGGATCTAAATCTAAGCAGAGTGCTGGTGCAGGATTTGAATTTATTAGTCCTAAAGGTAAGAACTATTTTGCTGCCCATAGACTCCAGTTCCAAAGCACTAATAATGTTGTTGAATATGAAGCTTTGTTTCTTGGCTTATTAATGGCATCAAGGAAGAAGGTTAAGATATTACAAGTATTGGAACTTCAGATTTAGTAATCAAACAAGTAAGAAAACAGTATTCATGTTGTGATAGAAGAATGAGCAATTACAGGAATGGGGTGTGGGATCTCATTCAAGGGTTCGATGCTTTTAATATCCAATTGATCCCTCAAAACAAAAATCAAGTTTCTAATTCTATAGCACAAGCTGCTAGCACCTTGCAACCTTTCTCACTCTTGGGCTTGAAGAAATTTGCAGTCGAGCTGACTCTAGTGCCTTCAGTAGCTGACAATGTTACTAATTTCTAGGTATTTGAAGACGATTAGCATATTCTGGACCTTATTACAAGTTGTGATGTGTTTTCTTCCCAAGTTATTGATGAGATAGAGCCTTAGGAAGCATAAATTGACTTTGGAGGAATCATTAATTTGAAGACTAATACTATTCCAAGAGGTATGGTGCAACTTGAATGAATTTTTGATTTAGATAAAATAAGAGATCAAGAACAAAAGACTAAAAGGGAGTCTCTCAGTAGCCAGTGTGAGACATATAATATGGGGATATCAGAGGATTCGAGGAATGTTTTAATTGGCAAGGTATGTACTCCAGAAGAAAGAAAGGGAATTATTGATACCTTACATACATATCATGATGTAATAGCTTGGAGTTATGAAGATTTGAAGACATATGATACTTCAATCATCACACACACCATTCCTTTGAAATCAGATGTCAAACCATTTAGGTAGAGACAGATTCCAATCAATGCTTTGTTAGAGCCCCATTATTTAGAAAGAGGTGCATAAATTGCTTTCAGCACGCATTATATTTCCAGTAAGACACTCTACTTGGGTGGCGAATTTGGTTTGAGTAAGGAAAAATAATGGATAAATTAGATTATGTGTAGACTTTAGGAATCTGAATAGAGCATCAGAAAAGGATAATTATCCAGTTCCTTCATTGGATAAGGAGCTTCAGATTGTTAATGGATCTCAAAAAGATGTCCTTTTTGGATGGGTATTCTGGATATAACCAAGTTATGGTGCAGTATGAGGATAGGCACAAGACTACCTTTACTACTAAATGGGGAACCTTTTCTTACAGAAGGATGTCATTCAGGTTGATCAATGTTGGAGCTACATTCCAAAGAGCTATGGACATTTCTTTTAAGGATATAATTGGTAAGTGCATCATTATTTATATGGATGATTTGACTATTTTTTCCAAGAAACGAGGTGATCATATGACAGATTTATGCAAGGTGTTTCAAAGATGTAAAGAGTTTGAAATTTCACTTAATCCAAGGAAGTGCATTTTTGAGGTCACAGAAGGAAATTTATTAGGACCTATCATCTCAGAATAGGGTATTTCTATTGACCCTGAGAGAATATAGGCTATATTGAAGATTCAGCCTCCTGTGAGTAAGAAAGAGATGAAGTCATTCTTTGGTAAGATCAACTTTGTTAGGAAGTTTATCATTGGGTTTGCAGAGATAGTCAAGCCATTGAATGCTATGTTGAAACAAGAAGCAAAAATAGAATGGAATACAGAAGCTAAGGAAGCATTTGCAAAAATCAAGAAAACTATTTTTGAGGCTCCTATATTGGTAAGTCTAGATTACACTAAACCTTTTTACATATATTCATTCGCTTCTGATCACTCTTGTGTTGTAATATTAACTGAAAATTCTGATCAAGGTGATGAACACTCTATAGCCTTTATGACTACTCCCTTAAAAGATGTAGAATTAAGATATCATAATGTAGAAAAGAAGGCCTATGCTTTGGTCAAAGCAGTTAAGAAGTTGTGGCACTATATCTTGAAGAATAAAGTTTTTTCCATAGTGTCTGATCCTGTAGTAAAGCTGTTGTTGATGCAGAATGAGTTAGGTGAATGAAGGGCCAAGTGGGTGACCATGTTGCAGGAATATGATATAGAAATACAGCCCATGAAATTAGTAAGAGGACAAGGACTTACAAAGACAATGGTCGAGACCAGTCCTGATCTCATAGCTCAACACTATTACCTTCAAGAGGTGTCTCTAGGAGACTAGTATGATGAAATCATTTTCTATATGTTGAATTAGCAGTGTCTTGATCATCTCAATACAATTCAGAGGCAGGCCTTGCGATTGAGGAGTGGAATTTTTATGATGAAAGGAGTTGTCTTGTATAAAAGAAATCATGAGGGTGTATACTTAAGATGTCTAGGAAAAGAAGAAGCTGACAGAGTGATGATTGAATTTCATGAAAAATATGGCATAGGCCATGGTTTTGCATCATCCACTGCACACCAGATCTTGAGGGCAGGCTACTATTGGCCCAATTTATTCAAAGATGTACACCAACATGTGAGAACTTGTCACATATTTCGGACTACAACAAGTAAGAAAAAACATGCAGCTCTTCCACTCCAACCTATCATAGAGGTAAAACCGTTTGCATAGTGGGGTATGGACTTCATAGGTTCAATTAATCCTTCATCTTTTGTGGGCCACATGTATATTCTTACCATAACTAATTATTTTACTAGATGGACAGAGGCTCTTTCTTGTAAACAATGTATTTTGGATGTGGTAATCAACTTTCTTGAATCAGGAATTATAAATTGTTTTGGTTGTCCACTATCTTTGCTCTTTGATAACGGTCCTGCATTTGCATCACTGAATTTTTCTAATTGGGCGTATGATCATGGGATTGTTATTAATTTTTCATCCAATTATTACCCTCAGGGTAATGGTTTAGCTAAGCCTTCCAATAAGAACTTACTGACAGTTATTTGTAAGTTGCTAGAACAAAATCCTAAGGATTGGCACACCCAGCTCCGATTTTCTCTTTGGGATGACCGTACTAGACAAAAGGCATCCATAGGGACCTCTCTTTATTACCTGGTGTATGGTTTCGAACCTGTGTTTCCTATCCAGTTTAAAATCCCTACCCTACAGTTCATTAACGAATACTACAATGAAGAAGATAAATGTGAAGCCCGTTTGGCTGAATTGTTGCACTTGGAAGAGAAAAGAGATGAAGCCCTAGGGAACTTTGCTAAACATCAGGGCGTAGTAAAGAAATGGTTTGATAGGAGAGCTAAGGTAAAGGCCTTTAGGATTTTTGACTTAGTTCTCTATTGGGATAAAGCCCATGATTGTAAGGGAGAGCATGGTAAATTTGATAAAATTTGGCTTGGTCCTTACCATATTATAGAAATTCTGGGAGATAATGCTTTTCATTTGAAAACCCTCACTGGTGAGGATATCTCGTTGCCTATTAATGGGTAGTATTTGAAGCATTATTTTCAATCTTGAACTACTTGCATTTCATCTTGTACATAGCTAGAGTAGGTTTTCTTTCTGCTTTGTTTTTGTTGTTGGTTTTTCTTTGGGTTCCTTATTTCTTTGGGGCTGTTGCATTTGTATAACGGGCTATCTTGCTTTGGGATTGTTCTGAAAAAATATTTTCTAAACTCTAATAAGTTTTTCAGAGTCAGGTGGTGGACTTCTCTTATTTGATGTCCCTTATACTTGGAATTAGAATCACTTATTTTTTATACACTTTGGAATATATTTGGGTCCCACATTTTCACATTAAAATTAGGGATTCTGGAGCTGCATTGGGTCTTTGAGTGATTTGGCTTGGTGGAAAATCTTATATTCTGCTTCAGTGCCACTGTGTTCCTCATCCCTGAGTGTGAGTTTCATTACTTGCAAAGGTGAAGCAAAAAAGGAAAAAGAGAAATGGAAGCTTTTGAAAATTTAAATGAGCTTCACCTTATCAGGAGTATCCTAGTATTTCTACTGAAGCTATAGATGTCTGACTGGCAGTAGAGATATGCTTGGGAGGATCACAGCGATAACCTCATCGGGGCTATGGATGCTTGATTGGCAGCAAGGCTCTATCTAGGTTGCTTTTGAAGTTTGAAATTTTATGTAACTTGGTCAGATTTGCTCTAGTTCCTATTGCACTTACAGGATGGGAATAAATGCATAATACACACACTTGGACCTCGGTATAAGAAAATTTCTTCTTGCTTGTGGTATCTGAAACTTTGTTTAGAGGAGTCTTGATAAGAGGATTGAAACCAGAGATTCTGCGTTCTTGATTCTAGTTTATTCTTGAAATGATCTAGAGCATTTCCCCAGTGGAGTTGCCATTTGTTGTGCAGGTTTTACACACACACCCCACTGAAAGTGGGGCCCTCTTTTTTTTGCTTTTTGGTGTTTTGGCCCTTCTTTTATGGGGGTTTCGCTTATTTTTAGGTCATGCTTCAATGCCCATCTTGCCAATTAAAGTGGCACACTTATGAATTTTATTGAAAATCTTAAGTTCTGAATGCATTCCAAAGTTTTCACTGCTTTCGAGAAAATCTGCCTAGGCTGGATTCTCCTGGCTTTCTTCGATGTCCCGAGGTTGTTGCCTTTTGACCTTATTTTCAGGAAAATTCGTACGATCCGAGTTTCCCCGAAGTCTGTCGCCTTGTTGAATCCCCAATTTTTGTGGTCATGGCTGTCTTGCCGACCGCATTAATGGCATTTGCGCGGGTGTTTTGGAGCTTTGATATATTGGATTTTGGGAAGTAATTGATCATTTAAGTTTGTTCATTTTCTATCATTTGAGTTGGAAGCTTGGAGCTTTCAGTGTTTTGCTGGATTGTGATTTTTGAAGCCGTTTTGATTGTGCATTTGAGTTTTGTGTGCATGGATTGTATCCTACTTGCATTCGACGGTTATCTATTAGCATCACCAGTTCCAGCCCTTTCACTATCATGGTATGTAGAAATGCTCCTTTTCTCTGTTGATTTTGAATGGCTTCACCTCGTTTGCCTTTTGGTCTTTCATGGTTTCCTTATTTCCATGGGTATGCCCATCATCATTGGACATTTTAGCAGTTTTTCGTTGCTATACTGGTCTGCTTGGTTGGTCATTGATGTTTACTTTTGGTCTGGTATTGCTTCTTGTTTGGGTGTTTGCTTGAATTGGTCTTAAACTCTCTATTTTGGTGTGTGAGCAAGTCGTGCCTAATTCTATGTGTTTTCATGGCTGACATTTTACCCGATTCTTAGCCTAGGGCATGGCCAATCCTCTTTGAAATGTTGTGAGTGTTCTAAGTTTGTGTTTCATCCATTGGAGGCCTGGGTTAAGTTGTTTTCGAAGTGTTGGATTTTGGTCCAGAGTTTTTCTTGAATCATTTTGGTGAAAGTAAGGAAGATGTGGATGGGTTCAGGTTTTCAACGTTCTCATGGAATTTCGCTTCCTCTGGATTTCCCTGATTTATCCCTGTTCTTTCCTTTCAATACTTTTCCTGATTTCATAACTTTCCCCAAAATCCGCTCCTTCCGGATTTTCCCGGTGTCCATGGTTGGTTCATTTTGGCGGATTCATGCTTTAATTTTGATGTATCCGATTTTTTCCAAAATCCGTTCCCTCTAGATTTTCCCGAATGTTCCGTGTCTCCTCCTTTTTCCCTAGTTAGTTGTAATGGTTGTTTTTTTCGCCAAAATCCATCTCTGGCGGATTCTTCAGGGGTTTTCTGGGAAAACATTGAATTTGATGATTACGAGAAATCTATTTATTGATGATGTATTTTACTGATTAAATGAGCTTATGCCAAGTACCTTCTAGGATATTCCTTTGTTAATTGATGGATTGAAATGATGTTATGGGATTTGGCATCCTTGGTTCGCTGGAATCCACCTGGTCCGGATTTTCCCGAAAGTTCTCACCAAGGTGGAATCCACGAGGGGGGCTAAATCCCGAACTTTGAGGTAATAATTTTCTGCACTTGTTGTTTCTTTTGGATTTGATTGTGGTCATCTTTATGTGTTTGTAGGCAGGATCAGGATAGGATGTTGCTGGTTGAGATAAGGGGAAGGCAACGGATCCAGGTGCAGAGACTTCTGCCATCTCAAATGCAGAGAAGGTAAAATTAGACATAAAGAGTCGGATTCCTGAGAGCAAGTTGACCTCAATTTGGTCAGGGATCACAGATACGAATGTGGGCATGTGGGACTATGAGGAATGTAAGGCTAAGATGTCTGCATTGAGTCCTCCTCTGTTGGCTAGAAGAATGGTAGAATCTGGATTGGCTCATGTGGCAATTTTCCTTCCACGATGCAGTGCTATGAATTGGTACTTGAGTGTACCAGAAATTATGATAGAGGGACACAGAGGATAATTGGTCCCCAGGGAAGGATCTTGGCTGGGTTTTTTCCTGTATCCATTGCTGCAACCTTTGACATGCCTGATAGGTCCCATGTGGTGGCCTTTGACATCGATGGTGCCAGAAAGTATTATGAGGAGAATATAGTTAAGTCTCAGCAGGTGATTAACACTTGGCTAGAGAAGCCTAAATCCCATTTCTCCAAGTTGCCTAAGCAATTATTCAGGCTTAAGCTCAAAAGAGAGTACTACAATGTCATCACTCTTCTCAGCAGGTTGGTGGGATTGAAGAATGCAGGCGTGTTCGAGACTTGGATGTTCAATGTGATTGCTAGACTGGAGCAGGGAATTGACTATCATTGGGCAGGTGTCATCAGTGTTGTGATTCATGAACAGTTATGCAACGTCTTGCAAACCAAGACCTTTACCATGACCTCTTACCTAGTGTATTCATTGGCCAAACTTCACCCGTGCAAGGGATTGAGCACTAGGGGTACCTTTGGGCAGGATGCCATCTATGAGGTATATCCATAGCTACACTTAACTGGAGGGAGCTACAGGAGATCCAAATGTTCATCACCAGGTTGCTCCAAGGTGCAGAGTATATGAGAATCTCAGATAAGGCTAAAGAGTTGATAAGGAGATATGGGGCATGGTTTATCTAGTTCCCCACTTTTCTCGTACATCAGAATTAATGGTTTTCAAAGGGCTCCCTATAGACTCCCTAGATACCCTACTGATCATGTCATATTGTTGGAAGTCACTAGGCAAATTTTTTACTTCGATAATGTTGTGAAGAGAGAAATGCATAAGACTGGCTTCGGGAATGATTTTCCCTTGAAGATAGGAATGGGTGAGGTTTGTGCTTCCATTCAGTTTGCTCATGCTTCTGAGGAGGAGATGAGTCCTCTTGGTCTCTCTTTCCATTCCAAGAGGGCAAGGTTTGACATCACTGGCAAAGCTCAAAAGAAGGCCAGTAGGGAATACAACCATAAGGCCCATATTGAAGACTACTGGGTTAACCTTGCTGATGTGTTTGAGGTAAGGAAGAAGAATTTCTCTAGATTTCCAGGGGATTTGGTAAGGCTATACAATGTGAAGGCCACCCCTGACCAGGTGGAAGAAGATGGAAACCTAATTCAGGGTCATGTTTATGAGGTAGTGAAAGATGGGCCAGTTGGGGAATTTGATTGGTTAGAAGAAGAAAAGACTAATTTAGACCAAGTCATGGCCCCGATGATCAAATGCACCAAGATGTGGTTGAATCACAAGATGATGGAGTTGGAAGGTGAAGGTGTTCCATACACCTATGATTTGATGGGAGACTTAGAGTCTCACTCTACTTCTAAGGGCTCACTTGAACTAGATCCTAAGGGCAAAGAAAAGGTGGATTCTCCTTTTAGAATCCAGGTTAGAGATGTTCAAGTTGAGAAGGATGCAGAGGTAAGTAAACAGAGCAAGCTTGTTGCTAAGAAGAGGAGACACTCTTCGAGGAAAGAGGTTGAGAAGAATAAGGAAGAGAAGAGAAGGTGGAAAGTGCTCCTCCATTGACAAAGAGAAGAAGGATTACAAAACTATCACAGAAGGTGGACGAGGCCCCTAAAATTGATAAGGAGAGTGAATCACCAGTGGTAGAGGTGGAAAGCTCAGGGGAAAAGATACAAGTATACATGAGGAGGTCAAGGACTCCTTCCCCAAGGGATACTGCAAAAAAGGAGAATATTTTGGTGAGTGTTCCTTTTGTTGAACAAGTGAGTGTCTTTATTCCTCAAGATGCTAGTAAAACACAGGACGAACCAAAGAAGGATGAGGATCCTAAGGATTCACGCGAGGAAGAGTTTTAGGAAGGAGACCTCTATAATGCAGAGGCAAAGATTTATAAATTAGTACAGTCCCCCTTGGTGGCATATGCAAACTCACCTGTGAGGGAGCAAGTGAATAAGTCTCCTCAAAAGGAGGAAGAAAAACCAACTAGGGCCCCTTCACCAGTACAGGTGGTTGTGGAAGAACAAGTACAAGAGAAAGAGAATCCAACCATGGATATTCCCAAGGTGCCAAGTGTTGAAAAGGATACAACTGGTAATAAGCAAGAACAGGAACATGATGGACAAAATACAGTGCCTGTCGAGTCTACTATTCCAAACTAGCTAGAGAAAGGGTTGAAGAGTAAGATGGTGATAGTGGAGGATTCTCCTCCTAATTGGGATGTTATTATGGCTAATGTAGAAAAGGAAAAAACTAAGAAGAAAGCAAGGGTTTTGTCTTGGATTGAAAGAGATGGGTTGGGTAACAGAGTGGCTCACATTGCTACCCCTGCTCCAAACAAAGATAGAGACAATGTGACTACCCAAGATTACCATGTGCAAACTGTTGACTTGGGGTGTGCTACTGTGGAGTAGGATATTGAAGAATATGAAGTCTCTAGTGCAGTGATTGTGGGCATGTTGAAGAAGGTTGTGCAAACGAGGCATGAGTTAGAGAGGGAGAATGAAAAACTGAAGAAGTACTTGCAAGAATTGATGAAACCTTTGCAAGCTATTGGCTCTTCCTCCTCTACTGCAGGTTTCTTACCTCAGGAGAAAATATCTTAACTTGAGAAGATGAAGGGCACCACGCATGTTGCAGTTGCTTGGTTATAGGGTGTCCAAACCAAAGGGGATGATGCTATTAAGGACATTTTGTCAATTGGTGGTGATGCTATGAGATCACTGGATTGGTTAAAGGCTGTATTAGCCCAAGATAATGTGGATACTAACCTCTTACTATAGAAGGCTACAACAATCATGGGATTCACTGAAGGTAAATTGGTAAAGTGTGGGATTCTTCCTCTTCCAAGAGTTTCTGAAACTTGGGAATGGTTTGAAATCTTGCAAATGAGGTAGAATGCCTTGAAAAGGACCCATAAACAGGCAAGGCAGATTGAGGACACATTGGCTATTATCCATGACAAATGTATTTCATTCTTTGAGGTCATGATTGGACGGAAGAATTTTTCTCCAAAACATCTCAATTTGGAGTAGCTTAGGAAGTGGTGGAGAGATGTTTATTCTCCAGTCAGTGAAGGGCCAGTTACTGGACATTAGTTGGATGATGTTGCAACTTATATTGCAGTCATGGACAAATACTTGACTAATAAGGCCGATTGGGATGGTACAGCTAGGCAGTCAAGAGATGACATTAAGTCTCTTGAAAGAAGGATTAGGGTTTTGCCTGTGCCACCTGTTGCTGAGTTGGATAGAGTTTTGTTGGTCGTACATGGTGAAGAAGCTCAAGCTAAAGACAAGGATGGGGAGTAGCTATATAGGGTTACATTGAGATTTGTGCTTCTCATTATTCACATGTATTGGGCTGACCTTTTGGGTACCTTGGCGGTTTTGGATGAAATTGGTGCTAATGCAACATTTCATATTATGTTTGAATATCTTTGAGGCTGACCTCTTGTAGGTCATGTTTTTATTGTAAAATTATCTTTTGGGCCGACCTATCTTAGGGATTCTCTATAAAACAAGCATGTTGCCTCATTTGAAAAGATAGATAGGAGAATAGATAGGCATTTTTAGATATAGAGAGAAAATAGACAAGTGGTATTAGAGTGAATTAGGGTTTATTCTCAAGCAAGTGTTGTAACAGAAAGCTGGAGTTGTTACCATTTTGGATGATTTAATATAAGAGAGATATTGTGTTTGGTATCTATCTTGTGGAATTTCATCTGGCATGGTTCTTGTTATTCTATCTTTCAAATTGCTTATAATTTTATGGTTAAATAGTTTGATAATGCTTAGGGTTTCATGTTTGGAATGTTTATAGCAATCTCTAGTCCATACTTTTTGCAGTTAGTTGATTGTTAGTTGCTTTGCAAAGTTAGCCTAGACTTAAAATTGTGCTTAGTTTAGTTATAAGGGTTTATTCATCTCAATTGCAATAGGATTGGCTGAATGAATTTTTATGATTGAAAATCTTTAAATACCTTAGAAGATTGCACTATTTTTGTGAAATTTCAGATTCATCTAGGTCAAGCATAAAGTAGTTTATGAGAGATCGGTCCATTTTGAGCATTTTATTTTTTTGGCATTTTCAATCTTAGGGTTAGAAGTAGTCTTAGAATTATCTCTGAAACCTTTATCTTTTTGTTGTTTCTTTATTATCAGGGTCCCAACCAAGATTCTAAGTATCAATTTATTGTTTAGATCTGATAAATTCGAAGTCCAGTGTTTGCTCGTAGTAAGGTCCCATTGTGATTACCAACATTTTCACATTATCTTTGAGTTGTTTCACTGCATTGTCAAGACCTGACATTAGAGACCTTGGGGTTATCTCTTTTCTCATAGAGATTTACCTTTCAAGAGAGATAGGATATCATATTTTGTCTAAGTTGTTGTTGTGCAGAAAACACCATCAACAGTAATGAAAGGCTTACCACTCTCTTGGAGATATCTCAGACCTTCTTGGATTACTTTGTTAAATGTTTGTAATAAGATTTTAGCTAAGGCCTTGGAATTACATATTTGGCACCTTTTTTTCTATTATGTAAACTAAGTATACATACTTCAATAGTAGATTATGCTTGTAAAATTTCTTTTGTTCGTTCCAATCATTCAAAACAACACTAACTTGATGCAAAACATAAACTACATTAATAACCATAATCCACCCTAATGATGGGAATGAAAATAAAATTAATAATAAAAAAATCCTAAAAAATTATCCAATAAAATGAATAGAGCTAAATAAAGAAAACCATAAAGTATACTAAAAACAAGCCATTGACATAGATAATCATTACACACACACTCTCTACCAACTTCCTTACAGACTTGAGGTCCTCTTGACTTAATACTTAAGTGGACTTTCATTGGTACAGTTGAGGTACATGTGCCTTTTACTTACTTATTTGTACCTAATCCTTGTGTCATATCTTTTGAGGTTCAAGAGAAATAACATCAAACTCCAAGGACAATAAAATTAGTAATAAAAACAAGCTCAAAAATTATCCCACAAAATGAATACTTAGAGCGAAATAAAGAAAACCCTAAAGCATACCAAAAACAAACCATTAGGAGAGCGAATCATTACACACTCTCTACCAACTTCCTTACAATCTCGAGGTCATCCTCGCTTAATACTTAGCTAGACTAAGTTCATAGGTACAAATGAGGTAAATGTGCCTTTTACTTACTTCTTTGCACTAAATCTTGTGTCATTTCTTATGAGGTTGAAGAGTAATTGCATTGAACTCCAAGAACAATATAATTAATAATAAAAACAACCTCTAAAATTATCCCACAAAATGAATACCTCTAGCTAAATAAATAAAACTCTAAAGCATACCAAAAACAAACAATTGGGAGAGAGAATTGTTACACACACACTCTCTACCAACTTCCTTACAATCTTGAGGTCATCCTCACTTAATACTTAGCTAGACTTTCATTGGTACAAATGAGGTACATGTGCCTTTTGCTTACTTCTTTGTACCTAATGTTTGTGTCGTATCTTTTGAGGTTGAAGAGCAGTAACATTGAACTCCAAAGACAATAAAATTAATAATTAAAACAACCTCAAAAATTATCCCACAAAATGAATACCTAGAACCAAATAAAGAAAACCCTAAAGCATACCAAAAACAAACAATTGAAAAAGAATCATTACACATACTCTCCACCAACTTCCTTACAACCTTGAGGTCATCCTCACTTAATACTTAAATTGAATTTTCATTGGTACAAGCGAGGTACATGTGCCTTTTACTTACTTCTTTGTACCTAATTCTTGTGTCATATCTTTTGAAGTTGAAGAGTAATAAAATGGAACTCCAAGGACAATAAAATTAATAATAAAAACAACCTCAAAAATTATCCCACAAAATGAATACCTCTACTCAAATAAAAAAAACCCTAAAACATAAAAATAAAAATAAAAAACCATTAAAAAAAAATCATTACACACTCTCTACCAACTCCCTTGCAATCTTGAGGTCATCCTCATTTAATACTTAACTAGACTTACTTTCATTGATACATGTGAGATACATGGACTTTCATTGGTACAAGTGAGATACATATGCCTTTTACTCACTTCTTTGTACCTGATCCCTGTGCCGTATCTTTTGTGGTTGAAGAGCAATAACATCGAACTCCAAGGACAAACCAAACCAATTGGAGAGGAGACATTTAACAAAATGTTTAAATATTTATCAACTTGCCTTTGAAATGCTAGGAGAGCCACTGGTTCAAACAAGGAAAAATACGATCTGCCCAGATGTCTCACTTCAATTCTCATTGTGTACACGCTTCACTTTATATACCGTATTTTATAGTAAGAGTGTATTAAAATGGCCTTACAATCATCAAAACTGGCCCCTTCAGAAACAATATCAGCAGTATTGACCCGTGAATTCTTCTTTATATGATGGCCTCTTTTGAGAAAAGCTTTTTATATTGTTATTTATTTGAGCTTTGGAATTGATAGAACCAAGACCAGTCGTGTGTATTGGAATAGACAAAGAATGATCCAAGTTGCAGGTCTATCTTTCGACCAAGAACTGTCGACGAATAATGCGTGCAGTCTGTTTGATTAGCTAAACCTATCTTTCTCGACTCTCGTACTTACTCACGAGCACACTCTAGTGACAGTGCTCAGTTCCTATGCCTATGCCTTGGAACGGTTTACATTTCAAAATTCCCAAGTTATTTGGTGGCTATCCCAGATATTTGAAGGGTCTATAAAGATAGTCTCTTTTTAATATTTTGTAGATCTATTATATGGATTTGGAGGTTGGTTAGGGGGCTTCTTTTTATTGAAATAAGAGGATTGGAAATAATTAATTTAGTATGAATTGTTTTCATGGACGTGTCTTTTGAAAGTTGTCGATGAAGGTCAAACATTTCTTATGGGAAGAGAGGAACGAATTGTTGGTCCTCATAAATTATGAGAGTTTGGGAAAAACTAAGTGTATCTTTCAAAAGACAAAAAGGTGAATCTTTGATTAGTTTCAATGTGAAGTTGGTGGGAGAAAATTCTAAGTTGTATAGGAGGTGTCATTAGGTTGCAAGGTAGCTAGAGTTTGGTATATTGTACGGGGAAGATGAGTCCTCACTAAATTGGAGATATAGATCTTATTAGCATTCAAGTTTTGAAGATAGCAGTTCTCTAGGTGTAGTCCATGTGAATTAGAGATAGGTCTATAAATCTTTATATGAATACGCTTGTTTATTTTTTCTTTAGAAAGATCAAATGCATTCATTGAAAAGTTTAGGATAGTGGTCCAACAATATCAAGATCAACGAGGGACTAAAAGAGGGGGCTCTCTATACCAATAAGATTCAAATTTGTGATTGGCTAACACCATAGAGGATCTAAGAGCAAGACAAGGACACACAAGATGGTTAATCTAGGAGGTGATCATTAGTCTCAAACTATGTATCATAAATTGAGAAAAGCTTTCAAATATAACTATCTCTTAGTTTTGATGTTAAAAACTATTGCATAGTTTATTCATAAGCTCTTCTCAACTCATTATAATGTTTCATGGAGGACAAAAACATATTTGTGTATCATAATTTCCACGTAAAATATTGTTGAAGTAATGTGAAACGTTAATAAATAGGAGACATTTTCCATAATATGTCAAATTATGATTTCTTTTAAGACTCAAATTATGATATATATAAACTAACATTTACCTCGGTTGATGTTATAAGAATAATTATGCTTAGAACATGTTAAGCCATGTTTAAGCGTTCCAGAGCCATATTTAAAACTTTTGGGTGAGCAGGCGTTTGTACACGTGATGAGGAGGCGTCTGACAGATATCGTTTCCAAAACATGACAGAGAGAAACGCCGTTTACATTTATTCAGCTTATTTTGGAGGAAGAGTGAGTCCTTTTGGCTTTGGTACGGATCGGCAATGCACGTGTGAAGTGTGAACGTTAACTGAAGTCTGAAATCCCCTTGTGAGCAGGCAGAAAGATACGAGATCGTCCTCTCTGAAGAGTTTCATTTAACAACACAGACATGTATTTACCAACTATCCCACCAAAATTGAATGCGATTTCCAGGCACAACACATACATGTCTGAATTTGCGTACAAATATCGGCAATGCTACCGACAAGACAAGCGTGACAAGCTTTGCCTATTTTAACAGTCCAAAGCATTAATGTTCCAACTTCACCTTTCAATTCAGTTATCTAATACCTATGCTTAGCTTAGGTGACATCATCATCCGCACCTGAGAGCTAAGAGCTAAGACCTGCCTTGCCTAGGTATAGCACATTCCTCACATTTTATTTGAATATCTGTTGTGAGAGCAAGAACCGAGTTATTTTTGAGGATATTTGTTTTGAAAGGGTTTATTTATAGAGTTAAGAGTGTGTTTAAATAATTTTGAGTGATTTATTATTGTAGAGAAGGGGGATTTGTCACTTTCGAGGTTTCAGGTCAAGAAAGAGTATTAAAGAACAAGCTATCTTAAACTACTTCAAGTTTGTTAAGCGGATAAAAAAAGACAAGATACTAAGGCTGAAAAGGAAGGGCTTGTCACTTTCCTTCTACTAAACCAAATGTTCATAGGGGTCAGAAGAGTCAATTTCCAAGGTTCGACTTGCTACCCAAACAACTCATTGCTTGAGGATGGTAGCACGGATCTCGGACTCCAAGGTGATGTGCTGGCATCTCAAGGGCACGCTAGCATCCGCACAAACAAAGGTCCAAAAAGCAAGCAAAAACGACAAGGAAATCTACTAACTCCCTAACTATGCAATATTACTCTTTGACAAAGAATAAAAAAGACAAAAATAGTGAGTATGCCAAAAGAAAGCTAAGAAGTAAATTATTGTGGAAATTATAGTATTTAGCTCTTGGATTCAACTGTGTAAGTTTTTTTGTCGATGTTTTGGATCACATAGTGATCTATCATCAAGAAGAGGAAAAAATGAACCTTTTACTCTTGGGTTGAATCTTCAAATAGCTCCACTCGAAAAACACCACCTACACACATAGAGACGGAAAAATGTTGGGGTTTTTTTAGTGGACTACCTCAATTAGTCCCTCGCTTTGGTATTCCCACCTCCACAAACAACCAGATAGCCACAAAGTGTAGAAAGCGATAGAGAAATGTAAAGGAAATGTTAAGGAAATAGAGCAAAGACAACAATATGTTATTCAGTAAACAAAATGATGCAAAAAATGAGCAACAACAAATAATATCACCTTCATAGCTTGGAGCACTCAAGGCAAGTAGTGGAAGGAAGAAGCTTGAAAATCTCCAATGGTGGCGTTGTTGTGACAATAACGTGATGTAGAAGCCAAAACTAGTAACTTGCAACTAAGAAGAGGTAGTGTAGAAGCTGTGAAATGAGCTTGGAGAGTGAGACTGAGTGAGAATTGAACCCACAAGAGTGAAGTGAGTGAAGAGATGCACTTGAAGGAGTGAAAGAATGTGAGTTGATCGATTTGAACTAGGAAAAGGGGGGAAAAAGACCTATTTTTTGTCGTTCAAGGAAGCAGGAGACGTTACGCTTCACAACCAATGGATAAGTGTAACGCCTTTGTGGATTCCAAAGATAGGAATCCTATCAGGATGACAATACAACGCTCAAACATCCGCGTAGTGCATGCATGTCCTTGATAGAGATTCCCCCACTGACATGGAAAGATGTTCCCATGTGGAATGAGCGAGGTGGTGGTAGTGAAATTACATCATCGGGCTTACATTTTCTAAGGTAAGAGAAATTAAATGGAGAATTTGTCTAGGGGTGCAAATTCACTCTATTACATTTTACCTCCACTTGAGTAAGCATACGTGTCAGTGTGAATGTGAGGTAAAGAAGAAAGAGGTTGAAGAGAATATACCTTAACTATCGAGGAAGCAGATATATGATATGGCACACTTGAACATGCAAGAGGTAGTCATACAAGTTCTCGGTCTCGCAAAGGAACTTTGATATCAAAGAGAGATGGCTCTATGGGTACTTGGTCCTGCGGAAATGGCTCCACGAGTTCTCGGTTCTGCAGAAGTTGAACAAATTCTTTATAGGTTCTCGGTCCTACAGAAGTTGAACAAAGGCTCCATACGTTTTTGATCTTGTAGAAAGAAGGAGCTTCACAGGTGCTCGGTCCTACGAAGGGGAAACCATAGGTTTTCGGTCCTACAAGTCTTGACATGAAATGACTGCACAACTTCTCGGTCCTAGAGAGTTTACTACGAGAGGCCCTTCTAGTTGTTTGATCCCGTAAGGAAAGCTTGACGAGGTGCTTAGTCCTATAAGCTTGATGGTAAAAATGGCTTTACAGGTGCTTGGTCCTGCAAAGAAACATGTTAAGCTGCAGACAAAACATTTTAGGGGTATGGGTGAGCCCACAAAAGTGGTTTACAATTCGAGTGAGGAAGGAAAACTTCTAAAAACTTCAACCATGAAAAAAAAATTCGTTTTGAGGGGTTCGAGTGAACTCAATGTTCGAACGAACACTAAAGGGGTTCGGTTGAACCATGGTTCGAGCGAAACACTTTGCATGTGGGAACCCACGTTTCCCATTGTGGAAAGGGGGTTCGATCGAACAAGGGTTCGAGCAAACCCCCTTTATCCCACCTTCCCACCCTCTAACACAAAAAGACTCCAGATTTTCGCCCTTCGAAGCTCGAGTTGAGGATGAAAATGGAGGAGACTTCATAGACCCAACTAGAAGATGGTAGTCCTCGAAACGAGCTATCCAACGAATATAATTTTAATATGTTTTAGTTTTATTATGTATGTGTTTTTTTAGTTTGATTAAACATAGGTTTTTCAACGAAAAATCAAGCTCTTTATTTTGCACATGTGGAAAAATAGAAAATTATCAAAATAAAATTTTAAAAAATATGTTCATGCTGGGTATTGATGTCCTTGATCCATTAAAAAAAAAAATTGAATTTCGATACATACATAAAAAGCTATGTTGTGTATATTCTGCCTATGCTTGAATTGCAATTGGTTTGACTTCGAAACTTGATTAAGGAAAAATTATTCAATAAAAAACTATGAGACCAAATGAAAGTGCTAGATATCCTAGTTACAAATCTAAATTCAGAAAAATTAGAATTTTATCCTTCATACAAAAAAAATTATGTTGTATATGATGAGTGTCACTTTTTAAAAATGTTGTTTTATGAAAAAAACCAGTTTTCGTGGGAGATGGAAAAAACGGTGCAATCTAATTCCAAAAATTTTGAAAAAAATATTTTTAGAATCTATAGACAAAATGTGATGAGACTCTAGTTTGCATCATCTTCAAATTCCTCATGGTTTAGCCGCTATAGGTGCCCGAATATGAAGATTTAGTTAAAAATAATAATTGTAGTGTCCAGTTTGGCCAAAAATTGTAAACCACTATTGTGGGATCACCCGTATATGCAGGATCATGATGGGCCAAAAAGTGGTGATATGTAACTGTGATATGATGGCCCCTGTGGCTGACGACCTTTTTTTTACCCAAAATTAATGAAACGAAAAAGGGTTTTTAGAGGAGATTCTCAACTTTCCACCAATATGAATTATGTTTTACTTTGAATTTAATAAATAATTATTATTCATTTTCTATTTGAATTATGACTAAAATCTTGATTGATAGGTTGATGGAAAATCATCTATAAATTTCAAACAGTATCACATTTTTTGAATCTGAAACATGTGTCACATTCTATGCTTCGCATAGTATAAGATTAAAAAAAAAGAATTGAATTTCATGAAGTTTTGACCAAGTTAAGGTGGTTAGACATACGTTTTTTTATATTTTTTAAAATTAGTAATAAAAAATTCATAATTAATTATTTACTTGGAAAAAAATTACAAAAAAATATGCATCGCATCGGGACATGAGTCCTCTACTTATATCTAATATCTTGTAAAAAAATATTATCATTTTATTGTGGTTAGGGTGGTCAGACAGACACCTACTTCTTATTTTTTCCCTGAAATTTAAGTACTACTGCATTGAAATTTTAAATTTTCACCAAATAGATTTAAAAATAAATAAAATAAACCTAGTAGTTTAGAAATTGCATTCAATTTTCTATAGATTTTATTTTTACATATTTTTGAAATAATATAGATAACTTATTCAAAATTTTAAATCAAGTTTACTAATTCTGATTTTCTGAATTTTCATTGCCACTTAAGGATCTATTTTTTCTATGATGATCTTGCACATACCCTTAGGTAGAAAAGCTCAAACAAACAAACATATCACATAGCAAGCAATTGAAGGAAAAAATTTCATGTTGGGAAATATGGGTAATCTCAGAAAGAAACATCCAAGATCATAAGTGCCTTCAGTACCTTTTATTTCATCAGATTGCCTCAAAGACATGAACTACTATGCCACAAGGTGGAATCAAACAGAGTTCATTTCCCACAATAACCCTTAGAGAAAAATGAATGCTAATTAAACCAGTTCCAAACAACACCATTAAACAGATTCAATCACGTAGAACCATTAAACATGAAAGATGGAATAGAAAACATGGACACACAAATTTATGTGGGGAAAACCCTTTCGGGTAAAAGACCCCACACTCCAAAAGCCCAGATCACCATTGTATTATTCAAAAACAAAATATAGTTACAAATACAATTCAGGCTCTAAGCCTTTATAGAGTTTACATCTTGTTCCATCTGGATAGAATCTGACAACATAATCCTACTTTGATCTCACCTCACACCCATTGCAGAATGTTCTAGGGTTTTATAACATTTGTTCTTAACCCTAACCCTAGTTACAACATTCCAATAGGAAACAGTTCAATTCAATCTTCCATAGATAAATGGTTACAATACAATTCAAATTTGTTGAGTCGATCATCATTTAATCTGTCAATAGTCGACAACCAACCATCGCTTTGCAACTATAAATTCTCTTTCATATGCCGCTTGTCATGGCTAGGGTCTACCAAGACACATGTACACAACTTGTGTAATTTTGAAGAATCAAAAGGGAATCTACAATATTTGCAACAAGTCTCCCAGAAAATACTTAAATATTTAACTCCCAAAATGACATCATGTGATCACCACTTACCAATCTGACATCGGTCGAGTCCACCATGACACATGTTTGAAGTTCACACACCCCATGGGAGTCACTCGAGACCCACCACAAGAGGCACGGGGCTAGCAAGCACCGTTGATTTGAATCATTGTTGATCAAGCCAACAGGTGTCAAATGCTTAGTCAATTCCTCTTGTTTCATAAGAGTCTGTTGGTCCTCACCACAAAGGAGTGGAATAAATGAGCACCATTTGATTAATATAACCTCAATCATCAATCAACAATATCAACACTCTGTTGTGGTCCCCACTACCTCTGTGACTTCCAAGTTACCGTTGACAAACCAATACTCGCTCAAGATCACTATGTCACTAAAAACCAAACTTCACAACCTCTATCAGAGGTTGTGAAATTCCCAAAACCTACGACATGCCGATAAACATGAGAACCTCAATGTCAGTAAGTTGGAAAGTTATAAAAATTCAAAACCTCATGACATAGGTTTCAAAGTTTCAACTTTCCATGATCTAGCGATAGGTCTATCGAAAAGTTATGAATTTCCACAACCCTATGACATGAGTTCCAAAGTTAGGATTTTTAACGATCCCGCGACATACAGGCCAAATAAGGGAAGAACACAACTGCTCTAGGAAGTCGATCAAGCCAGTAAATTTGAATCACATTTCTCAACATTCTCCCACTTGATGAAGAACTTACTAGCTCCTTCCAAAGCTAGAAGTTACTCTATCAGCCATCCATGCAACCAACAAGATCCTTACCCAATGCTTCCATGCTCCACTAAGAAACCTATACCAACATATAATATGTCCACCATCTCAGGAGACAATTCTTGCCATCCTCCAAAGGAAAGGAACGAGCCATGGTGAATATGCACCAATCTAAATAACATAAGCACCAAATCCATCTAATAGAAAAGGCTATAACATGCTGCCACCACTTCACTATGTTCACAAGATATACATAAGAATCAAAACATAAACACATATGTGAAGACATTCTCCAAAAACAAGATAAAACACCATTTAGAACAACAACCAGAACACTGACTGTACCCATCCAACTGATCCACCCACATGACTAAAAATAGAACACACAAAAAGTGTTACTCCATCCAATCACACATACCTCCAAAGTATCAACATCAACATACTCATGCCACTCTATAACTAACCCATCAACAAAAAATACAAGCTCCATGTGCTAACCAGTCGAAGAAGACAAAACACATCCAAGAACTCCCACTACACGGGTAATTTCAAACTTGACAAGATCAAGGCATACCAAGTCTACTAATAGCATAATATAGAGAGTGTAAACATGTAGTTTCAAGGGATTATCCACAATGATATCCACTACCTATAATTAAATCACCTATAATAACAACTCTCACAACATGTCTTCACAACTCTCCCAAGTTCTCCACACCCAACAAAAGAAAGAGAGTAAGAACCTCCATGTCATCACCCAAGAACATGAGTGAAAATACATGACCACAAGCTAGTGATCACTAAAACTCCGACCAAATCTCAAACCAATGTAATGTGAAAACAAACATCCAAGAAGATAACCAAGACCAAAGAGAGCAACTCTGCACATCATATACATGTAGAAAAAACCTCCTACATACACCTCTTAAATGCCAACTGTGTCAAGTGATATCCTTCACAACCCCAAGAGAAAATCCTTAACAACATCCAACCATTCAATCACCAAGATCAAACATAACACATATATCTCATTAAAGCAACATGGATGTAAGCCTCTCACAAAAGATCATAACTATTTCATTTCCCATTTCAAGAAAAATTCCTAATGCATCTCCTAAACTCAACATCAATGAATGTACTCACAATGCATAAGGAGATAACCATGCTATCCATATTTCACAATGAATCCTTCAAAATCATCTAATAGAAATTCAAGATCCATATCCATGAAATAAAGCATAAAACACCCGAGAGAAACAATGGGCAATACCTCTCAAGTGATAAATTGACGAGCATACCAAGAGTGTGGAATGAGAGTGCTCCTCCAAGATATGCAAGCCATCATGACTTCTCCAAGAAAAATCTACTCATTGGTCTCTATTGAACTCATGTCCAACTAATGTGAAGGCTTCTCGGACTTTCTACTGAAATCTTCATCAAGAGTAACCATCAACACTTCTCTCCTCTCAAGAAAAATGAAGCCTCACCTTATTCTTCATGTATCTATGAGCACTTGTAATTGATCATATCATGCTAAACTCCAAATGCTTCACTGCACCATCATGAAGTTCTCAAGCATATGACCAATGTACCCAATACACAAAGAATTACCAGACCACTGTCAATTCTCCAATCACCAAAATCAAGAACTTATTCTGACATCATGATCTACCCATCCCCCTTAGGAGATTCCATGCTCCAGGTGAACATAACATGGTCTCAAGAGCAATGCCTCATGCCAAAACTCTGATGCACAAGCAAGAGTATAACATGACATGAAACAAATCTAAACCAACATCACCTATCAAGCACCACCAACACCTCAGCCAAAGACTCCAAATGTCCTCCATGATTTCAAGATGTTAAACATCCTCAAATAGTGTCCATGCAAATGTGAGAGAACCCTTCTACTAATTTGAAAACCCTTTCGGTCCACACAACAACATGTACATCTGACAACAATACCAAGTGGCACCAAGATCTCCAAACCAAGCATAGATTCTCATCACTGTCAAAATATTACACAAAATAGTGTATCCAAGCTATCCATGGCATCGTGATACACATGCTACAGGTCCCCATAATCAACTATTCAGGTACTCAACAAAATTCATCCTCTCATCTACAAGCAACCACACCAATGTACAAGTGACCAAAGACAAGGCCAGCTAACAAGTCTGCACCAAATCTGAATCAACCTCGTGAATATAGGCAGTCCACTTCTGAGTTGTCCCACAACAAACATGTAGGTAAAGACAACTCAAAACATTGCACAACCCATAGATCAATTCAACAGAAACATGCAAAACCCATCATCACACTAGAAATAACAAAACTGAGGTCTCAAAGAGAATAACCATGTAGAGAACATGACCTAAACACTAGATCAAGCTCAAATCTGATTCGTCAATCATGTCCACAACGAGAACCATAGTCTGGGAAACCACCAATCATCAACACAAGAATGTTGAGTAACTAATCACGTACCAACACTCTCATGTATAGACGGAATCACATCTCCTCACACCATGCATGAAGCATGCATGCAAAACTGCAACTATCTCATCCAACAGTGCCCCCAAATAGCCAGGGTCTAGAAAATAGTTTAAAAAAAGCTCCACAAAACCACAAGTTTTCTTGACCATGTAAAACCTACAAAAACATTGTGTTTGAGAACACCCATGCACACCCATATCCATTTCACATCTGAAACACCATAACGGTTAAACCAAAAACTGGATTATCATGAATATGCATAACCACAGATTCTTTAAACGAGAATCTAAAAAACCCTCAAATCCAAATAACATGAATCTGAGTGATGCAAGTACAATACATTTTTGAAAAGAAATAGTAGTTCGGGAACTCCAGGCCCATATCAAGCCAACTCCAAAACCACCAACATGCACATGCATCCGAGAGAGATAGGCTATTTCAAAAGCTTCCCGACCATCCAATGATCAACTCCATAGCTTACATGCAATTGAGGTACCAAAAAAATTATGCCTTCCAATACCAGAAAAAATACCCAGCATAAGCACATTACTCCATGACTGAACAAAAACCCAAAATTCTTCATATCACCAAGGAGCCTCTCACATAGACACCCAATATGAAAGCTTGTTGCAACACAACCATAGAGACGATAATATTCCACCCCATGCATGAGGGTTATACCACTGCCAACTCATGAGCTTTAGGTCACATCATTTCAATATGAACAACTCAAGTTTCTCCATCTTCCCCATCCTTCATACTGTGTGTTGTCTCTTAGAACTCAAACAAAAAATAGCAAGAATTTCTACTCACCAAAGGATCAATCCATCAATCGATTTCTTCATATTTCCTCAAACCTCTCACACTAAGAAATCTTCACAGAAGGAATACCCAGAACCAAAAACACCAAGAATTCATACATGCAAGTACATGCAAGCCACATGTGAGTCCATGCAAGTACATGCAACAGACATGCAAGTACATGCAAGTACATGCAACACACATGCAAGTACATGCAACTCACAAACCTATACATGCAAGAAAAAATAAAATCATGGTATAAGAATCTTGTTGTGCATATTTTGCACACACGCCCCACCATTGGTAGGGACCCTCTTTTTTCGCTCTCGGTGGGTTTCTCTGCTCTCGTCTCATTTTGCGTGCCCCTCATTTTGCTGTCCTAGTTGGTCAACGTTCCCTTCAAAGTCTCATTTTTGGCTGACTATATTTTTCCCCTAAAATAAAAAATTGCTAAGTCTTGGGTTTTTCGAGCTTCGCCCCCCCCGCCCCCGCTCGCTCGATTCGCTTTTTCCTTCATTATTTGACTTTGGGGATAGATTTCCTATGGATTTTGGATGTTTTTGTGGTGCCTAAGTGAACTGACAAGGTTTCGTTAAGTTTTAGGAAGTTTTGAAAATTCCAAAACTATGTTCCTACAGTGACATTCCGGTCTTGTGTTTTCGGAACGTACCAGCGCATCTCAAAATCAAAAACGGACTTCAACCCAGATGGTAAAATGGGGTCTTATCCTCCCCTAGATTTTCAAATTTCAAATTTTTATCTGGGAAGTACCATCCAGAGTTCCGTGCTCTCGCGGTCATTTCAAAACAGCATTCCTACAACGACATTTCGGCCTTATGTTTCCGGAACATACTAGCGCATCTCAAAATCAAAAAGGGACTTCGACCCAGATGCTAAAATGGGGTCTTATCCTCCCTTGGCTTTTCAAATTCCAAATTTTCATCTGGGAAGTACCATCCAGAGTTCAATGCTCTCGCGGCCGTTTTCAAAACATAATTTCCAAAATGGCATTCCGGGCTCCAATCTCCGGAACATCCAAGAGCTCCTCAAATTTGAAAACGGACTTTGACCCAGATGCCAAAATTGGATTTCATCCTTGCTGGACCTTTCAAATTTTAAATTTGCAGCTGGGAGATACCATCCGGAGTTCCATGCTCTCGTGGCCGTTTTCAAAACAGAACTTCCAGAACGGCATTCCGGGCTCCAATCTCTGGAATGTCCAAGAGCTCCTCAAATTTGAAAATTGAGTTCGACCCAGATGCCAAAATCTGATTTCATCCTCGCTAGAACTTTCAAATTTCAAATTTGCAGCCAGGAGATACCATCCGGAGTTCAATGCTCTCACGACCGTTTTCAAAACAAAATTTCCAAAAAGGCATTCCGGGCTCCAATCTCCGGAATGTCCAAGAGCTCCTCAAATTTGAAAACGGACTTCGACCCAGATGCCAAAATTAGATTTCATCCTTGCTAGACCTTTCAAATTTAAAATTTGCAGCCAGGAGATACCATCCGGAGTTCCATGCTCTCATGGTCGTTTTCAAAACAGAATTTCTAGAACAACATTCGGGGCTCCAATCTCCAGAACGTCCAAGAGCTCCTCAGATTTGAAAATGGACTTCGACCCAGATGCCAAAATTGGATTTGATCCCCATCGAACCTTTCAAATTTCAAATTTGTAGCCAGGAGATACCATCCGGAGTTCCATGCTCTCGCAACCATTTTTAAAACAGAATTTCTAGAACGGCATTTCGGGCTCCAATCCCTGGAATGTCCAAGCGCACCTCCGATTTGAAAATGGACTTCGACCCAGATGGTAAAATGGGGTCTTATCCTCCCTTGACCTTTCAAATTCCAAAATTGCATCCGAGAAATACCCTCCGGAGTTCTGTGCTCCGTCGGCCATTTCAAAACAACATTTCAACCTCTCATTTCCGGTTTCAAGAAGCCTACCATGGGTCCGTCGACAAAACCATTTGATCCAATGAGAAATGTTGAAATTTCATTTAGGAGAAGGTGGCTTTCAGGTATTTTTAGCTACAGTAAAAGGGAAATTAGCTAGAAGGAAAAACTGCTACAATGATTGGCCACTACAAGATAGAATAGGGAAAAGACAACAGATGTATTTTAAATTGTTGAATATTGTGGGGTAGGTGAAGCCCTAATGTAATTGAATCTGGGCCACACAATGTAACTCAATCATAGCCATTCATTTGGGCTTTGGTAAACTATAAATAGGGGTCTTCCCCTCATTTGTAAGTGTTGGAGAGTTGTTGTAAAAATATTTTGCAGTAATAGAAAGTAACATTGCATGATCTATGGGTGTTACCTTTTGATTTTGCTCATTATGTGTGCATGGTTCTACCTTCCAAGTTAGTTGTAGTTGTAGTTTCTTGAATGGAAGTGGTAATGGTGATTGTTGTTTCAGTATTTGATGAATCTCCAGCCCATACTTTTGGCACTTGTTGATGACAAGCTGTTGTGCAAAGTTAGCCTGGGATTTTTTATTTGATTGTTGCAACTTAGTTTATTTGCATCTTCATGATGTGTGTATGCAAACTGAAAATCTGCAATCCTTAGAAGATTGCACTGGTTTTGTGTAACTGTAGAATGCTCTTGGCCAAGCAAAACCTAGTTTAGGGAGTTTGTCTACTGTAGCAGCCTCCATGATCACTGTTCATTCGTAGTTTCAGATCCAGGAACCTTTTCTCTTCCCTGCCTTTTGTCCTTTTTTTTAATAAGTAACCTTAGACAAGGTTCATTGCACATTGTAAAGCTAAATCTGATGTTGAAATGGAGTTCCAGACTGCTGTTTGAACCTGCAGCAAACACTCAATAACTTTCCCATCTTAAGAACTCCATTTGCAGATCCAACTTCCCCACTTTGTAACTCATCCATAAGTCCACCTTGTGATTCCAGCAAATCACATAAACATCTGAAATATTCTAAGTACTGTCAAGACCTGACATCCGAGAGACCTTGGGATAGTGTTCTGCAATTTGATTGTGGAAGATTGTCTTTCAAGAGAGGTAATGCACCTACGCATTACCTGTGTTGAGAAGTGCATAAAAACACCATCAACAGATCTGATACCACTTGTTGGGAAATATGGTGTTGCAATTATAGATGTGTTTGGTGGTGTTGTCATTAATGTTTTTATTGATGTCAACACATTTCAGGTTGAGTAAGTTGTGTTTTTTCCAAGTGCTTTTGAGAAAATTTGAGAAATAATGAAAGTAGTTTTGAAGTGTATTCTAAATATGCTTCGGTATTGTGCTCTTCATTTTCTCTGTGTTGATCCTATGCCTATGCGGATTTGTAAGTGTTTTCATAAGCTTCAATGGATCGTATATCCTAAGTTTTATCTTTTGGGTCAATGGAGAGTAGAAGATATGCTCACCGGTGTGTGAACTAGTTTTCCAAAACTATCTGTTTGTGGACTGGGAGAAATGTATTGGCTCCATAGTCCTCTGATATTTGGTTTCAGATCTTTTGGATCTGGGAGATGACTCTTTCTAATGAATTATGTGTTTTGACAAACTTGCTTATGATTTGGCAATCTAGAAGACCTGCTCCAGAGCTTCTATATTTTTGTTTGTTGGTCCGGTTGGACTGATGAAGTGTCCTTTATGAATGAATTTTGTTGTAATCATTGCGGATGTACCTAAGGTATCCTCAAAGATGGTAAAATGTCTGGTAAAGCATGTTGACTGATCCAGGTGTGACTATCTTACTGGAGATGCGCATACTTCAAAGATCATTGGTGTTTTCATTAGGTTTGGCCGACCTGGTGTTTACACATTACATTAGGCTTTTGCATCAATTTTAGAAAGTGTGTGTTTGATCCAAGATTTTGTTTGGATCCTAAATTAAATATGTAATTGGTCCTCTCTCATTCTTATCCATTGTGGGAATGTTGAGTAGCTGACCTAGTTTGAATTTTTAATTTAAAATTGTATAGCCGACCTTGGTGAATGTTTCTAAGGTTGAAGTTGGTATAAAATAAAATCAGGCTGTGGTGAATTTCATATCCATCCATCCATCATCCACGAATTGAGCAAGTGAGTGAAGTGTGTGAACAAGTGCGAAAAATAGAGAGTGGAAGAGCGAAGTAAGGCAATAGTACTTTAAGGTGTTAGATTCCTGAAAGTAATGAGCTAATAGCATCTACCATTTTTTGATCAGGTTGCGAATGTGTGGAACCCTAGTGGTGGATCTTCATTTATCACTTTTTATTTTTCTGTAGGTAGTGAGCCTCCTTTTTGGATAGTGAGTCCTTCTCAAGGTAGTGAGCCCTTAATCTAGGTAGTGAGCGTTTGTATTTGGGTAGTGAGCCCTCTAGCAGTGAGATTTTGTATCTGGTATTGCATTACTATTATATTGTGAGTTAATCCTTACCGTGGTTTTTCCCTCATTGGGTTTTCCATGTAAATATGGTGTCTTTGGTGTTTACTTTCTGTTATTTGCATTTCATGTTTACACTTAATAATAGATTGAAGTTAAGGTGAAGAGATTAGGTTTAAAAGTAAAGTTATTTGATACAATTGATTCACCCCCTCTCAGCTGTCTTGTGCATTTCAACAATTGGTATCAGAGCTCTGGTTCATCAGTGAAAATCTTAACTGCTTGAGGTAGATCAGATGGTGCACAAGTTGCAGATTCCTATTTTTGATGGAGCTGATTACAATGATTGGAAAGAGCAGATGAGAAGTTATCTGATCTCACTAAATTTTAATACCTGGAAAGCTATGGAGACAAAGTATGTGATACCAACAACTGGTCCTTCCTATGTTGATGAGGTTGTAGCCTTTGAAGAGAATGAAAGAGAAAGGTATGCTATCTTCAGTGCTTTATCTAAAACTGAAAGAACAAAATTTATCTCTCTACCTACTACTTATGAAGTATGGATAAAGTTGAAAGACATTTATGAAGGGAATGATAGAGTGAAGTTGTCAAGGAAGTTAATTGCTAAGCAAAAATTTGAGAACTTGAGAATGGAAGAGGGAGAAGACATTGCAAGATATTATCAAAGAGTTGAACTTATAGCAACATAAATCAAGAATCAAGGTGGTACCATGTCAAATGAAGATATAATTGAAAAAATCTTGATGAACTTACCAAGCAATTATAGTGACAAAGTATAAGCTCTTGAATAACAGTATGATCCAAAGACATTTACTAAGGAGCATCTATTTGGTGTCCTAATTGCATTCAAGATGAGAAAATTTGCAAGAGATAAGAAGAAGACTGAAACAACCTTTAAAGCAATGAAGATAGAAGATGACTTGGATGATGATGATTCAAAATATTTGGAAGCAAAATTCACAAGGAGAATGAAGAAAGAAAAGGAAGAGAAAGAACAAAGTGATGAAATAAAAGAGATTCCAGAACCTACACCTAAGACTCCTAAATATGTTCAGAGAAATCATCTAGAGGAATAGATAATCGAAGACAAAAGTGGAGTGAAGACAAGAAGCAAAGTGGTTGAGGTAAACCTGTGTTTACTTTCTAAGATAGAAACTAAGACTATGAATGAAGCATGTGATGATGAAATTTGGGTTAGAGCAATGAAAGAGGATCTACAATAGATAGAGAAGAATGAAACATGGGAACTGGTCCCTAGACCTGTAAACAAGAATGTAATTGGTTCAAAATGGGTATTCAAAAAAAAATTGAATGAATATGGTGAAGTGGTAAGAAATCAAGCAAGACTTGTATGTAAAGGATATTCACAAGTTGAAGGAATAGATTTTGAAGAAAATTTTGCACCTGTAGCAAGAATGGAGGCCATTCAGATGTTGGCATTTTCATCTCATAAAGACTTCAAAGTATATCAGATGGATGTTAAGTCTACATTTCTGAATGGAGAACTAGAAGAAGAAGTGTACATGAGCAGCTAGAGTGTTTTCAGCTATTTGACAAACCAGACATGGTTTGTAAATTAAAGAAGGCATTATATGGACTGAAGCAAGCTCCCATAGCTTGGTATGCTAGATTGGATAGATACTTGACAAATCAAGGATTCAAAAAAGGGCCTGCAGACAACAATATTTACTTCAAGGTTGAGAAAGACAAGATACTGATAGTTGTGGTATATGTTGATGACATCATCTTTGGTGGAAATAAAGGTATGTGTAAGATATTTGCTGAAGAGATGCAAGATAATTTGGAATGTCTATGATTGGTGAATTGAATTTCTTCCTTGGACTTCAAGTAAATCAAACTGACAAAGAGATATTCATTTCACAATCCAAGTATGTCAAAGAATTGTTAAAGAAGTTTGGAATGGATGACTCCAAACCGGTTTGTACCCCTATGGTAGCTGGATGTAAGCTAAGTAAGAATGATGAACTTGCTAAAGTTGATCAGAATGTGTACATATCTATGATTAGTGGACTATTATATCTTACTGCTACTAGACCTAATATCATGCATGCAGTATGTTTAGTTGCAAGATTTTAAGCATAACCTAAGGAAGCACATGTAACGGCTGTGAAGAGAATATTCAGATATCTTAAAAGAACTCTAAACTATGGGCTATTGTATTTGAAGGACAATGATTTCACTTTGAATGCCTACATTGATGCAGATTGGGTTGGTTGTGTAGATGACCAAAAGAGTAAAAGTGGTGGTGCATTCTTCCTTGGAGGAAGATTAGTTTCATGGTTGAGCAAGAAACATGATTCAATTTCTTTATCCATTGCAGAAGCAGAGTATATTGCAGCAACATCTTGTTGTACATAGGTACTTTGGATGAAGCAAACCTTGATGGAAATAGGTGTGGCAAGTGATGAACTTAATTCTATATTTTGTGATAATACAAGTGCTATAAACATTTCAAAGAATCTAGTGATGCATTCTAGAACAAAGCACATATCTATCAAGTATCACTTCTTGAGGGAGAAAGTATTGAAGAATGAAGTCAAACTTGAATATATACCTACCAAGGAACAAGTTTCAAACATATTAACTAAGGCCCTTTTGAAGGATACTTTTGAGTATCTCAGATGGAAGTTAGGGGTTACCTTAGGCTCCTTCTTTGAACTAAGTGCACATGGAGGTGCATCAGTCGAGTGAGTTCATAGACCTTTTTTTTGTTCTAGATTGATGATTGAGGTCTACTCCTTAGGGGGAGTAGAGAAGTGCATTGTTGCAATATGTGATGTGGGTTTACTCCTAAAGGAGAGTGAAAAAATATTTATATGGCAATAATTTCCTTTTCCATTGATGTCAAAGGGAGAGAGAAAGAGAATCATGTGAAAATTTTATGCTTGATAGGTTGTCACTTTTGGAAATCATGTATGCTTCCTTTGATGGTTTTTCACATCATGTGTTGCCATCAATGACAAAGGGGGAGATTTTTGCAAGCATGGATGTGTTTGGTGGTGTTTTCATTAATATTTTCATTGATGTCAACGTAGTTTAGGCTGAGTAAGTTGTGTTTTTGCCAAGTGATTTTGAGAAAATTTGAGAAATAATGAAAGCAGGGTTGAAGTGTGTTCTAAATATGCTCTGGTATTGTGCTTTACATTTTCTTTGTGTTGATCCTATGCCTATGCGGATTTTTAAGTATGTTCATAAGCTTCAATGGATCGTATATCCTAAGTTTTAGCTTCTAGGTCAATAAAGAGTAGAAGATATGTTCACCGGAGTGTGAACTGGTTTTCTAGAACTATTTGTTTGTGGACTAAGAGAAATGTTTTGGATCCACAGTCCTCTGATATTTGGTTTTAGATCTTTTTGATCTGGGAGATGACTCTTTTTTATGGTTTCTATGTTCTGAAAAACTTGCTTGTGATTTGGCACTCCGAAAGACCTACTCCAGAGCTTCTGTGTTTTTGCTTGTTGGTCTGGCTGGATTGATGAAGTGTTTTATGTGAATGAAGTTTGTTGTAATCACTACAAATGTACCTAAGGTATTCTCAGAGATGGTAAAATGTCTGGTGAAGCATGTTGAGTGATCCACATGTGATTATCTTGCTGGAGATGTGTGTACTTCAAATATCATTGGTGTTTTCATTATGTCTGGCCGACCTGGTGTTTACATGTTACATTAGGATTTTGCATTGATTTGAGAAATCATTTGTTAGATCCAAGATGTTGTTTGGGTCCTAAATTAAATATGTAATTGGTCCTCTCTCATTCTTGTCCACTACGAGAATCTTGAGTAGCCGACCTAGTTTGAATTCGTAATTTGAAATTGTATAGCCAACCTTGGTGAATGTTTCTAAGGTTGAAGTTGGTATAAAAGCAAATGAAGTTGTGGTGAATTTAATATCCATCCATCCATCATCCACAAATCAAGCAAGTGATTGAAGTGTGTGAACAAGTGTGAAAAGTAGAGAGTGGAAGAGCGAAGTAAGGAAACAATAGTTTAAGGTGTTAGATTCCTGAAAGCAGTGAGTTGATGGCATCTACAATCTTCAGATCAGGTTGCGAATGTGTGGAACCCTAGTGGTGGACCTTCTTTTATCACTTTTTAAATTTTTATGTAGGCAATGAGCCTCCTTTCTGGATAGTGAGTCCTTCTCAAGGCAGTGAGCCCTTAATCTAGGTAGTGAGCCTTTGTATCTGGATAGTGAGCCCTCTGGTAGTGAGCCTTTTGGTAGTGAGCCTTTGTATCCGGTATTGCATTACTATTATATTGTGAGTTAATCCTCACCGTGGTTTTTCCCTCATTGGGTTTTCCACGTAAATCCAGTCTCTCTGGTGTTTGCTTTCTGTTATCTGCATTTCATGTTTACACTTAATAACAAATTGAAGTTAAGGTGAAAAGATTAAGTTTAAAAGTAAAGTTATTTGATATAATTGGTTCACTCGCCCTCTTAGTTGTCTTGTGCATTTCAACATATGGGTCATATCCAAAAGAAACATCCAAGATCATAAGTGCCTTCGATACCTTTTATTTCATCAGATTGCCTCAAAGACATGAACTACTATGCCACAAGGTGGAATCAAACATAGTTAATTTCCCACATTGACCCTTAGAGAAAAATGAATGCTAATTAAATGAGTTCCAAACAAAACCATTAAATAGATTCAATCATGCAAAACCATTAAGCATGAAAGATGGAATAGAAAACATGGACACAAATTTATGTGGGGAAAATCCTTTCATGTAAAAAATCCCACACTCCATAAGCCTAGATCACCATTGTATTATTCAACAAGAAAATATAGTTACAAATATAATTCAGGCTCTAAGCCTTTACATAGTTTACATCTTGTTCCATCTGGAGAGAATCCGTCAGCATAACCCTATGTCGATCTCACCTCACACCCATTGCAAAATTTTCTAGGGTTTTATAACATTCTCTCTTAACCCAAACCTTAGTTACAACATTCCATTGGGAAACGGTTTGGTTCAATCTTCCATAGATAACGGTTACAATACAATTCAAATCTGTTGAGTCGGTCATCATTTAATCCATCAATAGTTGGCAACCAACCATCACTTTCTAGCTATCAATTCTACTTCATATGCCACTTGTCATGGCATGGGTTCACCAAGACACATGTACACAACTTGTGTAATTCTAGAGAATCAAAAGGGAATCTACATTATTCACATCAAGTCTCTCGGAAAAGACTTAAATATTTAACTCCCAACATGAAATCATGTGATCACCGCTTACCAATCCAGTACCGGTCAGGTCCACCACGACACATGTCCGAAGCGCGCAAACCCCACGGGAGTCACTCAAGACCCACCACAAGAGGCATAGGGCTAGCAGGCACCGTTGATTTGAATCATTGTTGATCAAGCCAACAAGTTTCAAACACTCAGTCAATTCCGCTCACTTCATAAGAGTCTATCGGTCCTCGCCACAAACAAGTGTGGAATAAATGATCACCATTGGATTAATATAACCTCAATCATCAATCAACAATATCAACACTCCACCATGGTTCCCACTACCTCCTTGACATCTAAGTCGCCACTAACAAGCCAATGCTCGCTCAAGATCGCTATGTCGCTAAAAAATTGAATTTCACAACCTCCATAAGAGGTTATGAAATTCCCAAAACCCGTAACATGCCGATAAGAACGAGAACCCCAATGTCGCTAAGTCGGAAAGTTATGAAAATTCAAAACCCCACGACATAGGTTTCAAAGTTTCAAGTTTTCGCGATCTAGCAACAGGTCTATCGAAAAGTTATGAATTTCCACAACCCCATGACATGAGTTCCAAAGTTAGGATTTTTAGCAATCTCGCGACATACAGGCCAGATAAGGGAAGAACACAACTGCTCGAGGAATTTGATCAAGCCAGTAAATTTGAGTCACATTTCTAAACATTTCAAAGGGGTCCCCTCGAGAACTCTTCAAGATAATAAGGGGCTCACACAAGGGGACACTATTTTGAAAAGAACAACATTTTTTGCAAATGATTCTATCATCAAGAAATCCTTTTGAAAGATCTATTTTTTCAAGGAATCCAATAAAAAGAATACTCCTTTTCAAAGGAAAATTTCTAGAATTCTTTATCAGAAAAAGTACTCCTTTTGTGAAGGAAATTTTTCAGATTCTTTTGCCATGAATTTGTTTTCAAAAGAAAATAATCACAAAGGGGTCCACATTGAAGAATGTATTTTTGCAAAATGAAAAAAATTTGACAAGGGATTTGTTGGCCACCAAATTCACCTTATTGAAAATCGGAGAGGTGTAGTATCCCCCCTTAGGGTGATGTGTGCAAATCAAAGGAGCACATGACATCCTAAGGAGAGAAAGAAAATGCAGTGATGTTGTGGCCCATGAGACATAGAGAGATGTATACATGGAAAAAATTTCATGCACATGAGGGACAACACATAAGCACCACAACACCACAAAGCAAGTAGAAAGAGAGGCAAGCAAAGAAAAAAAAAAGAAACAAAGATGAAGAAATCAAGAGATAGGGGGATCTGGAAGTCAAGGTCAGATTAGTTCTTATAAATATAAATAGGTAACTCATAATGTATGAAAAAAATTTCATCAATCCTAGAAGTTCCCAAATTGTAAAGAAGAGAACATGAAGACAAAATAAAAATAAAAAAATGGGTCAACATGGAAGAGGGCCTAAATACCCGCAACACTTTGCATCATCCCCAATTGTCGAAAAGTAAATTTACAACATATAGAAGAATGATGAAACATATAGAGGAATTTCATGACAAATTTTCTAGGCCTTTATTCAAGCACCTACAAGGGTAGGAAGGGTCCTCCAGGAATGATCACAAACACATAAATACAAGCACAGGGGGAAAAAACACACACACACAAATCTAATGTAAAGATAAGGAAGAGGTACTCCCCTACTCCTCCAACTAGCAGGTTGTCTTACTCCCAATATAGATCATTATATGGGGAGAGAGGACAATCCTGCAAGAGTGAGATAGTGAGGGGAGCACCCTTTGACTCTCTTGCAACAAGGGCCAAGGAAGAAGGCCCCTCAAGGTCTTCTTCATTAAGATTTTGTGAGTTGAAGGTCATCAATTTTGGAAAGATCACTAACATAGCCAGGACATCATCCACCAAGTTAAACATGCACTTAATTGAAGTGCCATGTGTTAACTGGGATGGAGAATAAGGAGGCAGTCAAGATCCATTACTAACTCCGTCAAAAGGGGTAGTGACAAACTCAAGGGATGCCAAGTCCACCTTCATCACAAGGACGATGGAAGCCAACATAGAACTAACTCTCAAAGAAGGTGAGCCCTTCTTTCGACCACCACTTGAATTGAGGTCATCCTCTAGCATACACTTTAGCGAAGGATGTTGGATCCACATAGAAGAAGCAGATCGGAAGGGGGGAGAAGACAAAGCCGTAATGGACACCAACAACATGTTCAACATGTCTATGGGTTGAGAAAATAGAGGGATGTCTAGAAGGGACATCATAAGTGGAGGCTCCATGGAAGGAGCAATGAACACCTACACCCTTTTAGGGTGAGGGTCATCAACACATATTGGAGGAGCCGAAAGAAAAAACAAGGTGAGTGGAACTAAAGTAGAAGGAGAAAAAGGAGGAGGCACAATAGGAGGTGACAACATATGAGCTATTGGCTCCCCTTCTACCTTCTACAAGGCAAATTTTTCAATAGCTAGAGCCTTTCTTTTACGCGTGTGCTCACACACAAGGTTGTTAAGTCAGCTCTAAGCATTAGAATTTGTATTATGAGAAGGGATAAGAGGCTCATGTTCTATCATAGGAGTGTCCTCCACAATCTTCACTAGTGGAATGGTAGCCTTTTGGACATGAGAAGGAGTAGGAAGCACGAGAGTGGAAACAATATCAGGTGGAGAAGCAGACAAAAGTGCCTCAATAGTGGGCCTTTTCCCATTCACTGTAGGAGGAATTCTAGGAGGCTACAAAGGCCAAGACACAGGGGAAACTCCATGAGGACCCTTCCCCTTGCCATAAACCACGAGTCTAGGAACCGTGGGAAAGATGGGAAGTTCAAACACCTAGTGATTAGCTTTTTGCCAAGCGGGCACTATTGAGCTCCCCATGTGAGGTATGGGAGGAGGAGCTGAGGATGCCACATGAGGGTGAGAAGCGAAAGAAGATGGAGAAATAGATGTAGAAGAGGAAGGCCCATGGTCACGAGCAAGCTTCCCCTTACCCTTTTGTTGGGAGGAGGTAGCTTGATACTGCATAATCATGCAATTTTTTATTGAAATAGCGTAGGGGGATGCAAGATAGATCACTTTCAACACCATGCCCCTAGTCTTATACTTGACATAGGCACAATGTAACAAGTTTTTCCTTAGAGGGAGTAGACTAATGGGAGCGAGCCAAAAGTGATCTAACGAGAGGCCCCCAAGCAACACTAGTGGTTTGTAACTAGTTCTGTGTGCAACATGCACATAGCACTCATGAGAAAACTTGAGACATTTATGAATTATCAAAGCGACACTATTCATGGAAACCAACCATGGAATGCCCAACTTCACCTTGAACAAGTTTGACTCTGGGATTATGACAAAAGGGGTATCTATGGCCTTGGTTCCTACTAAGATCGATATACTAATAGAACCAAGAGGAGGGACTGCGAGTCCATTATGTGTGCATATCATGGCCTTCAAATCTTCATACTTTTGCCTATGAAAAAATTTTATTAGGAGCATCTCTTTTGTTTTGACATTCATTCAGCTCGTAGGGTCAACTAGGACACCAATTACAATGTTCCCATTGACACGAATGATAATGTACAAGGGAGAAGGCTCTTTTTCATAGGAAAATCCTACGAGGTAAAAGTTATGTTCGGTGATCCATTCACAGGCTAGGCGGAAGGAATATGTGTGAATTAGCCCATGTTTACATACATAGGTGGAATAGACTCAGTGGACATACAATATTGAACAATTGGGTAGTGACCTATCTAAATTCTTCTATTAAATATCTAAGAGCTCTTCTAACTACATAGCTAGCGGTTGTAGAGTGGGTTGCAATACTATATGCCCTACAACATACAAATCTACAACACACCTAGGATACAATAAAAGGTTCTTTGATACCAAGGGAAAAAATCCAAATAGTTCATGTCGGGTTCACCAAAATGTAGAGAAGGGGGACTTGTCACCCTTAAGACTCCAGGTCACAAAAGAGTCCTAAGGAGCAAGCTACCCTAAACTACCTCAATTTTGCTAAGTGGATCGAAAAGGACAAGATAATAAGACTAAAATGGAAGGGAAAACAAATTGCCACTTTCCTTCTGCTAATCTGAATGTTCACAGGGGTTAGAAGAGCTTATTTCCAAGGTTTAACTTGCTACCCAAACAACTCATTACCTGAGGATGATAGCACAAATATCATACTCTAGTGTGATGCACTGACGTCTCAAGGATGCCCTAGCGATCATACAGACAGGGGTCTAGAAAGAAAGCAAAAACAATAGGAAAATTTACTAGCTACCTGACTATGCAATATTTATGCTTTGATAGAGAATAAAAAGAAAAAAACAACACATATGCCAAAAGAAAGCTAGAAAGTAAACTATTTTAGAAATGACAAGGAAGGCGAGAAAATGAACCTTTTACCCATGGGTTGAATCTTCAAATAGCTCCACTCGAAAAGTACTACTTACACACACAAAGATGGAAAAGTGTTGGGGCTTTTTTAGAGGAATGTATTAGTCAATCCCTTGCTTTGGTGTTCCCACCTCCACATATAGTCAAATAGCCACAAAGTGTAGAAAGCAATAGAGAGATGGAAATGAAATAGAGAAAAGACAACAATATGCTATTCAGTAAAAAAAATGATGCAAAGAGTGAGCAACAATGAACAATCACAAATATGAGCAATCAAAACAAGTAGTGGAAGGAAGAAGTTTGAAAATATCCAATGGTGGTGTTGTTGCGATGATAACATGATGTAGAATCCAAAACCAACAAATTGCAGCCAAGAAGGGGTAGTGTAGAAGCTATGGAATGAGATTGGAGAGTGAGAGTGAGTGAGAATTGAACCCACAAGAGTGAAGAGATGCAAGAAGGAGTGAAAGAATGTGAGTTGATTGATTTGAACTAGCAAAAGGGAGGCAAAAGACCCATTTTTCATCGGTCAAGGAAGTAGGAGACGTTACGCTTCACAACCAATGGAGAAGTGTAACACCTCTGTAGATTCCAAAGGCAAGAATCCTATCAAGATGATATCATGACATGTAAACATCTATATAACGCACGCATCCCATATAGATATTCCTCCACTGATAGAGAAAGATGCGGTCGGGTGGAATGAGCGACGTGGCAATGGTGAAATTGCATCAGCAAGCTTACATTTTCTAAGGTATGAGAAATTAAATGGGGAATTTTCCTAGGGGTACAAATCCACTCCATTACAATTATATTTATTTTATAATCGTAAGAAGATGTGGATTTTCATTTAATGATCATAATTTATTTGAAAAATATAATTATAAAATTAAAATTTTAAGTGTTCGAATTTTTTGTATTTATTTTAGTATGGGTGGAGGGTAGCTTATGCAAAAATAAGTATAGTAGTGTTTATTAGTGTAAATAGTGATTTTATCAAACTAATTATCTTTTAGCCTACATAGAAGAGTCCTATTCATATTTCTTAAGTCCCCACTTAGGAAATTTTAGGCTTTTGTGTTACTTCATAGCATTGAGAAACACACTCTCATCACTTGAGACACATATTTCATGCATACTTTCCACTTGCTCACACACTTGTCAAGTGAGCTCACAAGTGTTGCACTATTGGAGGACTAGTTGATTGTTCAATTCTACCTTCCTACCTCATCTACCTTGTTTATATAAGCAAAAATTTCTCATTGTATTATACACTCTTCATATTATATGATAGACATTGTATCATGTTCATCATTTCACTTGTGGAAGGTTATTGATTCAAGTTCTTTGATCTTGGCATTCTCCAACATGGTATCAAATTCATGAGAGCACATTCCTTTTTACATCAAGGTGACTCATGCACATAACCCTATCATTGAAGTGTCATAGAGCTATTTAAAAAAAATCGATATTGTTTTGTTTGTTTAATTAGTAAGTTATTCTTTCAAAACACTAGTGCATGCATATTTTAATAGTTGTTTTTTGTTAGATATTTTATTTTTCTATCAAATTTGTATCTTCTACACATCAAATAGAAAAACAATTTATAGGTTTTATTTGCAACAATGAAAAACCGTTTGGGTATCTATTGTTTTTTGTAAATAACAATCGAATATTGCAAACAACATTGTGAAAATAACACGACGAGACCATTTTTCCTACAAATAAAAGATTATAATTTTTTTATCAAATTGCATTTTCAGCAAGTTGGAAAGAAAAACATTTTCTAGGTTTTGATTGTAATGTCAAAAAATGTTCTAGGTATCTGCTAGATTTTACATATAGCAAACAAATTTTGCAAAAACTAAATCAAAAATTTCCAAGCTATTATTGATGAGTAATAAAAAATTGTAATAACTTTTGATGAATAACTCAAAAGTGAGTGTTGTTTTCTTCAAAAATTAATATTTTTCATTTTTAATCCATTGGACTTACATTATAGAAAGCACTAAATTGTAATGTGTCAAAATTTGGGGGGCTCTTAAATATTAAATCAAGGGGTGTCTTGTGTTGTGCCTCTGAGCACTTTCATGACTCATTTCTTTGAACCTTTCCATATTTCCCTTAAGTGTTTTATTCCCACACTTCATTTCTATTTTAGTTGATAGTAGTCATGTCTCCAAATCTATGGAAAATCAAATGTGATTATTTTAAAACGAAAAGACATACCATAGATGAATGCATGTTTAAACAAATTTATGACTTGGAATTTTCCTATCATCTTCATCAATTACAATAGCTTGGAATTTTCCTATCATACTATAAAACATCCACAAGACACAAGATACTGCATATCTTGCAACATCGACACATTCTCACAATTCTCACATATAAAGGCGGCGATTGTCATTATTGAATCCGTCCTTCAGTCCTTTCCTCCAAGCTGTCCGCCACCTCTATGTTGTTCAACGCTGAGTCACACACATTGCTCAACACAATGGTTGAGCTCCAACCATGATGGGGTTTGTTGGTAGCTCCAAGAAAGATACTTGATATCATTTGGTTGTACCAAATACTTATAGCTATGCCAACATATCTCCCTCGGTCTCTAGGGCGACTGTCGAGCAAAGATTTTCGGGACCGTCGTAAAGGAATCATCTTCGAAATTTGCATATCATAGATTTTTGTCCCCATCCGACTCTTAAAAAACAATGGTTATTGTAAAACAGTCCACAAATAACGACTTCCTCAAAACTAATCTGCATTAATAACTTGCAAAACATAAAAACCAGAAACAAATAGAGACACGTCAGGAATGTAAACATTCATACACTAAATATTCCAAATATTAATACTGCAAAACATTCATACTTCGGCCAGAGAGCTCGATTTCTTCACTCTCTTGTTACTCTCCTTACTATTTTCCCTGTAGTTGCACTCTCTATTTTCTCTTCTTTTTTTTGTATTTGATTACATGTTATCTCTTAATAGAGATTCTAGGGTAGGGTAGTTAACAAACCGTTCCTCTACCTGATATGCCTACATTTGGTTACAACTATTTAATTTTTATATGGATATAGCATTGCAGTTTTAAACCATTTCTTGTTATGGTCCCACAAAATTTAAGATGCCTAAGTCATTATAAGAGTCGAGGTGCTCTCGCACCACTTTGCATTAAAAATGGAATAAACTTGTCAATTCTAAACCAACACTTGTAGAAACATCCAATCTTATTTAGTGATCTTGTGACACATCATCATCATTTGAAGATGACCAATGTAGATTGATGACATGCATTACAATATCGTCACTTGATGCTACTTTACAAACGAGAGTTTCTTCTTTGAGAACTTCTAGGGATTCAACGCACCAGGATATTGTCCTTCTAGATCCACCATATTATGACATATTTCTATCATACATTACATCATTTTTGTAGAATCCCACCTTGTATATTTGTACGACACTATTGAGGACATTCATTTCCTCTATGATGTCAACTTCAATGAAGTTGCATCACCATTACCATATTTGGATCTTGCTCTTGCCTTGCCTACATTAGCTTCTATCATGAGAGACTGTGTATAAATTCATGAGTTGATCTATCCAACTCAACCATCATCTATATTGACATCATCTACAATAATACTAGATTCTCATCGATCTTGTTATCACCATACATACATGGTCCTTATTCGTTAATCATAAATGGTACCCAATCTATCTTATCAACATCCATAACAAATAAAAATTGTATTGGAGATATTTGAGCATCATTGACATCATTTTAGTCTTTGGATCATGTGAAAAATTCAAAGACATTCATTTGAATTCTTGCATATTCCTATATGGAATGAGAAGTCATATTGCACACGTTTGTGGCATTGTTTCTTCCCAAGGGTATAAATTTTGTTCAACAATTATAGATTATCTTCAAAATCCAGTGTTGAGCATCTACTAACACTAAAGACCTCATTTTTAGGGGAGGTTTCATGGTTTCTCTTCTCTTATCAATTTTGAGAGGAAGCATTTCCTCACATGGAGTTCATTACTTCATATTTTATGGGGGGGTCACATGACCTCTCTTTTCTCTCTTATGGGGGAACATCCATTGTACTTTTTTCTAGAAGTAGTCCTTGGGGGGTCATCATGAGCCATCCATATATCAGTTATCTTTTTCACTTGTACATTTTATTTCTTTTCATCTTTTCTCTTTTGGAGATGAGTTTTATTTTCCATAGGTTTTCTCCTTTTCTCCTCTTTGTGATAAATTTGTACATGGGTACCTATCATAGCCTAGTTGTCGAGAATCATCATTAATGCATACATTACCCCCTAAGTTTCACTTAAGGGGGATGTTAGTGTAAATAGTGACTTTATAAAACTAGATAGATTTTAGCCTACCTAAGAGAGTCTTATTCACATTTATTAAGTCTTAACTTAAGGACTTTTAGGATTCTATCTTACTTCATAGCATTGAGACATGTGTCCTCATCACTTGAGACACCTATTGCATACATAATTTCCACTTGCTCACACACTTGTCAAGTGAGCTCATAAGTGCTGCACTATTAGAGGTTTAGTCAGTTGTCTAGCCTTACCTTCCTACCTCATCTACCTTGTCTATATAAGCAATCTTTTCTCATTGTATTATAAACTCTTCATATTATATGATAGACATATTATTGTGTTCATCATTTCACTTGTAGAAGGTTATAAATTTGAGCTCTCTAATATTGGAATTCTCTAATAGTGCTTGTTAAGATTTTTCTTTGTAGGTCTGTAATGTCCTCAATTAATAATATTTTAAACTGGAAAGATATTCTTCACTTTGAGCAAATCGGGGATGAAGGAAAATGAACCAAACAAATCCAAATCTGTGATTAAATAATGAGAAACTGATGAATAAATTTTTTGTTGCTGATCCAAGCATGAATTTATGTTTTTAATTATTTTTTTAATATATTAACTAACAATAATTGTACATCTGCTGCAAATATGCATAAAGAAAACACAATATGGAATCTTAAATATGTACCAAAATGCATCAAACTGGAAATTTTGTAAACTGAAATTGAAGTAGAATTATTTATTATGGATATTCACATGGGTTTACATTAAGTTTTCTATCATATATAGCAGATAACAACCATGAAAAAATGTAGAAAATTACATAGAAGAAATCTCTAAATAGGTTGCAAAACACACACCAAAACTAGTGCAAACCCCACATAAACTTTGCAATCTTAACACCCATATTTTGGAATAAAAAATACATATATGAAATACTATAGTAGAATATAAATATTCTTCTAACAATAGTATTTACATACAAAAACCACTAATCTAAAAGATGCACACCAAACCGGGTCTAAAATCCTACAAATAAAATGTATACAAATTCCAATTGGAAGCATTCTAGTGCAATGAGAATATCTAGATGAAATTTCACCTAGAGAATCCTAGAACCACTATCTTTGAGCTAAAATCTATTTGGTTTACCAACCTTAGAGATTATTTCTTCATTGGTTTACCAGTCTTTGAAGAAAATCACAAACCTATGAGAGAAAATAATGCATAGAATCCTTCAACTTGGAAGGCCAAACAATTATATATCAAAATCCTTTCCAAAACCAACTTTAGCACCCAAAATCAAATTCCCAAGGAAAATTATGCTTGCATGCAAAAATTGTCACTCACACTTGCCAAAAGTAAAGTCACCAAAAACATTCTAATCTCAAACTACCAAATTACATGTCACTTTCCTTTCTCCAAGAAACCAACTAATATTTAAAATCAAGAATCCCACACCAAGAAGGAAACTATCTTATAACTTATAATTAGTAATTTCCTTGTCTAATTGTTAAAATCCTCCAGCGAACTCTCAAGAAAATGTGTCAATTGCCTTCCAAGTACTTGAGTCTCAAAAAGGCAAGTAATAGCAATCTTGGGGAACCTCCAAAACCAATGCCCTTCTTAGCATAAATGATTAATTTTAATTTGTTATTTTCTCAAAAAAATATGATTTGAATATTTAAACCATAAAGAAAATATTTCTTGATTAATCCAGTAGTCTCGATTCACTATTTTTGGAAAATCAGACTTACTAAAAATAGTAATTGCTATTTTTAGAAAGGAGGAAATGACAAGTCCTCCCTCCCAAATGTTTCTTATCCTCAAGCAATGAATACTAAGTTGGTTGTGATATTATGTTCCTTACCAAGTTACATCTTCAAATTTGACCAGGTACTTGGTGATACCTTGGTTTTTTAGCTTCTCTTCCTTTGTTTCCAAAACTATTTTAGGTACCAAATTATTCTTTTTCTCATCATCTAATGGTGGTGAGTCAGGAAAAATCATAATTTATTGTCCCACCACTCTCTAGGAACATGGAACATGAAATAATTTGTGTATCCTACAAGTTGGCGGCACATCTAACTCATAGGTTACTTCTCATTCCTCCTTGATGGATTTGTGAATCTCATTGAACTTTCTTTCTTTACTTTTCTTCATGTGACTTTGATTACATGAATGAAATCCGAGGAATTCTTCAATTTGGAAACTAGAATGCACACCCAAACTAGAGCAAACACAAATCAAAAATCTCTCCATTCTCTTCCTATCTACATACATTTTTTGTTGATCTGGTGCAAGATGTAAGTTGTCTTTGAATGATGAACTCCTAACTTTGTTGGACATAGTCACTTGCTATAGGGATTCTAATTTTTGAAAATAATAAATTAACAAAAGTGAGTGCACCATGATCATAGAGAATTTGAAATAACGACATACCAATGTACATGTGGTGGAAGGTATTAGAACAATACTTCCCCATATGCAACCATCTTACCCATTTATGATGCTGAGATCGAGCCTCTAAAAAATTATTGTGCTCCAAATGAATTCTCCTCATCTGGAACCCCACAAAGAAAACACCATCCAACCAAATATTGAAATCCCTAAGAAGACTAAAATTAATGCTATATAATGTGTCTTTCCAAAGTAACTCAGAGAAGACCAAACTAGAAAACTTACTACCAATCATGATCCTAGGTAACATACAAGATATCTTGCTTAACCATAAAATGTAATCCCCAACATCAATACCACAAATAAAATAAAATCAATCACTATCACATCTTTGAGATTTTCTAGCTAGGAAATTCCTTGGTTGTTGGCAATTGGGATCAAAACATCAAAATTTAACCTCTACATCAAATGGAAAGCTCTGGGCACAACACACCCATATCACTATAATCATTAAACTATCATCTAGAATCATGCACACCATATCCATGAAGTATTTGTAGTGAAAATTTATCACCAAAATGGAAGTAATGAAAGAATGAACTATGTCCAAAAAATTACTTGCAACCACCTGCCCAAAAGCCTATCGATGCTCAACAACAATCTATGCATGGAAATTTATCTCCCTAGCCAACATAAATATTTAACGAAAGAAATTAAAAAATTGAAATCAAACTAAAAATATGGGATATATGAGTATGGGAGTAGAAATAGGATCATCCCCTATGGTCAAATTACCTCTACCATCGAACCCCAACCAAGAACTATTCAACTGTCAGGTTGAAAAGACCATCCAACTCATATGTAGTTTAGGATCTGGAGTCATGTATAATCTGATCTAAAAGTGGGTAGCAATACTAACATTGGAGGTTGAACCACTACTCCAATCTTGAGACAACATCTCATTATAAGAAACCACACCTAGGTCCTGAATCCTGCAATCAAGTCCAATCTCATCACTAAAATCAATTAGATCTTCATTAACCAACTCATACAAAGGATTATCATGAGTCATATTAGCATCTATCTCAAATAAAGGATTAGAATTTTTTTGAATATTAGTTCCATCCTCTTGTATCTAATGCAATCTAGCTTCCTAAATTATTGAGCCTCATAGAGTTGATCACTTTCCTCTATAAGTGCCTCTTGGACACTTTCCAAATTAAGATTTGTAGATTTAAGCTTACTAGTGACCTCACTAATTTATCCCTGTAATTGATTAGTCATGGATAGGGCCTCATATGCAAACTTGTTAGCCATTTCTCTATCATGTAACATGTGCAAGTAAGATACTTTTATTTCCTCCATGGTTTCCTTCATTGTTTAAAAATCAACATAGGAAATATTAAGTTCACTTTGATGCCTTGGTGCATTTTGAATGATGATTTCTACATGCATGTGTGTAATATTCAATCTAGATAAAACTTGCACTTCATTTTCATTGGACACTAAGAGTTGTTTCCTAAAACTTTCCTCATGCATGTCAAGTTTCTACAACTTACAATGCAAGCCAAAATTAAAATATTCTTCATACCTATTACCAACAACACCATGGATGTCCCAAACCTCGTAAACCTCTTCTTTACCAACTTGATGAGATTGTGTAGGCTCGGTTTAAGGATACAAATCAACAACACTACTATTTCTTAGCTCATAATCAAGGATTCTATGTTTTAAAAAAGAAATGAGCACCAGGAAATAACAAATCAGATGTGTACTCAATATCATCAACATACCTTTCAGCCTTATCTTATTCAATTCCATCCTCCTAGCATGAATCTTGAGATGAATTTGAAACATTGGAATGAAAGAGAAATTCATCCCAAGATAGATCCTCATTATGCTTAGATATTGGCACACCTAGATCCCAAGTGAAAGAGGGATGATTACTTTGATCAAGGTATAAGTATTCACTGCATTCCTCATGAGTGGTTGCCTTGTTGAAAGGATCATTCTCCATCTTCCTAGGGCTGAAAAATTCATTAAAATCCTCCTTCATAGGCTGTTTGGAAGCCAAATCCAAAGTCACCTGAAATATCATCAATGAAATGATGAGTCATCATCAAGAGATAATTTAGAGATATCATGACCTTTGTCTCCTCCATGTCCATAATCTGAAAGTGTATCCAAGATCTTACAATCATTATGTACTCCACTAGAAACAACAAAGTAAACATTAAGCTTGGAATGATCATTGGATGAATCCAAACTAGGATTCAAGGCTATCAACTTTTCTTGTTCTTCATGCACAACCTTGTCCTTTTTCATTTCATGCATGTCCAAAGAATCATCCTGAAGCTTGGTCACATATCCATCATGCTTCAAAGCACTCACTATATTAGACTCTTGTGCTATGGAATCTTCGACAACTGTTTGCTCCCCTTCAACCCTTTGCTCAAATCTATCAATCAAACTTTGAAAAAATTCATCAAAAGAGTCTACCTAAATGTGGACTTGGGTGTTCATACCTTGGTACCAAAAATAATGAAAAAATCATTCAAGGTGTAATATCACATACTAAATGGAAACTTTCTCCTCCATAGAACTAGAATAGTAACAATCCTGCATCTCAAATAGCCAAGCTCTGATTGAAATCTAGTCTGATCCATCAAAAGTGGGAGCTAAAGATTTTGTGAATTTTCTCCTAAGATTTATTCCATCAGATTCTGAGTGTTTTTTATGATCCTTGATGGCCATGATTCTTTTCATTTGAGTGATATAATCATTATATGAGATTAAATTTCTAAATTCTTCATCTTGTTTAATATATGTTTCCTTGATGGTCGCTAGATCTTTTGCCAAATATTCCATGTGATCAACCATCTTTTACCTCGTCTTTCCTTTTGAAAAATATGATCAAACCATCAAAATTGAAAGATCCTGACTCTAATACCATTGTAATGTCCCCAATTTATAATATTTTAAGCTTGAAAGGTATTCTCCAATTTGAGAAAATCAGGTATGAAGGAAATTGCACCAAAAAAATCCAAATTGTGATTAAATAATGAGAAGTTGATGATTTTTTAAATTATTGATCCAAGAATGAATTTACATTATTTTTTTGTTAATACATCAACTAAAAAAAGTTGTACATCTACTACAAATATGCATAAAGAAAACATAATTTGGAACCTTAAATATGCACTAAAGTGCATAAAACTGAAAATTGAGTAAGGTGCAATTGAAGTAGAATGATTTATTATGGATATTCACATGAGTTTACATTAAATTTTATGTTATATATAGCAGATAACAACCATGAACAACTGCAAAAAATTACATAGAATAAATCTCTGCACAAGCTATAAAACACACACCAAAACTAGTGCAAACCCCACATAAACTTTGCAATCTTAACACCCATGTTTTGGAATAGAAAATAAATATAAGAAATACTATAGTAACATCTAAATATGTTTTTAACAACATAATTTACACACAACAATCACTAATCTGAAAGACGCACACCAAATTGGGTCTAAATCTTGCAAATAAAATGGATACAAACTCCAATTGGAAGCTTTTCAGCACAATGGCAGTCTCTAGATGAAATTACACCTGGAGACCCTCAAAACCACTTTATTTGAGCTGCAATCCCCTTGATTTATCAGCCTTAGAGATTATTTATTCATTGGTTTACGAACCTTTGAAGAAAATCACAAACCTGTGAGAGAAAATAATGCATAAAATCCTTCAACTTGGAAGACAAACAATTATATATCATTTAAATATTTTCCAAAACCAACGTTGGCACCCAAAATCAAATGCCTGAGGAAAATGATGCTTGCGTGCAAAAATCTTTACTCCCACTTGCCAAAAGTGAAGTCACCAAAAACATTCTAATCTCAAACTGCCAAATTACATCACTTTCCTTTTTCCAAGAAACCCACCGATATTTAAAATCAAGACTCCCACACCAAGAAGGAAAGTATCTTATAACTTGTAATTAGTAATTGTCATTTTCAGTTGTCACAATCCTTTAGTGAACTCTAAATAAAATGTGTCAGTTGCCTTCCAAGTACCCGAGTCTCAAAAGGGAAAGTAATGGAAATCTTGGGAAACCTCTAACACCCATGCCCTCCTTGGCATAAACGATGTTTAATTTTTATTTGTTATTTCCCAAAAAATCTGATTTGAATATTTAAACCATAAAGAAAATATTTTCTGATTAATCGAGGAGTCCTGATTCACTAATTTTGAAAAATCAAACTTACTAAAAATAATAATTGTTATTTTTAGAAAAGGGGACATGAGAAGGCCTCATTTGGCATTGATTCTTCTATTAAAATATAAAGTATGCAATATTGAATAATTTTTTTGCTAAGGGTTTCTTCATTTTGGAGTTTGATTCATAAGAAGATAAGGTGCAAGTGTTGGAAAATGGTCCATGACTCTATCAAGGTGATTTTTTGTGCATGAAACCCTGGTTTCTTGATTTCGATCCACGTATAGAAACATTCTCCACTGCATTTTTATGGGTAAGACTATCATATCTTCTTATTTGGTTTTGGGAACTTGTTTGCTTGAGGGCTATTGGAGATGGCCTTGGCAGATATCACTACTCTTCCAAGGAAACTATTGACTATCAAAACTCCACGTGTGCTCGTATTTGTGTTGAAATGGATTTAGCCAATGGCCTTCCTATAGAGGTTTTTCTGAAAGTGAGAAAAATATATTGGAGGCAACCTATTGATTACAAAAAATTGCATTCAGATGTAGACATTGTTACTCAATGGAATATTTCTCCTCCCAATGTAAGATGAAGCATGTTTTGGGAAATTCAATCTCGAGAAAACCAAAATGGTGGATTGGGGCAGAATCTCAATACTAAATCATCCCACCCAAGTCACCCAAGGAATCTGTACACTATTCTCTGAAGGAAAACAAGCCTTCCTCGCCTTCCCTTATTGGGGATCGTCCTCTAGCCTCGCCTGATTATAGTGCAAAAAAAACAAATATTACAACAAATCTTTCCATGAGTAGTGTAGCCTCTATGAACTCAACTGCTTTTGCAACTTCTTTGAGCTATCAAATCATTGGAAGCGGTGATTTGAATGGCCAAAAAATTGGTGATTTAGGGGAGAAGAACCTCTTAGTAGGTGTAGAGAAAGATAATCGAGATGCTTTTCATTGTGATAACTGTTACCAAATTTTCACTCATAGGCTCAATTAGGTGGAGTCAATTGATTTTAAACTAAGAAAGATGAGGTACATTTTATTACTTTCCTTCATTACGTTTAGATGTATAAATGAAAAAAATCTAGAAATATTACAGTTATAGATCATTACATTCATACACATGCATGTAATAGAGAAAAGATTCAGATCTTTTCAGAAAGGAGTAATCTTTATTGAATGTAAAAGTATACATTATCTCATACAAGCCATGCAATTAACTTAGCTTATTCAATACAAATCATGAACAATATGTACATGAATAAGTAAAGAGTGAAAAAATGAATCTGTATACAAGGAAAGTAATAAGCCATTGCCTATAAATGACTAGTTCTCATGTATCTTTTGCCTTGTTGTTGTCCCGAGCTTCATCTATCTCTTCTAGCTCCTTGTCGCTCCTACTCCTGTATATGACATTAGCGATGGTGTTAGAGAATACTCTAGGAAATGACTGATTATAGACATTACATGCACATTCACCCCTATCCATGTATATACTGGTCATA